>JAKVQV010000002.1:666989-1113329 GCA_030490795.1 Saccharomycopsis sp. yHQL182 | reverse complement strand
TTGAGTTCAGTCTTGTGCGCTTCCGTTCTTGCTTATTTTTTAATTTTTTTTTTTTTTTTTTTTTAGATGTATAGTGGATTTTTTTTTTTCCTTGACTATCTATTTTAAGAAAATTGTGCTGGAGATTGCCAATGAAAAGGGCTTTATTCAAAAATTTAAAAAAAAAAAAAAAAAAAAAAAAAAAAAAAATGAAAAATAAAAAAAGACGCGAAAGTACGCGTTTGGTCTGCTTTTTTTATTATGCAGTTTTGGCGTGTGAAAGTGGATTCTGAACATGCCTTATTGTATGTTAGGTATGATAACTACGTATTTACCGTTATATCAATATATTCATCATTCGTCATAATATAGCTCAAATAATAACCATGTTACCGCCAATAAGTGCTGAGCAAGTCGACTATCAACAGTGAGACGTTTTCTGGTATTATTTCTTCACTCCGTATCCAGTCTGTTTACTTCGCAATGCGAAAAATCTATACTAGACAACTTACCATTGTTAATCAGAGCATTCCCTTTTGCTATGTCAGTGTAGAAAATCGCAATACTATTGAGGAAGGAGAATTCCCTATTTGCACTCTAAATAGTCATGACTTGGTCTAAGCTTTGTGGTTCGCTTTCAATATAATCCATCAGTAAAAACAAGCCAGAGAGACCAACGACTCCATTTGTAAGACAGATGATTTTGCCATAATCATGAAGCCGTGGTGAGTGTATTTTGTCTTTTTCGCCTGCCTTTCTATTATAGTTTGTGATTCTCTGGTAGGCACGAACATCCAGAACAAAGTTCTTACAGACATTCTTTTTCAAATCCTCACAATGGTATGAGCTTAGTGATAACTGACCGCAAATTGTAGAAATGTTTAAGGTCACATAAACTATCTCTCTTCAACGCATCTTCAACGCATCTTTTTCGTTCTGGTAAAGTAAACTAATACTCTCACTGATCTTATTCATTATGGTTCCCTTAAAGAGCATGGCTGTGAAAAGATTATCCACCCCTCCTAACAGCAGATCTTGGTGTTTATATAATAATTTGTCAGTAAACCCTATCAAAAGGTTCTTTGCCAAAAACCGCTCAGACATGTCGAATGGTCCTAATAATCGTTCAATATCAAGTTGAAGTTGTTATCTACATTCAAGATTTCGAATGATCCCGACAGCTAGTCCACAGCGTTTACTTAATTAGCTAGGGAGCCTTGTTTATTGTAAGTTCGTTCAATAAGGATTTTGTCGAAAATTTCATAGAGTTCTTTTTCTTCTTTCTCTAAAGCTTTGTTTTTGTGATAAATATTTCAAACTATTGCTGATATCATGCCAATGAGGTTTCTTTGCGAATCACAGATCTTCGTTATTCTGTAATTGAATCCTACTTTGAGATATTTGTTCTCTTCATTGCCTATTTTCTCTTTCACAATATTCAAATGGCCAACCGCACTAGAATTGATCTGGAAATACATGTATATATCGCTATCACTGACAATGATGTTAGCTATTCCATGACACAACATATAATATATCAATTGTTGGAGCGACGACCTTGAACTGATTGTGTCTATAAGCACTAGATCATCAAGAAACTCCGTAAGACCATGATGTTTGAGTTCGACTGAAAGAAAGACCTGATCATCACCTTTCACTTTTGTGAATCGAACATTGGTCTCGAATGCCTGGGCGATCATGTAGTATGGGGATAAAGTTTTTGGCTTTTTTTGGATCTTGTCAAGTCTCCATATGTTGGCACCAGCAGCTTTGAAAAGATATTCCACGCCATCGTCAATTTGTTTACTCCAAGAATGTACATTAACTGATGATTAACCAGAATACTTCGAAATGTTCCAATATTGTTTGCTTAAAGTTTGAATCATGTAGTTGTTTTTGTGAGATTATTCCCTTTTTGCTTTATTTTTTGACAAAATTGTTTTGTTTATTTGTTTGTTTTGTGCCTTTGTTTGGTTGATTTTCTTTGAAATACAAATAATAAACGATAAAAAAATAAAAATAACAACCAAACACCGGCTAGAACCAAAAATCAAGAGTGCCATACACATATAATCTAGAATATTCACATAATGGTTCAATAAATAGAGATTATGATTCTGTGGTTGATAATGCCACTAAAATTTATGCCTTCACATGTTGGCTGTGCGTGCGTTTTTCTCGCTTATGTAGTTCATTTAAGAAAATCGCACTCCATTTTCCCTATGAGGCCAAAACAAAAAATTATCAAAAAAATGGTTTGTTTTTCGTTTTTCGACAATGGTTACGCCTCCAAAAAAAAACAAAAAACTGTATTAATGGACATGCCTCGCTGGAAAAATTCAGAGATGTTGCCCGTGAGTATGGTAGTATGAGAAATTCATTTATCCGTTATAGTACTCATAATTATATGTCAATATATATCCTCTCTCATGTTCTACTATAATAAAATATATCCCATAGCCCAGTATGAATAACATTGCATGCTTATTAAGTGAATGTAGTTTTAAGTGGTTGAGACTCTTTAGGATGACTCCCTTTGGTGAGAGCAGTTTACGATACAGTGCTACCTACATGTGAGACAAATGACTCAAAATCTCTTCCTATCTCCAACCTTAGTTAGATAATAATAGCTACGCATCACATACAAATTTTTACGTGGAATGTATCCTGAGTCAACTGAATTGAGTTCATTTATTTGTTTATCACCGTCAATTGGTAATAGTGTAGCTTTTATCACTAAGCAAGTCTCTTCTCACCACTGGCGAGGTTTTTGCTCCCACAATTGTCAAATTATTGGGACGGCCTATAACTTGGGGGTAAATTACTTCATATTTGCGAATTCAACTAATATACTAAGCGAACTGTATTATCCTCATGGATTAATCACCGTCTGAGTAACGACTGTAGTTTGATGCTTTTCTTCTTACTATTAGGATTGGCAATCTTGAAAAACGTAGGCGCAACCTCAACAAGCCATCGAGGGTCCACTACTGTAGCACAATGCATATACTCTTTGGATGTCAACAATAGAGTATGATAGATCACATATTCGGATCTTTTACCGAATAAGGCAGAAGACGGGTGTAAATAAACAGGCGTTTGTTCAATCAAGGTCTTATATGCACCTGATTCCTGTGCATCTCGTTTGGCCGAGTTCTTAAAGAATCCAGCACATAAGGCTTTACGGACTCGATCATAATCGTTACCGCAACTCTGGATCGAGTGCTTATACTTTAACATGATTTTGGCTAGTTGGTTTTTGACATCTTTAGCTCTTTTCATCGATCTTTCCTGTATGTAATGTTCTTCGCACCACTGTTTGGAGTAATTGTTATTGACCCATCCGTTGTAGACATTTAGTAGAGTCAAATGGTCTCCATTGGAGTTATTGAATCTCGATTTCTTCAAGTCGGCCTGCTGTTGTTTGTTTTTCGGGCGATAAAAGATCGTCTGCACAGAAAGCATGGCAACAATGATTAACAACTCATCCGAACATGCCAAATCCACAGAAGTGATCAACGACTTGGCTAGCGCAGGATCCATTGGGAAGTCTGCCATTTTTCTTCCTAACTTGGTCAACAAGCCTTCGGAGTCCAATGCAGCCAAGTTGTACAAGTCTTCAAGAGCTACCATAAGGGTATTGGTGGGTGGGGGATCCATAAAATCAAAGTTCATTAAATCATTAATTCCCATAGCTTTTAGAATCAAGATGGTGTTGGCAAGATTCTGTCTTTGGATTTCAGGCACTGTGTTGGGCTGCATCTCGTTTCGAAAAGCATTTTCTGTGTATAATCGGAAGCATTTCCCTGGTCCTGTTCTACCTGCTCTACCGGCACGCTGGTTTGCTTGAGCCTGCGAAATAGGCGAGATGATTAACGAATCCATACCCAATTTAGGATCATATGCATTGATTTTGACGAACCCTGGGTCTATGACGTAATATATTCCATCAATCGTAATGGATGTCTCTGCAATATTTGTAGCAATAACGCACTTACGTTTTCCCTTCGGTGTAGGTTCAAAGATTTTGGTCTGAACTTCAGACGGGAGGGCGGAATATACTGGTAAGATTATAAGCTCCGAGGGTAAAGATTTCCCATATGCCTTGACTTTTGCATATAATGCCTCGCAGGCGGTGTCAATCTCCTCTTGACCTGTAAGAAATACCAAAATATCCCCTTCCGGTTCAGAGGCATGGATTTGCATAACTGTTTCCAACGTAGCAGCCAAATAGTCGAATTCGGGCTCTTTAGAATACAAGATATCCACCGGGAAAGTACGACCAGGAATCTTAAGCACAGGACAGTGGTTAAAATACACCGAAAACTTCTCAGCATCTAAGGTTGCTGATGTTATTACCAACTTCAAGTCAGGTCTTTTCTCAGCAGCCTTTTTCAATAAGGCAAACAAGATATCAGTGGCAATTGTTCTTTCGTGTGCTTCATCCAACATGATGACGGAATATTTGGACATCTCTGGGTCTGTCAATGCCTCTCGCTGAAGCATTCCGTCCGTCATATACTTAATACGCGTTCTATTGCTGGTTTTATCATCAAATCGGATTGTATACCCGACCTCCTGACCAACAAGACAACCGACCTCCTCCGACACTCTTTTTGCGACAGATTGCGCAGCAACTCTTCTTGGTTGAGTACAGCATATAATTCCATTATTGCTAAATCCACTTTCATCTAAGTACTGTGTGATTTGGGTAGTTTTACCTGACCCTGTTTCTCCAACAATAACTAAGAACTGATTCTGGGATACTAATTCTATCAATTTAGATCTAAATTGGAACACCGGTAACAGCTCCCTTTGCTCTCTAATGGACAAGTTTGTTCTCTTTCCATAACTGACATTTCTTTTCGAATTGGATTTCCTCCATTCTAAACCATAATCGTTCTCTTCTTCAGCATCAGAATCGTCAGAATCATAAGCCATCTTGCCCAACGGATCTTCTCGTTCTTTGTTGCTCAATTTTCTCTCTTTAAGATCCTTAGAACGCTTTTCTCGTGATTCTTTGAGCTTCTTTTGTTTCATTTCTCTGGCCAACTGACTGCCACTCATTGCAGCCCTGTTTAAGCTGCCGTCTGGCTTCTTGATAATTCTCAACGCTTGAAGAGCATCAAAACCTTGGTGGTCATCAAGATACTTATCGGTTTGACCCTTAAGAAAAACAGGCTCGTCTTGTTTGACTTCAATATCGAATTGCTGCTCTTCCTCAGGCTGAATATCCTGAATTTGGTTATATTCCTCGTTTAGCTGCTCTTCAAGATCAGGGTTGTCTTTCAAAGATATTGCGCCAGATGAAATGAGCTGACGTAGTTCCCATCTTTCAGGTGATGTTAACCTTCTTCTAGGTGGTTTTCTATTATTATTGTCATGACGTAAATTGTGTTTCCTCCCCCTCTCTTCCTCTTGATATTCATTTCGTCTCGATCGTCTCTCGTCAGGAATTTCTCTTCCAGATGCCTGATCTATATGTGCCATAGATAAGCCGATTTTCCTCCCATCATATTTAACCACCTTCATAAACACAGTCTCGTTCACAGAAACAATCTCGCTTGGAGAATCAATTCGCACGGTGGCTAGTTGAGATATATGACACAATCCAGAATATTGTTTTTGGCCCCTTCTAGGTCTGATATCAATAATATTAGCAAAGGCACCATAGTTAGTTATGTTCGTGATTCTGCATTTATAGATGTGTCCAACCACTGGTTCGTTATCGAGATATTCTGTGCTTCCATAATCAGAATCAAGCTTTCGTTTTTTAGAGTATGGACTTTCCGATCTTGGTCTGCTATTTGCGGAATAATCACGTTGTTGACCTCCAATTGAGTATGATAGCTTTTTCTCGTCGTTTAGGGCTTCCCTTTTGATGCCAGCACTCAAAAATTCGTCTTTTATCGACAGTTCCTCTTTCTTAATCACATTAGGAAGTTTCTCTTCGTAGGTATCCTCCAGCTTTACTATTGGTGTTCTGTCCTTCTTGAGCTCATTCTTGGAGTTTTTAATAACACCATAGACCTTTTGTGTGAACTCATCGGCAAATGGTGCTTCGTTTTCTTTCAACGTTTGCTTGAATTCATCCAAGTTACTCGAATCATTTGCCAATGAAATTAAAAATTCCGCCATCGACTTATCAGCTATAGGAGTTACCTCCTTAAGCTCTTCGAAAACTTTCGAAACGACAAGATAATCGCCTGGTTCGCCCATATGGAAGGTTGTGTTGCTATTGGGCCATAATACTCATAAAATGTGTAATAATCAAGATACCCGATGCTAATTTATTGGATTGTTTTGATTGAGAGTCATTACCATCTCGAAACAAAAAAAAAAATATTTTTCGGACAAAAAGAAATGTGCTGCTTGTGCCATTTTCATGGGTCTTTCTGAACATGCAGATTGCTACGTGAATAAGAATCGATGTTAGAAATGGCGACATATATGTGTATTTATATAGATCGAGTCATGAATATAATGCTGAAACTGATGAGAAAAAGAAATAATGCTATATAGTAGAATGTCTACAATCTGAATGATATTGCCAACGTGGTTGGGATGAGCTTTGTGATGGAGCTAGAGCTAGAAGTAACCAGTGACAATTCCTGTGCAATGGTCGTGGCAATTAACAGCACAGAGCTGGAACTAGAGGTAACCACAGACAATTCCTGTGCAATGGTCGTGGCAAGCAACAGCACAGAGCTAGAACTTGTAAGAGGAGTATCTTCGTAGGTCAATATCAAGCCATTAGAATAGGTAGCTGAATCTGTGCTATTAGATCCAGAAATCTTGGTGCTTGTGGCCGTATAATTCAAATTGTTGTTGTAATATGTGTAGACATTGAAACTAATAATAGTTGTTCCATTACTAACAGAAGTTTGCAATACAGAGGAAGTGGCAGTTGCGGTAATGTTTTCGAATCTGGTAAACTCATTGCTAGGAGATGCAGTGGTAGATGATCCTGTGCTTGATGAAGTAACAGATGATTTGCTACTGGATGCAGTTGCTTCAGCTGTGGTGCTAGTAGCTTTAGTTAATGTACCGGTATTTGAAGCCAAGGAAGCGATACCACCAGCAAGAGATATCGCATTTGGTGGCGCGTATGTGTAGGTTTCCAATTGCGAGAGCCTAGAGCTGATTGAAACATAATCTGCACTGGCGCTGGAGATAGAAGTCTCAGAAGATTCATTGATTATTTGACCATCTGTTTGTTGTTCTACTAAACTATAGGCAGTGACTTGGCCGTCAGTTTGCTGGCCAACCAAGTATGCCAGTTGAGTAGAAGTCGTTTGGGCAGAAGATGTTTGTTCAGAAGTAGTTTGAGTTGAGGTAGCCCAAGTAGAAGACAATTCACCAGATGAACCTGATTGAGACCCCGTTGAAGAAGTGTGTTCTCCCAGAGTATTACTCGAGCTGGTTGAGCTTTTGGTTGAAGCTGCTGTGTCAGAGGTCGTGCTGGAACCTGTACTTGATGATGATGATGATGATGATGATGATGATGACTGGGTAGTAGATGTAGCAATACTTGACAATGTCAAGGTTGTTGCCGTGTTGTTTGAAGTAGAATTGCTTGCCGAATACAGATAAATAGCAGCAGTCTCATTGATCAATGTTGGTCTTAAAGTCACATCGAACGTGTTTTCCAGACTGCATCCATCATATTGCGAGCTATGGAGTGAAAAATAATCGCTGCTATCGTCGAGACAAGCAATAAACTTGGAACTAACTTTATATTCCAAGGCACGATTCGCAATTGAGAATTCTCCGTCTTTGTTAGTCTCGTTGGAGAATTTGAGCGTGTAGTCATCCGAGGAATCAACCGTTATGAATTGCTTATTCACAGTCTCTATTAACTGTCCAGAATATTTGGAGCTGATAAGACCCTGAAAACCAGCTTCTGTATCCAACGCTTCTTTTTTTGTACTGAGAAGCTTCAATTGGCCATCTGATATCACCACTTGAGAGAACTGGAGAGATGTGTTCTGTTTATTAGAAAGAGAGAACAAATAAAACACTTCACTATCAGCCTTTACTAACGTCCCAAAAAACAGGATCGTGGCCAATAGAATAAACAAGGATGATTGCATATTGGCTAGCTAATCAATGTGTAGAAAAAGAAAAAAAATGGGTATCAAAATGCCTAAGCAAAAAAGTATAGAGAAATAGATGAGTAGCCAATAATAACCAGTAACAATTATGAGGTTATGTCAAAGGGCAAAAACGCTCTACTGTATACAAAAATATTAGTGTCTGAGTAAAATACCAGCAGATTACTACTATTATATACTTTTAATACTGCCCTATATTGCTACGGAAAATTGTGTTTAACTGATCGAGGATTATAACAGCAAAGGACGGCTAATAGGATCGACGTAATTAATTGCCAATGCTTTAATTATATCAGGCGTGTTGTTTCTAATAGGATGGCTGGCAGTATCAAAAGAATATCCATCCCCGTCAAAAAAAATTGCATGCATGTTCCAAGAAAAAGTGATTTTTTCTTTTTATAAGTCCATGAAAATGTTTCACTTAACGGGCGGCTAACCTTTTTTTTTTTAGAATACATCAGCTTATAGGCTGATGTGTAAGTATAATTGCCATATTGATTATTAATTATAATGAGAATGTCTTGGATGGACAGGCCGACAGGGGTTGCAATTAACGGATGATAGGTTAAATGGCTGGTTTTTTATGGAAAAGAAGAGGCGAGATGGCTCTCTGTTGCATTTTAATCACTGAGCAGTATTAAGTAGTCTATCACTCTCTTCTACCAGCTAATAATCGTAGACGTTTCGATTCTTTCTCTGTGTGCAAAGCTTCTATTATTGTAACCGCGAAGGTGTCCTTGGCCCCAAATTAAAACGGTCAAGCAAACTCGCTAAAAAAAACTGCAAAAAAAAAGTGGTGGACGAGTTGGGAATCGAACCCAAGACCTCTCCCATGCTAAGGGAGCGCGCTACCAACTACGCCACACGCCCATTTGGATGTTCGTATAAATTTTAACATTAACTCAAAGTTACAAATATTACCTTAAGTGATATCAATTAGTGGAACCCGACAGAAGATACTGCAAGATATACAGGACTCAAGATAGAGTACTAATTGAAAGCGCAAACCAACATTCAAAGCTGATGTTAACTGTTGAAAAAACTGTTGAGAAATAAAAACTGAAGAGTTTACTTTCTCATACGTAAAAGTGGATTGATCGTTTTCATAGGTAAACCGAGTTTTGTATGGATTTCCTCCATTGATTTTTTCCAAAATAGCGAATACTCAAGCGAATACCCGAGCGAAGCCCTCTCTTATTCTCTTAGCCAAGGCTTCCATTGAGCTGCCCAACTTCACCAAGGATTTATTCAACTTCTCCATGCTAGATAGAAATCGATATAAGACGGGTGACAGTTCGTGGAACTTCTTGTCGGTATCTGATGACATGATCTTTATATCTAACTGAAAGGTAATGTGGTTTGCAGCAACTATCCAATGATGGTTAAATCATGTGATACCGTAAATAACAAATTTGTCTGTATTTGACTCAGTTTTACGCCGCCTCTCAGTATTATATTTGTCAGTTCAAAATATTCTATCTTTTGAATAGCAGTATTATATTGATGTATTATAGTTATCGTATTTAGTTACTCACTGTTATTGTTATTCTTCTTCTTCTCTTCATTAATAGTCAGCTCTTAATATTTATCCTTCATTTTTACCAGATCGTCGTTCATTGAGGTTTCCTTTACTATGCATGTGATCTATGCATATATGTTATCCTTATATATGGCTAACTTTATCTCTCATATTGTATCACTTATCTTCTTAATTAACACTATTATGCCGTCCCTCCTATATCTTGACATTAACCACATTGATTCTATAGGTTTCACGTATGTATTTTACTAGACTTGTGAGTTCTGGATATGATGAAGCTTGTGTGCGGCTTATGTTAGTTGGTTGGTTGTATTGTGTTAGTTAGGTCAGAATTTTGTCTTACCAGTTAGCAAATAAGGAAATATGGTAAAATAAAAAAAAATGCGCAGACCGGGAATCGAACCCGGGGCCCAGCCATGGGAAGACTGGATTTTACCACTAAACCATCAGCGCGTTAATATGAGACGATTTGGTATACAACCTAGGTACATCAACGACATTGTATAAATGGCAATAAATACTGTAAAAAATGATTTCGCCCAGGATCGAACTGGGGACGTTCTGCGTGTTAAGCAGATGCCATGACCAACTAGACCACGAAACCATTTTGTGAATTTGAAAAATTTTAACATGTATTTGTTAAGATATACACAGCGAACCATTATAGAAGATATAAATCAATAATCAATATGATAAATAACCAATCATATAATCAGAAAATATCATAACCATGTGATAATATATGAGACACTCAATCATTATTACATATACTGATCTCTAAGTTGGCTAGAAGGGTTCCATTCCATATTCTGATCTCTAACATGTATTGCCATATTAATTATACTATTGTATCGCATAATTGTGCCACCAATACTTTCTAATTCTGTTTGATAATTTTATTGCGTTGAGATAGTTTTAATGCAATTGAACCAAAAAATAATATTTTACTCATGGTTTTGGATTAAAAAATTAAAATGTGTACCATTTACATCTATGACACTCGCTCATATCTGACACATTATTGACCGCTCCAATCAGGGTCTTTCACCCACCATTTTATTATCCTTGTAAATATGGTAAATACAGACACCCAGTTGTACGAAGTATGACATGCAAAAAGAAAATCCTCTAGTCAAAGAGGAAAAAAAATATGCGTAGACCGGGAATCGAACCCGGGGCCCAACGATGGCAACGTTGGATTTTACCACTAAACCATCCACGCTTTTCGATGGCAGGAATACATCCTTGTAAAAGATAACACTAATTGTATCACATGCCTACTCGGACATCAAGTTTAATCTTGCAATTTGCGGTTCGAGTATCTTGATCAGGGATCCCGCAATCATCTCAATAAAATCCTGACACATCAATGTATGAGATGTGATAACTAGTTCAATAATCAGCCAGTCGTCTTGTTTCAGTCAGCCTTTTTTTAAACAAGATTGATTCATTTATTAAATCTCTAGGGTAACTAAAAACTCCTCATGACTGAATAATATATATATAAGAGGCTAGAGTAAGAATCCTGCCTCATATTAGACAGTGTGAGACTTTTTCTCACTAAAAAAAACCCTTCTGACTAGATTTCCTGGAGTAGCCTGTCATAACACTTGGCTGCTAATTGGTTCCTGAGACCCTATCAGAGAAAGCAAATATCAGTACATAATCTCATGTTCTTACATAAATATGCGTATATTGCAGGGATTTCATTGAATAGACTTTCTGGCACAGAACGGTTCATATAGAAAAAAAATACAGAGTGTAGGAACTCTTTGGTCATAAAAGATTGATCTCTAAATACAGTCAAATATCCTAGGATAGTGGTAGTAGATCGTACAGGATATTGAAGTTGTTAGACTCAGACAATTACATGGTAATGTGATCTGCCTTTGGCAATACTCTCTTTAACGATTTTCGAGATTTCTTCCGGATCTTTGGTTATCTGAGTCAAGTTTTCATAACCGTCTTCTTTGACTAAAATGTCATCCTCGATTCTAACACCGCCAATCTTCCAGTACTTCTCCAAGACTGCCTGGTCGACATATTTAGCCTTAGAATGGTCCTTTAAACCGTCTTCAACAAGAAATGGTGAAAAATAGACACCTGGCTCATCAGTAATCACCATTCCCGCCTTCAAAGGTCTCCGTAATCTCAAGTACTTTAACAATGGATTTGGATCTTCGTAGTTTGGATATCCTCCCACATCATGAGTGTCCATTCCAAGTAAATGGCCCAATCCGTGGGGAAAGAATGAACCAGATATTCCACTAGCATATATTTCTTCAGCAGATCCGTTCTTGAATATTCCCAATTTAAGGAATCCATCAATCATGATCTTGTGTGCTAATAAGTGTAGCTCTTCCCAAGACTGTCCGGCAGATATTTTGGCCATTGTTTCAAGCTGCATCTTCAACACCAATTGGTAAATGTCTAGATGCTCTTTAGACCACTCACCACTAATTGGGAAACATCTGGTGACATCACTGGCGTAATTCTCCCATTCGGCCCCAGCATCGATCAAAATACTCTCTCTTTCATTGATAGTCTCGTCGTTTTTGATATAGTGAAGAGTTCCACAGTTAGGACCCGAGCAACAGATTGGATCATAGGACTGGAACTTCGAGCCCTGACGAATCGAATGGTAGATAAATTCAGCATGAATATGGCCCTCGTTTTGCTCAATTGGAATGGCAGACATGACTGCGAGATGCGAGTTATCTGTGATTTGCGATGCATGGCGCATCAACGCTAATTCGTAGTCATCTTTAATCAAACGTGATTCATCCAACGCATAAAAAAAGGTCTCGTTACCTGGCACAAGATACTGAGCAAACTTCTGGTTGAACTTGTTGATATCGGTGGTAAAAATAGACGACTCCTTGGCAGAGCTTTTGATATTTTTCAAGTCATCCAAAATATCACGGGCGTATTTAACGTCATCGATGTCGAATTTTTCTTTTGCCTGGCTGACTGATAAAGGCATTCCGCTCCACATGATGTCGTCTTCGCTGATATTAGGCAAAAATAACGTAGATTTTTCGGTCTTCACATCGAACAAATAGTGACTTCCTGGAATATTAGCACCTGTTAGATAGAAGAAGTACCGGTTCTGTCTGAACGGTGGATTCTGGTCACAGTAGGGATATAGTGTTAAGTCCTCTCCACTAATAAAAAAATACAAAGGGTTGTCTTGAAGTTTAGATGCCTTACTGAGAAAGTGTTTCTTGACAGCTAATGCATGATCTTTTGCTGGGTACTTCTTGCCCTTTATCAGCAGAAGCCAATCTTTATGGTCAAACATCGCTTTGGAGTAATTACGTCTAGAAATATCAAGGCCAAATTTATACACTGGATAACGGCACGAAAATTGACCGATCATAGCTATGAATATGTCCTGTTTTTAGCCTGTTCCTCAATGATATCTGAATGAATTTTTTATTTTTTATATCGTCGTTTTTCCCTATAATATGGAGCTGCTCCGCTATCATCGGCTATCAGTGGGAGACCATCTGCGGGTTTTCACAACATTGCCTCTTTGGTCGTTTTTCTTCCGGTGTGTCACGTGTGAGGATTCACAGCCTGAGTTTAACATACGGCCAGCAATAATAGTACTGCTAGAGATGCTTGAGAAGTAGATAATCAGTTCATTTTAATCACTTTTGATTGTTAGTAACTCCATGGTGAACATAATTCTGGGCATTTGTCCCCTACAGCAGACAGAGTTATATGTAGGAAACATATAAAAAAAAATAAGGAGGAAATGTCTCTCGGGGGCGATTCGAACGCCCGATCTCAAGATAAATGTTAACATTACAGTCTTGCGCCTTAAACCAACTTGGCTACCGAGAGGATTTCTTGTCCGAAAATTTTTGTAGTTGCAACATAGATGCACTACAGTATACAGATCTATTAAATATTATGACTTGGTCACTATGAGCTTTATCAGAGGCTATCTGACTGATACAGTATATAATATGATAATGTATAAAGCTCGTTTAAACTATTTCAGGACTTTTTTTTTTTTTTTAATAAAATGGTCGAACAATCCGGAAGTATCTATAGGAATGTATATGTATTAGTATTCAGTAAAAAAGTATAAAAAGTATAATCTATAACATGAGATACGAGCAACTAGTAAATGTAGCGGAAATCACGGTTCTCGTAGTCGGTTTGGTCGTCAAATGTGTGTATTATCTCTCTCTGCTGAGATGGATCAGTGATACCCTGTTCCTTATCACGCCGCTTGTTCTCCCACTTACAATAAACAAGAAAGAGAATTGCCAAACAGCACTCACAAAGATAACTGGTGATCATAGCCCACATACCTAAATTATAGTTTGGAGCCTGGCTGGTTTTGCAGAAGAAGGGCCCTGCAATGTTACCGGCACAATATCCAAGAAAGATGGCAGCGTTGAAGACAATTTTCTTGGAGTGACCAGCAATGTTACCGGTACTCAATGAAAGAATAAGAACAAAAGACGCATTATAGGAACCCGTGAGATAGTAGCAAATCAATCTTCCAACTTTTCTGTCTCTGGCAAGGAATCTCATACCAAAACCACCAATGATGTTTGGAATGATGTAAAGAACGATAAAGACACAACGAAGATTTTTCTTAGACTTGACGATAAAGTAGTCGTTCAAGAATATACATGAAATAATACAGAGGGCAATAAATGCACCGTAAGGTATTTGCAACAAAGTAGTTCCGAGAGTATTGTAACCAAGACCCTTCACAATAAGAGTCCCAAAATTACTGACAACTCCGTTAGGAATATTTCCTGCTAAGCATGTAAGCATCAAAATGTACACTTTAGGATCCAAAAGAGCTTCTTTGACCTGGTGAAGTTTGAAGACTCTGGTTTCAATTCCGGTTTGATTATCTCTTAATTTATGAATTAAAACCTTCTTCTCCCACTCGTTGAAATATTTGGTTTTAAGTGGAGAGTCTGGCATTAACAAAATGATACATAAACCCCAGGTAGCACACATGGCTCCAATAATTAAAAACTCATATTTCCACGAAGGTAATGCACCTTTAATTTGACCAATTCCGTAACCAAATAATCCACCGAACGAAATACCGATACCGTTGAAGGTATACCAAATTCCGATTCTAATTGGTTGCTCTCTTCTGGTGTACCACATGGAGGTAATCAACATATAGGCTGGGTCTGCAATTGACTCAAAACATCCACTGAGGAAACGGGTCACCAAAAGCGTAGCGTAGGAGTTGCATGCAGCTTGGAACATCAACATGACACCCCAGAGAAAAATGTTGATTCCTAGGTATTTCGCCACTGGGAGCCTAATCAACATAAAATTGTTAGGAAAGGTCCATGCCATGTATCCAAAGTAGAAAATCGACGAGAGCCAGTTGTAACGAGTTCCGTAAAGATCCAAGTCTTTTTTGATTCCAAAGATGGCTGCATACGACAAAGTAGTCTTGTCAAGGTAGAAAAACACGTAACAGATACCAATCATAGGCAAGATGATCCAATCTGCCCTTCTTGTTAATCTCTTTGCTTCTTCAGGAGAATAATCGGCATTTGCCTCATCATAGTCCAATGCGTCACCTTCTCCTACATTCTCGTTGACAGATTCTGCAGGTTTTTCTGAGTACACATCCTGGACTGAATCAACAGCACTTAGTGTCGGTTTATTTTCATCCACAGCTGACATACTGAGAACATTAATATTAATTGCAATATAAACAGTAAAAAAACAGCAAAAAAACAGCAACAAATCATTCAAGCCAAATGCAAGAAATAAAGGGCGTTATCCTATGTTATTTATATTTTCTATATATTCACGAACGTTATACAGTCAAGATGTATGACGAAATATGACAGCTTACACTCTCGAAATGGAACAGACTCCGGGGCAAGCGGATACTAGGACTATAAACCACGGAGTATTTGGGTCACTCCAGTGCCTAAAGCCACTAACTAAAACAGTTATCAAGACATGATGATGGTCTGACGATTGTAAATGAGCAATCACTACTTATTACACCTATAAGGTAAATTTCATTCATGTTAATGTACCTTTTCACCACTTTTCCGAGATAATGGCTTTAAGATAGCACTGATAACCTAAAAAGTCACATAACAGCTCACTATAACAAGGAAAGATCTCTTGCTGACCCGAAGAATGGCCCAGAATGAACAATAGACCAAAATGTGACAATATCCTATTTTTACTCATTTTTGTCCTCTAGCTTAGCCTGTCATTTAAGAGTGCTAAAATGTACCCCACAAAATCGGAAATTTGGACATCCGGAAAGTCGGCCAGCCATTTCCATTTACTTCAATACCTTATTTTTACCATTTTCTAGTTATACGGTTACATTGGACTCCTGTGAAAGGAGTACTGGAATAGCATGGACATTACATGGGTGTTGCGAGAAGGAGGAGCTCTGGGCCAACTTTAACTGCATTTTAAGTAAATTTAGCCGAATCCTCTCGGCGGATAATTGAGTTTAATTGGTTTCCTCAAACTCCCCATCCAACTTGTCCGCGAGCCGTTAATTAGAGACTCTGTGGATGAGGATCGGAATTAAGGCCATTTACAGGTTATATAACTTTTAATTAACACCATATTGCATTTCTTCTCCAACAGTCGGAATCGTTGATTACGGTTTCTAGCTTGTGTCCCCGTAGTATTCATGATGCCAAAAGAAGTCAGTTCTTCACTATTACGTAGTTGAAAATTTTTATTACAGCCCCGCAAAATTTTAATTTACCAACTAAACAGAGGTAGGTGTACTGATGCATGTCTAGGCGTTATAGTATTCTAGTCTCTATCTAAGAAAAAACATATTTTTGTCATCCAAAAGCGTGGATGGTTTAGTGGTAAAATCCAACGTTGCCATCGTTGGGCCCCGGGTTCGATTCCCGGTCTACGCATAATTTTTTGTTCTTTGACTAGAGGATTTTTTTTGCAACTATGGTGCTAGCATCATTGTCTAGTTATCACAGAAGTGGTTTCTTTTAACTATCAGGTCGTTGGCATCTGAGTCTACCGACATACTACATAATCCATCTAAATATTCAATTTCTATTACATTAAAAGCTAAACTATTTTGTTTAGTCTATGTATATTCATGCAAGTCACAACTGGAGTTATTTACTGTCAGCAAGCTCCACAGATCCCACCGACCAAATCTCTTCTTCGTCTTCAAATCTATCGGAAAACATAGCTTCGGCATCACCACCAGCAGCTATTCTTTCTCTTTCTGCTGTAGCAAGTCTAACACCAACTCTCTTTGTGTACTCGCTTATGGATCTTAATTGGATCACAGTTCCAAGAATGTTCTTGATTGTCTTCTTGTCGACACTTGTACTACTGATATTGGCGAACCACTCACTGAAAAAGACCAACTTTTCATCTTGAGCTAATTTGAAAATCTCCAAGTAACATTTCTCACCAGCCAATTTGATTGGGATGATCGGGTCTCTGACACTGCTAAAGACACATGGTGCAATAATGTCAATATTTTCCTTTATAACCTCTTCAAACTTGGTTCTTGCGACTGTTCTGACGACTACCAACGACAATCTTCTTGTATCCAAAGAGTTGCTCTGTGGGCTTACAATGCTAGCACTCAAGCTGTGAACAAGTTTCGCAATATCTTCGGCAGCAACAGTAAAGGTTTCAGTGTTCTTTGAGGAGGAAGCTTTTGGAGAATTGGTTTCGTTGATCAAAAGCAACAATTTTCCCGTAGCTATCACAGATTGGTCACTAATATATGGTTCCTTGGAATTGATTCCTTGAACCAAAAAGCCTATAACATCATCAAGTAATCCGCTTTGGAAGATTTTCTCAGGGGACTCTCTTAAGAACGAGTTCAATGCCAAAATAGAGAATTTAGAGTCCTCGTCTTGAGCTATCAATATCTTATCCTTCACTATCTTGGTGGATTCTTCAGGGGTAAGTATTTTAGCCACAGTACCTATAAGTTTAGCATATGCTGTTACGAGCTTATCGTCCGCATTGAAGATTTCGCCTTCAATCAATTTCATGATACCGGTCTTGGAAGTCTCATTAAGTTTTCCACCAACCTTGATAGAAACCTCGATCAAGGCCTTCAACATCGCTGTTTTCACACCCAGATCGGTGCTAGTTTTCACACCAGCTATCAATTCATTCACCAATGGGTCAATTCTTGGCTGGTATTTGATCAAAGAACCCAAGGCTTTTGCGGCTCTTAATCTCAAAGTCTCATTTTGAGCGTCAGATAACGATTTGATAAAAGTTCTCTGCAACTGTGGAATGAATGGCTTCAAGAATTGTGGAATCTTCTCTAACAACATGTTCAAGGCTGACAAAATGGCAGCCTTGATGTCTCCTGAAACCCTTTCACCAACAACACGGATCAATGGACCGGTAATTGTCGTGAAGAACGGCTTCAAGTTGGCTGCAGGAGTCTTAGACACAATATCAGCAATAGCAGTAGCTGATAACTCTTTTTGTCTTGGACTTCCATACATCAAACCATGCAAGAAAATAGGCAAAACACAACCTGGGCCTCTTGGCATGATCTTGAAACCCTTCATATCTTGGTTGACGGTTCCTGTCAACTGCAATGTTTGCTGAGCAGGCTCAACCAAATTGTTCAAGGAATCTTTCGATTGGTGCTTGACAAGCTGCGACAATGCTTCCCAACTGTACTTCACCAATTGATCGTCTTCGTTATCAAGGTCAGAAATTGTCTGCTGAAGTAAACTGACAGTGTAGGTCGAATAATCGAGATGAGTATCGGCAAAGAACAGAGCTAAATGTTCATACATCACTTTAGTTTTCTTCTCGTCCTCATGTTTCAAATTAGACAAAATGTTTTGCATCAATATATGAGAACCTGCACTTTCATCAACAGATAACAAGATCTTAACAAAGGATTTAGAGATCTGTGCTCTTGTAGTACCTGTAATGGATATACAGGCATTGATGAAAGCAGTGATGATTTCACTCAAGTGTCTATACAACACATGACCGGCAACTTCTGACAAAGCTCCAAGAGTCTTTGATTTCGAGATATCCATAGGTGGAGCCAAAAGAGACGGAATCAAAATAGGGAATATTTCCTCAGATTTATTGAACATTATCTCCCTCAAAGCCTTGATTGCGGTTTCAGATTGGTCGTCTGTGTCAAGTAATCCTAACAAGTGAGGAATAACTCCGTCAATAACCGGCTTGCCAACAGATTCTAATAAGGCATCGAATGTTTGGCCAGCAGCTTCACGAACACCCTCGTTGGAGTCGATGATTGCTTCACGAACAATCTTGATAAAGACATCTTGATGCTCAATAATGTTGGCTTCAGTAGTAGAGTTCATAATCTCCTTCAAAGCAATACAAATACCCTGTTTAGCATCTGCATCACCTGATATCATGATCTCTTCCGATGTTGGCAACATCTGGTTCAAAACAACCGGCCCAATACGACGAACCAAGTCTCCCAAAGCAGCAGCGTTGATTCTTCTCTGGGTTTCGTCTGAGCTTGCCAAGCGTCTGATAATGATTGAGGCCAAAGTTGGCAATATCTCCTTAACTGTACGAGGAGTGCTGTACACAAGAGGATTCCATATATCAATGGCAGCATTACGCACCGATCCGGCAATATCCGAACGACAGATGAACAACAAAGAAAACACACGATCACGACGGTCTTGGCCTAAAGCTTCGATCAATTTGCTGTGGATGTTGGCACTGTCGCTTGTCGTTATAACAATCTCCTCATGATGATCCTCGTCATCACGGCCATCACCATCACCATCACCAATAGCATTGAGGATCTGCTCAGAAACACCCGCGAGTCTGAACAACAAGTCACCTGTCAACTTAACAGATGAGAGTCTGATACGGTAGTTGACATCAGACAAACCGTTCTCTAATTCAGGAAGAAGCAAGTCAACTGCCTTGTCGGCATAGTTAGAAACAACCAATTTACCGGCTCTAATAGCAGCATCATTAATAGTATCGTCATCATCAGCCAAATTAGCCAAAATTGGAGGCAAGATCTGGGAAATGTATGGCGAGAACTGGTCCGCAAAACATACAGGAAGATATAACAATAATGGCATATAACCTGATCTGACATAAGCACGTGAGCTCGAAGCACCAGCCAAAATAGTAGGCAAAACTTCCTCCAAACGGGAAATCCCGAGTCCGGACAAAACCTCGGCCAATGCTTGAGCCGAACCAAGACGGTCACCTTCTTTAGACTCATCACTTAATGTGTCGAGCAACTTATCAATGAGGTCAGGGAACTGCTCCTCTCCGAGCTTCTCGACCAAGGATCCCAAGGCTCTAGCAGCAGTGGCTCTTGTGGTTGGCACAGGATCAACCATAGCAATTTCAAGCTCGCTGATCAAGTTAGGCAAGTAAGGGATCAAATCCTTACTGTCGACCAAGATAGACATGTTCCCGACAATTTGACAGGCCTTCTTCTTGGTGTTTGCAGATCTATCTAACATACCTCTATGGATGACATGAATAATTAATGCCAAAGAAGGACCATCTATATAATGGACAAAATTTGTTTTGATTAAGGCATCAAGAGCATCGTCTGTGTATTTAGTTGGATCACCAATGGCTTTGATCAAAATAGGTACAGAACGTTGGATTTCTGGGTTTCTAATGACTTCACCAAACCGTTTCAAGGCTTGGTCACCAGCTTTACGCACCTCTTTATGAGAATCATTCAACACACCAACAATCTTTGGCACAATAGTCGAAAGAGATGACGAGAGCTGGATTGGATCAAGATAAGCCATCGAACCTAACAATTCGACCGATCCTTTCTTGGATCTCCAAGCAATTTCATCAAGATTTTCCACAGCCAAGGGAATCAATTTCTTGACTCCAAAAGGAGTGGTGTACTTCATGAACGACTTCGTGGCACTGTCAGTCGCCGCACGAACCTCTGCAACATGATCACCAAGACTCTTCAAGATCAACGGGATAATCTCGATGACATATGGTTCGAAATAGCTTCTCAAACTCTGCGACAAACAATAGAACGCAACTGAGGCACTTTCTCTCTTGACCTGGCTCAGTTTGTCTTCGGCAGCATCAGAAAGATTGCGAATGATATCGTAGTCAGCCAAAGCTCTAATACCTACACCTTTGACCAAACCAGCAATACCATAAGCAGCTCCTCTTCTGATGTAGGCGGTTTTTCCAGTAAAGAGTTTGTCAAAAAGCAAGTCGAAGTAATTGCTCAATTGGCTCTCAATAGAAGGTGTCAATGGAGCAATATGATTCGAGGTAACAAACTGGACGCTTTGAGATGGATTGTCCAAAGCTGAAAGAAGCTGATCGACAATTTTATACAATTTAGGGTCATCGGATTTCAAATGTCTAGCCAATGCTCCATATAAAATAATAGTGCTCTGTCTAACAGTCTCTTGGGTCTTATCTCTTGTAACCTTTTCCGAGAGTTTCTTCTCAAAGAGAGGAATAAGATCACTCACCAAATTGCCTCCCTTAGAGTTGATTACTTCCACACCAGCTTCCTGCAACTCCTGTTGCACTTGAGGATTTCTGTCTCCAAAGTACTCGCTAATCAACTTGGAAACAAATTCAATGACAGCTTTGGAATTGAATGAAGGAGTGGCTTCTTTGAATGTCAAAGCAATACCGCTTCTATATTCCCAGTCATCCTTTACCTGTTCTGAAGTCTTGATAACCAACCCAAACTCATCCAAAAGAGGAGGAGGAAGTTTAGCCTTTTCGGTAAATAAATCGATCAATCTTTCGAAAACCTCATCAAAAAGCTCATAATGCAATCTGAGGCCTTCGCTGATCGACTTGGCAATGGAAATTCTCACACCATGATCCTCGTTGTTCAAAAGCTCGAGCAACTTGAAAACAGAATCTTTGGACAATTGTAAGTTGTTTTCCTGCCAGATAACGTTGGCCAATTCGCTGATATTAGGCTCATTATCAAAGCAGGAAACCCAAACTTCAACATACTCAGAAGGATCAAGCTCATCAATAATGAACTCTTCACCAACCTGCTCCAACACAGCATTTCTCACAAACTTGTTTTTGGACAAAAGACCGCCTAAAACAACTCTCAAATTATCTGTTGAGATATTGTCGGAGATGTTTTTGCACAAGGAATTAAAGCAATCTTTTGCGTTTTTGCTTTGGTTTGGAATCGTCATGATGTCCAATAATTCAAGCAATATCTGCTTTCTAGGAATCGTGTTATCTTGGAAAAGCGATGAGTGTTTGTTGATGAATTTCAAAGTCAAAAGAAGCAGCTCTTCGTCTTCATCCTCCTCAACAAATTCAGACTTGGTGGTGACTATTTTGTTACTGAGCTTTTTCTCAAGAGCCACGTAGTTTCTGTGCAAAATTTCGCTTAATAATGGAAGCAAGTAGATCAAAATGTATGGATTAGAGACGGTATCACCAAAAATGATCTCAATGCTGTACATATACCCGATAAACAAGCTCGAAAGAGTCTTAGTTTTGCATGCTTCTGGTTCGCCTTTGATGTTGAAGGCTTTAATCATAGAATATGCAACTTGTTTACTTACACTCTCATTCTTGATATGCAAAATGTTAGACAAACCAATGAAAGCATTGATAACACTGTCGCCCAACAACTCCACAACGCTTTCATTCTGAGCCACTTCAAGAATAGAATTGAAAGCTGTCTTGAACCAATATTGGTATCCATTGTCAACGTTATTTTTCAACCCGTTGTTCAATGAGGTTACGATTTTGATTGATCTTGTGAACTTTTGGTAGATTTCAGCTACATTCGACCGAATCTCAGCTTCCTTGATAAGCTCCTGCTTGACTAATTCCTGCTCTTCTCTAGAAAGCTTTATGGTTCCCGAGGCACGCTTCTTTGCTGCGATTTCTGCTTTCAAGTTTTCCTCCCACTTCTTCGTTTCGTAGTCTCTAATGTTTTTGTTTTCCTCATACTTTGACTTACGGGACGAGTCCAACGGATCAATCACAAGAACACCATCTTTACCTTTCCAGATCTCAATTGAGGTGTGATTAAGAACAGACGAAAGATCAGTAACTTGCATGTCAGAAGCAATAATGGAATTGACCATAGGACCGATCAACTCCGGATCTATGAAGGCAATCTCAGCAAGACTTTCTACAAGAGCATTATAATAAGCTGGGTTTTCTGCAGAAGACACACTTAACAACTTACTGGCAATTGTCTTGAAAAGCTGTTCACCATGAGTGTGGATCAACACTCCTGGATTCAAACTACATGATAAAACGAGATTGACCCAGGTTTTCTTCAAACAAAGATCCGTGTCATGGAAAGCCACAAGAAGATTCACCAAGTTAATCGACACAGCCTTTGTTTCCGTGTTTTCTGTAGTCGATTGTTTAGCAAGACCAGTGGTGATGCAATGGATTATCGGAGTCAAGTGTTTTACATCGATTTCCAACTTGCTAACCTCTTCGCTTTTTAGATTGGCGAGGATATAATCAAGACCGGCATTCACAAATACCCCACTTACAGCTCTGCTTTCCAAGGCGTTCAAGCGGGTCAAGGTATCCCTTCTCACGGAAGCATTGATATTTTTACTTGAGGTGCTATATATCAAGGCTACCCCGAATGATTTCACCAACTCTTTATCTTGTAGCATCTGATCAGTCAATTTAGGGATGCTAGATATCAAGAAGGCACAGAAAGATGCCGTTTCGGATACAGAAGATAGTTTTAAGAAATACTTAGAGTTGACTAAAATGTGATGTGGTCCAGAAACAGCATTCAGCAAGTAACTACTTTCTGCGATTTTGTCTTGGAGGTCCCCTACGGCAGTATATCTGTTACAAATAGCAACAAAATCGCAGCCAATAGATAAAGGCGATTTACCAGGGTTAGCCAAGGTCTGCTCAAAAGATTCAGACAATTTCCCAAACACATCCGACAAGAACTTGGTCATGGTCGTTTCATCAGACGAGGATGCGAACCATTCTGACAAGCTGGCTCTGAGCGTCAAAGACCAGACCTTTCTGAGCGGCAACTTCTTCTCCAGGAGGCCGGTGTTGATGGCCTTGATATAGATGTCGTAGTTTGAGAGGTCATTGCCGAATATCTTGGCGAAGAAATGCTTGAAAAAAGACTCCAAAAAGAACAGAAGCGAGATGTCGTTCTGGTCTTTAGTTACAAGAGGAAGGATCAACGAGACGATTCTTTCTGAGATCTGGAGATCGTCAGCAGATGCTGGGAATGCAAATATAGCCCTTATAAAGAGGGTCTTTTGATCTATATTCGAGGTAGACTTGATGTTCTTAACTATTTCATCCACAGCCTTGACACATAAAGCAGCCTTTTCTCTGTCGCCTGCAGGATTCAAATGTGACAATATTGTGGTTAAAGAGGAGAAAGCACATTTTCTTATTGCTTCGTTCGATGACTTGATGTTGGATATCAATTGTGTGAAGAGTTTGGTGAATGCTTTACCGTCCTTTGTGCCAACCAACTGGAAATAAGAGACGTGACTGATAGAACTAACAAGATCCTCCAAAATGTTATTTATCACATACTCTGAAGCTCTAAGAATAGATTTCTCCAAGTCAGGCAATACTCCATCCACAAACAAGTCCGTGGTAAAAAAGGCGTTGAAAAAGTAGAGATCCACCAACTTCAACGAGTACAATTGATCCAAGATTGTTTTATGGCTTTTGTTCAAAAGAACGGTGGAATTGTAAAATTTGATGAACTCGGTCATAAACAGGTCAATTTTGCCTTTATCAAAGCCATTAGAGGATGCAATTTTTCCAAAAATCGCAACTACTAACAAATGATTCGAGAGTGAAAGATCGCCCTTAGAAAGAACCTTAACCAATCCATCCACATAGATCCCATTCTTGTCAACACTACTACATGAAAGAACTACCTGATGGAAAAGACTATGTGCTTTACTACTGTTTCTTTTCTTAGTCGAGCTTTTCACGGAGTTAAGCTGGTATAGAATTTGATCTAAAACCTGGATCTGTGCTCTGATAAGACCCTCAAAGACAGTCTGGTCAAAGCTGTTGCCAGCTGAAACGGAATATTCGTATAATACATGACTCGTAAGTGTAAGAGCGTTTTCTAGACTGCTAGGAGCTATAGCTTTCTGGCTTTTGCTAGTGACATTGATTCGCATGAAGTCTATGAATTTAGATGCAAATTTATTCACGTTTTTAACGAGCACACTGTTTATTACAGAGAAAACCTTTGGCTTGAGAATTTTAAAACCAAACGCATTGTGAAGTCCCAATACATGGATTAAAACCAAAAGTAATTCCTTTTCATCTGTGATTATGCTATTTTCGATCAAATCGCTGAGAGTTTCGACGGTTACAAGCTGTGTTTGAAGCTCTGCATTGAGTAGACGCTCAGGAAGCGTCGTCTTCAATTCGCTCCACGTTTTCTGATCAGCCATTTTTGCAACCTGTAAGCTCAATGTGTGTTCAATGTGTGGTTACCGTCTTTCCAAAGCGGATCAAGAATCTTTGGACTTAATGATATGAATATCAAGAAAAATTTTCGTTCATTATGTCCAATGGTTGAAAAATTCTCCAGCGTTTTGTTCATATGCGGGGATATGCATAGAAAAGTTTATATCACATGCAGGTAGAGATTTGATTTTTCACAATCTCAATCTCTGCATATTGCGTTGCAGATACAGAAAAATTTTCCCACAGCAACATGCAAGACAATTAAGCGCCAGCAAAACAGTAGTATCCAGAATCTGCAGATCAAAAAAAAAAGAAACATGTCATTGGTTACCGAGATCACAAGACACGACTTTGGGCATTCCTGCGAAAGACTTGACAAGCCATCGAAATATTTGATCAAGAAAGCCAAGCGTTCGGAGCATGGAGAGAAGGATCTTATGAAGGCGCTCAAGTCGTCCACTGTGTATGTGGGGAACCTCATGCATCATACAACAGAGGAACAGATATATGAATTGTTTAGCAAAGCCGGTGATGTAAAGAGAATCATCATGGGGTTGGATAAGTTTGAAAAAACCCCATGTGGATTTTGCTTTGTGATTTATGAAGAAAGAGAGATGGCATTAAATTGCTTGAAGTACTTGGCGGACAGCAAATTAGACAGTTCCGAGCTTCAGATAGATCTTGACCCAGGATTTGTAGAGGGTCGTCAGTTTGGGAGAGGTAATAATGGAGGCCAGGCTGAAAGCGAAAAACGTGAGCAGCTCAAACGTGAGGCCGAGAGAAGCGAGTTGCAATTCAGTGAGGAAACACAGGAACCTGTGGCTGAGGATGCAGACATTACAAACGTTGCTAACGAGTGGAATAATGATCGTAATGGCTATGGAGGGGGTTATAATGGGGGTGGATATAACAATGGCGGATATAATGCAGGTGGATATAATGCAGGCGGGTATAATGGGGGTGGCTACAACGGGGGGTGGAGCAACTGGCGCCCTAATGATAATTGGACAAATAACGGTGGCAGTCATTATAGCGGCGAGGCGTTCAATAATGCTCCCGTGGATAACAATAATTACAACAACGAAAATGTTCAGGATTACCAGGACTCGTACCAGGGTCAATACAACAGAAACTCGTACCGCGATGAAAACACCGATTACAATGGAGGCTACAACAGTTCAAGATATGGCCAGTGGAATAACCAAAACCAGGGCTACAGAAGCGGGGGATACAGGGAAAGATATCACGACTCATATATTGCGCCTTCCGCACAGAACGCAGATCTCCCAGATATTCCGGTTCCTCACAGAGATCCGCAAGACGGGGGCAACGGGGAGTACAACCAGTGGAATTGAATGCGCCAGTTACAGGGAGTTATATATTTATATGTTAATGAATGAATAATCAGGGTTCTTTATCAGGTGATATGTGTAAGCGATGTATGGATGATGGAGCATGACTTGAGCATGATCACAGTGACGTCAAATGAAGATGAGATAATTTTTACGCGTCATCGGAAAATCGCGAAAAAAATATTTTTTTTATTACCATTATTACAAGGCCAATGAGATGATCTACGTATTCTATTCTAATGGTATTATTATCATTGTTATAATCATTGTAGCCTGCCAACATATATAGAGATGGCCGTCAAATCAGAGTCAAATGAGTACAAAATCATCAAATATTTGGTCCTTTTCACCAAGCAAATTCACCAGAAAACCAAGAAATGGCACGACGGAACGATCAATTACTATGAATTCAATAAGAAGGTGCAGTTATTTGACGAAGACGACAACCTCTTTGACGAGTTGTTTGTTGACAATGAGAAATATGTGGCTGTAGGCAAGGAATTGCGTAGCAGCAGGTTTTTGATCCAAATAGAAGAGCGATTAACCGAAAGCAAACGTGATCTAACCGATTTATTCAATAAGACGTACCGCAAGGAAGAGAACAAAGAGAACCGTCCTCCTCCTCCAATAACACCGCTTAGAAGTAAACGAAGTGCTGTTTATGGGAACAGTAGCATCAACAGACTTGCAAATAGTAGTAAAAATAGCCTCGAAGCGGCATCCAAAAAAAGACCAGCCACAGTCAGTCATGGAGCCTCCCTACAGACTCCAAAGAGACAGATTTTGGGTAAGGAATTCGAGCTGAAAAGGACTGTTCATTCTGAAAAGACTCGGGGCTACGAGAAAAGAAGGGTTAGTGCTTTTGACAATGGCACAGATTACAAGAAAAGAGTCGCTAATATTAGTGATAATAAAAGTAGTAGTGAGAAGACTAACTACGTTCCGATACTTTCGAAATATCCAGCCAAAAAATTATATTCATCAAGAAGAAGCTCGTTATTATATTTAGATCTTCCCACTCCAGAAACTACTCCATCGTCGAATACAAGAAAGAAGAAACCGGCATCAGTGCCAAAATTAATGAAAATAGATGGTCCTCCTAGACCCATAGAGATTCCTAAGAAATTGCTACAACCGGTGAGAAATACGCATGAAGACACGGCCCAGAGGAATGAATATGTTATAAAGAGAGAAATAGATGAGACGGAGGGGATATTTGAGAGAGAACAGAAGACCGTAGAGGGACATCAAGCAATAGATGAGGATAATAAACCAAGAGAGAAGGCGAAGCCATTACCGAAAGACATGCCGTCAGAGAATAAGGAAATAGAGATGCATACACTAATAGAGAAGGAAAAACCAGAGAAAGAAAAGCCAGAGAAGGAAAAGCCAGAGAAGGAAAAGCCAGAGAAGGAAAAGCCGGAGAAGGAAAAGCCACTGGAGATGGACGAGGACAGAAAAAGATTGATATCTCATATACAAGTCTATGCCTCTGATGGCTCCCAGATATCAGAGAGCGACTTAAGTGACGACGACACAAAGCTTGACAACACCCAGACAAAAACATACGAATATACACCTCTGAAAAAGCTGCAGCATAATCGAGAACTCGGGCTAGAGATGTCTCGCAAAATGCTACTTAAAAGCGGATACATACACACTAACAAGCCGCATCCATGAACAGAGCAGCTC
The DNA here is from genome assembly GCA_030490795.1 of Saccharomycopsis sp. yHQL182. Taxonomy (NCBI): domain Eukaryota; kingdom Fungi; phylum Ascomycota; class Saccharomycetes; order Ascoideales; family Saccharomycopsidaceae; genus Saccharomycopsis; species Saccharomycopsis sp. yHQL182. The sequence continues at coordinate 1,085,214 of JAKVQV010000002.1, read as the reverse complement.
ATAAATCGGTGAGCGCAAAATTGATCGTCAACAAAGGAACACCCTGCGAATCATTATCGCTCTTTTTGTATTTTAGAACCCACCTTACACTGGATAGATTTTTATTGAAGTAGTCATTAAGTTTCATCTGGAATCCTCCTGGAAGCATGATCTTAAAGTCTGAATCCTCAAGAGAGATAAAATCTGTCTGAAATATGAATATGTAGCTCTTGTTTTTGGTAAACTGGAAATGCTTTAGATTCTCAGCATTAGTGAAGAATCTCTGGCGGCCAGCACTGTCTCTAGGGATCTTGTCATGGTCCATCAGATCGTCTCCATCAATATCGCCAGCGTTTTCTGTAAACTGGTTTTCAGATGAGTCAAAAAACCGTGCCTCAAGGCTGTTTTCATCCGACTCAATTATATTGAAGCTTGATAAAGCCTTCCCATAGAGCCATGGATTATCCCCATAAAGATCACCCTCAACACTAGGATCCACTGCGTATTTGAAGATGGAAAGCCCCATAGATGTTCCGTATGGAAGGTAGTCTCTGATGGGATAGTCAAAATCGTTTCCGAAAAGGAGCTGGTCACCTCTCATGTCTATCTTTGGCTCAAACAAGATTTTGAAGAAGAGCCTATGCTGATCTCCATCGCTTGATTTATTATGGTTGCTGTTTTTGGAATGCTCCTCAGATCCGTTGAAATTCTTTATATTCACACAGATCTGCGTGCTACAATACAGGTTTTCAAAGCAGATCACATCATCGCGTTCGTTGAGCGAGTTGACAGGCACAACTCTAGAGGTTGCTAGATCGTAAGTATCATTGACGGATATTTTGAGCAACTTTTTACGCTCATCGGGTTTGTTTCCCGAGAGATATCCAAACATTTTTTATATAACGGTCAATTCTGGACTATGCAATAAGGTTACTCAGGGATGATCTGCACTCTACTATACCTATACAACACTGCGTATTAACGTCACCAGTAGCTGATTGCGTTTTCTTTTTGCGGTTTTTTCAATTTCTGACTCGTTTCTGCTAAACGCACCAACTGCAAAACCACCATGCATGCCATAAAGAAATCGAGGCACACAACTTGACGTCAAACAAAGCCAAAAGTATTTCTCTTTGCTATCTCTGTTAAGTCTCACATTCCAAAATAACCGGTGGGCATGCGAGGCGAACTTGTCATCGCTTCTAGCCTCCGCTTTTAAGAAGTCTTGATTCTATAAACATGTCATAACTGCTGTGAGTGAATGTTTCAAAGCCTTGTTGCTGTTATGGAGAGAAAAATACTATCGCAAACGATAGTTTTACTGCCTCAATGATGCATGTGCGATGATAATTTGCTAGGAATCAAGATAAACAATTTAAACACAACTACCTAGGATAATAATAACCGTGCAATCTTTACTATCCACGATGATATTTTACTGGCTAAATATCTATACAAGACACGGAATCCATCCTATATTATAATGTATTTAATTAAATGGCCTGCTTTATTACCAGGCCATCAGGGCATTCTCTGGCTAACGAAGTATGATCTAAGGTCATGTTGGAAGCTGTTTTATTATGAGTTTGTATAGCAATATTTTTATCACCTTCGCGTCGCTGCTGTTGAAAAAGCAAAGAAAACCGCCCTCTTGCGCTCTACAGGCTCCTGCGGAGAGCTTGATCTTACAGATGGCATACGTCTGCAAAATGTAATAGTATTGTTATAATACTTGAATTATTATTATTAAATATTGGATTATAGATACGTAGAGATTAACTATGAATAATCGTTCGTTATTAGAATACGATATGTGGGAATTAGCTATGATCTGTTCGCTTAGTAGGGAAACAGATAGTGATTATTGTTAGGTCAGAGTGACGGACTTGGGGGGCCGACGCTGCTTGATCACCGTAGAAATCTACTTTTGAGAAACATCGTTGAGTGACGGATATCGTATCCAGAATTTGCCCCACACTCTGTCCTCTCCTGGTTGTGAAATGTCCGTCGGTCAAAACGAGAATCTTTCGGAAGGAAAAAAAACTGTTGCGAAAGGAAGAACTGAAAAATCCGGATCTAAAGGTAAAGGTTGGTTGGTAGTTATTATTTTATGAAGACTACCTAAGAATAGGAACACCAAGAATATCACAGTAAGCATACAAAATGAGCTGTAATCCACCGTCGTAAGTGTCATATTCGAAGTAGCATACATGAACTAAATACTAACGAAATACAGAAAAATCAAAGCATGTCTTTTTGGTAAGTAATAACCGTCGTCATAATTAATTGTAATTAATAATATTAATAATTTCAGAATATGTACTAACTACAATTTCTCTGCCAGACATGGATGGAACTTTGATCAACTCTGAGGATATTTACACCTCAACTATCTCTGAGGTATTGGCCAATTATGGAAAAGGTCCATTAACATGGGATGTCAAGATCCATCTCCAAGGAAGACCTGGTGTGGTTTCCGCAGAGATAATTTTGGACCACTACCAGATAAAGGACCAAGTGACCCCAGAAGAATTCTTCCAGGAAACCATCAAAGCCCAAGAATCTAAGTTTCCTAACTGCGATTTCCTTCCAGGGGTTCCAAAATTGCTCCAATATTTGAACCAGCAGGACATTCCAATGGCTGTTGCAACCTCTTCAATTCGAAAGGGGTTCAACTTGAAAACCTCGCACTTACAGGAGAAAGGGTTTGAGTTATTCGATGTGGTTATCACAGGTGATGATCCAGAGGTCCCTAAAGGCAGAGGAAAACCTCATCCAGACATCTACCTTGCAACCTTGAAGAAGTTGAACGAGAAGTATGGATATTTGGGCACGGAAAATGAGATTCAAATCCACGAGTGTTTGATCTTTGAAGATGGAATCCCAGGAGTTGAATCTGGTATCAATGCAGGAAGTTATGTGATCTGGATCGCCGACAAGCGAGCATTGAAGGTTTTGGGTGCCAAAGCTTCGGAAATCATCGGAAAGAACGGAGAAATCATCGACACGTTCGAAACGTTTGATATCACAAGATTTGGTGTGTGATTGAACAGTAAACACTCGTTTATTACTATAGAAAAATATATGTACTGCTCTTACTCTTAATTCATAATATCATTGCCTTAAACAGCCGTATTATAGCCTTGGTTTCCTCAGATTTGCGTCCCTTGTCTATCACTCGGTAATCTCCGTATCTGTCCAACTCGATCTGATTATTGAATTCTTTGACCGAGGATTTAAGCAGTTCCAAAGCAAGATTCTGATAAGACGACGTCACTTTTTCGTTAAACAACTCAAGAGATCGAATCAACGTCTCTATACGTGATACCGTCTTAACTGATGTAGTCACATACGTGGACTCTCTATTGAACATAGGATCAATCTTTTCGTCTTCTCCCCGGTATGAGTAGTACTTTTCCGTCGAATCTGTCTGGACCTCGGCATCAGAATAATAAGTCTCACCATCGTCACTTTTTATAAGAATGCTTGGAGCAATGGTAAAATTCTTGGCTAGCCTCAGATACAAAGCGTTGACGTTTTTGATCTTTATCTTGTTGAACTGTGATAGGAGATGGTATTTGTTCATTAACAACGGACGTATTATGAACACTGCAATCAAATACCCCACTATTGACGAGTATCCGGCATAGTTTAGAAGTTTGGTCAAATAAACCAACGTTGAATGGTACTTCTGGGCCATTTTTGTAGTCGACTTGCAATGCTTTTTGGTTGTAGAGTAGTGTTATCAGGACTTATCATCTTCTAATCAATGAGGCCTCTCCACTTTTTAATTTTACTTCGCTTTACTTTCTGGTTCTATATTCCATAACCGGAGATGTCCCTAAATAGCTAATAGAACTACATAGTCGATGAGGTGAAAAATTTCAGGCTCGAAATTTTTTTTTTTTTTGGCTCAAAATTTTTTTTCACTCTTGATCTATGTCATCGGTCTGTTATAGATAAGCTGTCATAGAACTGAATCAATAGACATCTAAAGTGTAAAATGACCAAATGTTTGAGATGTACCGAGGAGGCTATCCTTGAGTCGCGAAAACAGGCGTTTTGTAAAGACTGTTTTGTGCGATTTGTCACCGGAAAACAGAGAAAGCTGATGCAGCATCTAACAATTAATAATGACCAAAAAGAGCTCTCGTCAGTGCTTTTGCCAATCCATTACAATCCAAAGAATTTGGACAGTGTTTCGCATTTGGCCAATTTTTTGGTTTTATTGGATTGTTTGGTCACATTCCTTGTCAATAAACATAAGGCTCCCTTCAACCTCATGTTTCTCTTCATCGTTAACTCCAAAGATGTTGCTAAAGAGGTCAACGAGTTCATTCAGTCGGTGAGAAAACATTACGGGTTAACTGACGAAGAGTTTGTGGATTTCAAAACGGTCGATCTAGCGTGGTTTATGGGTAAAAATACCGAGCTTTTCGATGTCAATATAATAAACAACGCCGCATATGCCTCAAACAAAAGTGTATCAGCTTTTGAGTGTTTTGACGACTATTTCGCACAGATTAATGGTAATCGTTCCACAAAGGAAGAACTTCTTAGCAGCATTATACGGATCACCTCCCAAAGATTTGCACATGATAACGGGTTCAAGGTGCTTTTGAACAGCGATTGTCTGAACAATGTGGCTACTAAGATTCTAGCCAGTATAGTCAAGGGAAGAGGATTAGAGATCTCGCAAATTTTAAGAGAAAACCAAGAGTTGCTTTTAAATGACGGTTCAATATTCAAAATAGAGTCTATTTTCCCGTTACGAGATGTGTTTAGCAAGGAAATAACTATGTACTTAGAACAGAAACAATTGGTCACCTCGTTGTGGTTTTCTGAGGATGTAAGAGAACATCTTCTCAGGATCATTTCATCATCAAATGCCTCTGTTACTTTCAACGCAAAAACAGCTACTTTAGACCAGCAGGTCAATGCTTACTTTAATGATCTCGAGAATAAGGGCTATGCCACTGCTATTCCAACTGTTATATCTACGGGGATCAGACTTGCTCTTCCCGAAAATAAACCCTTAGCAAGATGCTCGTTGTGCCACATGCAGACCGCAAATGATGCTACTGAATGGCTACAGAAGATAACAGTCAATACATCTTGCGACGGCGGGCCAGCTGTAAACAGCATGGTTCCTCCTTTGTCTGAAAAAGTCGAAAACGTCTGCTATGGCTGTGTTCTTGCCTTTTCGACTGTTGATGGGTTTAGTTGGCCAGTACATCGAGATACGGACAACGACGTGATAAATGAGTATATACTAGATGACGAGGACGATATATAGACATTTGTAAACTAACTGTATTCTAAGGTGACGCTAGTGAGATGATTATAAGTAAGAATAAGAATCTGGGGTAAAGGTGCCAAAAGCAAAAATGGAACATTAAATATCATAGGTGAAAAATTAATATAGAAAAACTTTCACTTCTCTTACCATACATATTGTAGACATAGTTACCGTATGATCACCAAGACAAAGATGATATACCAGCGAGGGCTATTGCAACGAGGCTTGCGAATAGCAGGTCCTGGTAGAAGTTTCAGTTCTTCATTGATTCTGAACAAACGGATCAAAGTCTCGGATTTGCCCCAATTGAATTATCTATCGAGTGATATAAGAGCACAGATCAAAGCCAAGGATACAACAAAAGCCCCAATCAAGGAAGACGAGCCCGAAAAGATCCAGAATGGTGCAAATGTCCAGATTCTCTCGCCTGAAGAAATCGAGAAGCTTTTAATCGCCAAACCGAGCAATGAAGAAGGTGGCAGCGAGAAGTCTCGATTCAATATAGACGATTGTCCTCCTTCTTTGAAGGATATCAAGCGAATAATGGCAAAATATCCTGGAAAAGTGGTGCTCACAGAGCTAGGTAAGTTCTATGAGTTATACTTCGAACATGCCGAGAAATACGGACCCAAATTGAATTTACGAGTGGCTAAGAAGAATTACGCAAATATAAAGATCCCTATGGCCGGATTTCCAACAACCTATGCGTTAAAATATATAGACCAATTGGTCAACGAGCATGGAGTAGGGGTTGTTTTAGTCAAGCAGTTTCTCAAACTATCCAAGAGATCGGTCAATAGGTATGGAAATGTTGATACCAACGGAGCTCCAATCAGAAAGTTTGAGCGGAAAGTGCATCGAATTATCACTCCAGGGACGATCATTGAAAAGGATATTCTCAATATTGAGAAAAATAACTATCTCTTATCCATATATTTGGATTCAGACTTTGAGTCCAAAGGACCTAACGTCGAGATAGGTCTCTGCTGGTGTGATATCTCGACTTCTGAATGTTATCTTCAAAACTCGACAATACAGACACTTTCGAACGATCTCAACAGGATCAAACCTGCAGAGATAATCATAAACAATGTCCATGAACAGGCTCTCACGACATCGTTGGACTTTCTGTACCTCAAGATGTTCAACATTTCATGGTTGGATTTCCCAATAAAAAAGTCGCATCATCCCGAAGACTATTATAAGATGTTTAATGAGAAAGATCTTGCCAAGTTTTCCAAAATTCACAAAAAATATACCCCCGAGCAAAGAGCCTCGTTATCTTTACTTTTTGACTATATTAAAGTACAGTTTGAGCTCATAAAGGCCACAGACATAGATCTAGCTCCTCATCAAAGAGCGTCCTTGAAAGAGCAGGAAAAGGAACAGGAAAAGGAGCAGGAAAAGGAAGTTAATAGCGTTGAAGATTCTGAAAATCATATAGAAGATCTCTATAGAGTAGAGACAGCCTCGTTCAATTTCTCATTCCCAATTGTCGAAGATCTCGAGAAATACATGCTCATTGATGCATCTGCGAGAGAAGCTCTCGAAATCACCGAAACCATGAAGAACCGTAGCACTAAAAATACGTTGTTCTCAACAATACGGAGAACAATAACTCCGTCAGGCACTAGGCTTTTAAAATCATGGTTGGATGTTCCTCCTTTCAACATTACCGAGCTGAAACGAAGACTCCGGTTTGTTACAAACTTCAACGACCCGAAATTCGATCAGTCTAAACAGAAAATTGTGTATTTACTCAAAAGTGTTTCTGATTTTGACTATTTGAGATTGTTGTTCGAAATAAGCTTCAATTCGAATCTATTGACATCATCCAATGGGGTTTCTTCGCCCTTTGACAATAATAATGTCAAAATCGGTATGAATTACTTGAATTTATTGAAGATCTTCCAGCACTTTTCGTTGATCAGAGACACATTACAGGAATACCTGAATGTGCACATTTCTCTTTCCGCAAAGAACAACAAGTTTAAGAAGGATTTGGCTGCGTTGATCAAAGCAATTGATATTCCTCAGGAACTCATAGATAAAATCGACAGATTGATCAACAAGAAGAACCTCCAGGATTTATCTGAGATGCCGTCAGACGAGGACCCCGAGGAGTCGCTTTCTGGTGACTCAACTGGCTTTGCTAGTAGCAATAATAGTTCCGTCCGAAAACGGTCTTTTCCAGATATGACTTGGATCATAAATATCGAAAACATCGAAGATAAGAAAAGCCCATTGATTGTATATCACAATAAACTCAATAAGTTAATGGAGGAAAAGCAGTTTCTTGAAAAGTCGTTCTCGGAAAAGGCTGAGAAGTTACAGCTCAAGAACGTTGAGTTACGCATAGATAATGATCTCCCTAATGTGTTTATTCAGTTTCCTTTGAAAGCGAAGTTGAACAGCACGATATTGAACGAAGAATTCAACATAACCAATACCCTAAAACAGTCTAAAACGTCCAGAACGTTCATGGTGAGCGATTGGGAGAGACTAGGCTATAAAATCAGCTCAAATATCAGAAAAATTAAGAACGAAGAGCTAAAGTTTTTTAATGAGTTAAGACGAGAGATACTCTCTAATTACGAACTCATAAAGTCAGTGACAGCAAAGATTGATTATTTAGACGTGTTAATTTCATTTTCTCGTTTATGTAAGGAATTTGATCTTGTTTGCCCCACATTGACCAAAAAAGTTCAGATATCCATAAAGAATGGGCGCCACATATCGGTGGAAAGATCACTCAGAAAGAATTACGTCGAGTTTCAAAGCAATGATTGCGAGTTGTCCGCGGACGGTACCCTTGGGTATCTAATATCGGGTCCAAATATGGGTGGAAAAAGCACCTATTTGAGGCAGAATGCGATAATAGTGATTCTTGCCCAAATAGGGTGTTTCGTACCAGCTGACTCGGCAACCATTGGAATTGTCGACAAAATATTCACCCGGATTGGCTCTGCAGATGATATCACCAACAATAACAGTACTTTTATGGTTGAGATGAACGAGACTGCGGCTGGATTAAAATATGCAACTGATAGATCGTTGCTAATATTCGATGAAATTGGAAGAGGAACATCGAACAAGGAAGGTATTGCGATTGCCTTTGGGATCCTCAGATACATAATCAAGGATTTGAAGTGTCCATTTCTCTTTGCGACACATTATGCGCCTGAGATTGACCGTTTGATCAGAAAACACGACCCCCAGCTACTCGACAAGATCGAATTTTACCACACCGTCCTTAGAAATGAGATGCTCTTGAAGTATTTAGAAGACGAAAAAAATGAGCTCAAGTTCTTAAAGGGCGAGGTGTTTTCAGGTAGGTTCTTTGATCATAGACTCGAAGCCGGTATCAGTGAGCACTCATTTGCCACAACCATTGCTAAGTTGGCCAATGTTCCGGACAAAGTCATCAAGACTGCCCATGAAGTTATGCTGAGCTGAGCTAGAGAGCCGTACTAGATGTAAATAATGAAGATGAAGATATATTGAGTCTTTTTTACGTGCAGTGCTTGTAATAATGCTACTCAAATAATGATCGTGTTTCTAGCAGTGTTTATATTGTAAGTCTATGTAAATAATTTCAGCAATAACTTTTGGTCAGAAGAGAAGGAGTAGTGCTGTCAAAGTTTGGTGTTCCAAACATCACTTTATTAGTATCGTAGTTGACGTTCATATACATCCCGTTCAAAAATGGATAGCCTAATGCATTTCCGTCAGTAGGAGCCTCGCAAAACGGAAAATATGCGTTCATAGTTTGACCGAATGCAACCATCTCAATTAACGGACGCTTATATGTCTGGCCATTGATGGTGAAATCTATATAGAATTCATCAAGTTTTGCAACAGATTTAAGATGCATCCCAGAAGACTCGTATGTGTAAGATATGTCATTTTTTTCTAGGAAGCTGGTAAGTGAGGTGTTTACAACCTTATACATGGCACTAGGCAAGGAAAGTGATGCACACCCAGTGTCAATGACAAACTTCTGGTTACTTCCAACAAGCGTTTTGTCTCCATCAAACTCAGTATGAATGGAGCTCACCTTAATTTCCAATTCTTCTGTGCTGGAAATCGAAACACATGTTTCAGTGCCGCTGACGAACGCGTTTTTATTGTTACCGCCAAAGACCACCATATGTTTGATAGCCTCTTTGACAACCGCAGGATAGATTGAGAAAGTCTGAGCTGTATTTTGGGTAGATGCAAACTTTTCTAGAAATGTTTTGGCTTTGTAGGTCTTCATAAGCTGCTGGACGCGTTTTGCGTTCCCGGTACCCGACAATCCAAAGTAGTCGAGTGTTTTCTCTAAGATAGTTGTGGCTCCCAACTCTTCGGCAGGAGGACCAACCCCAAGAATACCCTCAAAAGATATCTTCTTTGTCGAGGTTGCGATACCCATGACTACCTCTCCAATGTTTAGGCCGGCAACGGTAATATCTCCATAAGCCCAATGCCCACTGGCCCAATTACCGAGGATATATTTAATGTAGAAGCCAATAGCTTTTCCTTGGGTGGTCAAGAACTTTGACACTGTTCCACCACATGTTTTCTTTTCTTGGGCTTGGATATAGGAATCGCTCTTCACCCAAAGGTATCGAGAGCCGGTGTCTACAAGAACTTTTCGGGTTTCGCCACTGCTTCCAAAAGAAAGATCCACGAAGAATTGGTACGCGTAATTTGTGAGTTCTGTGGAAGCTGCATTTCTCTTTGTTTTGCTAGAAGTACTAGTCGACGATTTTTTAGTAGATGTCGCTTTAGCGGAGGTTGAGGTTGAAGTAGCAGTCTCGAACATAGATGCGGGAATGGTTACTGAAAAGCTGGCAGTTGCTAAGACAGGACCTTTGGAACCAGTATGAGATTTCGTCTTCACGGAACATACCAGACTTTCGGATGAACTTGATGAGACCGTAGAAGAAGAGCTGGAAGAAGTCTTAGAAGTCTTAGAAGTCGTCGATGTGTGTTTTTTAGTTGTGGTTGTGGCTCTTCTCTTCTCTATTTGAGCATAGTGGAGATCGTTTTTTAAAGGAAGAGCCTCGGTAAGTAACACTAACAGAAGAAGACTGAGCAAGCATTTTTGGACCAACATTGTGAATTGAAAGTCGCTTCTTGATGTCGATATTGCAAAAATTGCATACCATGTTGAGGACAAAACATTTAGTAAAATTATTCTGGTATTTTATTGTATATATATACATCTACATAGGCATGCATACATACATCTCATATACATACATCTCATATATTTAAGACCCGATCAATGAGAAAATGTATTTTGGGGTTATACTAGTTTTATCGTGGAACCTTAATATAGAATATTGCATCGTGCCTACATTTACTGTTTACCGTACATTAGTACCCCAATTTAATTGCATTTTCATGCATGCCCATGCATATGTCAGGTTTCATAGTTGGTAGAATTCTTCAAATGATTATTACCAAAGAATTTTTTCAACAAAGGTCAATGAGCGTGTATTCCGAAACAATCTACAAGAAATCATAACAGCTATTACCACCATTTTATCGTAACCTAATTCTATATCTCTTGTGGTATGTTAATGTTATAAGTATCACTACCAAACATACATTCCCTTCTAACTTTTGGGCCGAGACTTTCACACATTATAACGGTTTTGCTAGTTATAGAGAGAATAATGTGTACATACATACTGAGTTATATGTAAATTGAGGATATACTATCAACATGAGTAGTTGATATTAGCAGGATAATTATTTAGATATACTAATAAAATGAGTGAAAGTGCATACAGAGTAAGTATAGTGGTATTTATGCAAACATGTTTATCACGGGTAGAACAGTCTATAGATTATCTGTAACATGCTATAATAATTCAGAGGACATGTGTCTATATTTTACAGTACATTTCTTTTATATTCCACTGATGTCACTACACGAACTTGGTGATAATGTTGAAAGGTCAGAGACAACCATTCATTAGTATATGATTAGAGGGGTGTCACATGTTCTACACGCACAGATAGTAACTGATTATAAATATATTACTATTAACATATCAACATAGTCTAAATCTATAATGCTTACCGTATAGTGGGCAAGCTGAAAGAGAAAATAAAATAAAATAAAATGGCGTAGTTCTATGTGCAGTAGTTGGTCTCCAGGAGGTGAACGGAAGAAGAAAGTGAAGGGTCAGCAAACATGACTTTCTTGGTATCATAATTGACATTCATATATGCCGCATTCAAGAAAGGAAACCCTAATGCATATTCGTCTTTGGATTCTGCTACTCGTAGAGCAAAGAATGCTACGGTTTTAGCCAGATTTACAGCTACCATGCTGGCGAAAGAGCGTTCGAATGTCTTCCCTCCGATTTTAAATTTGAATGATATCTTTGGAAAACTCTTCGTCTTAGAAATTTGAAAGCCTGTCTCTACTTCTTCATAGGCTATATTATCTTTTTTGAAAGCTTCACGAATAACCTTTCTGAATGCATTGTTCATATCAGCAGGGACAGAGAGAGAAGCACATCCAGTATCTATGACGAAGTTATGGCTAGAAGCGATAACAGTCTCCTCACCCAACGAAACTGCAGAGATAGAGTCAACTTTTATGCTCAACTCTTGGTCGTTTATCATTTTTACACATGCGTGTGTTCCCCATTTGAATCCTCTTAAGTTATTTCCACCAAAAGCTATCCGATGACGCAAGATGTTTTCCTCGTAATAAGGGAAAATAGAAAACGTCTTCTGAGTGCCGTGAGATGTTGCGAATCTCTCCAAGAAGCCATCTGCATTATTTGCTTTCATTTCTTTCTCAACCACAGACTCATAAGTCGTTTCTCTATATGTAAATAATCCTAAGATACTTTCAACTATTTGCAGAGCCCCATAGGCTTTAACAGTGGGTCCTAATCCAAGAATTCCATGCTCATTTGTGCCGGTCAATACTTTTTTGGAAATCCCCATAGCAACATTTCCAATATTAGCACCACCAACAAAAAGGTTTGCGAAACTCCAGTGGCCTTTGATTTCCGTACCATCCACATAACGTTGGTCGTATGAAATCAATTTGTCTTTGCTCTTGAAGGCAGTAACAGCACCACCACAGCTTTTAGCCTCCTCTTTTTCAATATATGCATCATTCGAGATCCATAAATTACTGGACCCTGTATCAATTATTACTTTCTTTTTATGGCCGGTTGCGCTACCTATGCTGAGTCCTACCTGGAGAGAGAAAGCAGCTTTTTCGAGCTCAGATAGCACGCTGGATCTCTTTCCTTTTTTGCTAGCGCTGGCAGTAGTCTGGGTGCTAGAGCTTGATGTCGAAGTAGAGGTTGAAGATCCTTTGGAAACAGTAGTTGTAGTGGTTGCTGATTGTTCTTCAGTGAATACACTCTTAGAATATGACCCTTGCGTAAAAGTAGCTTCCAAAAGAAGTGGACCCTTTGAATACGTGGATTTGGTTTTAGTCTTTATAGAACAAACCAGAGCGGTCAGGGAGGAACTGGTAGATGCCGAAGTTGCTGTCAGGGAGGAACTAGTAGATGCCGAAGTTGCTGTCAGCGAAGAAGAAGTCTTGGTTGAAGTTTTTGATCGGGTTTTTTTGGTCGTAGAGTGTCTCTTATCTAATGCATTTTCTTCAAAATCTGGCCCCAAAGGAAAACTATTGATGACTGTTATTAGAAATAAAATGGATAAAATGGATTCTTTTAAAAGCATTTTGATGTATATATGCTATACAGAATCTTGGTCTACAGTATTATTGACAATGAAAAACAGAACTTCAAATCGTGATATTGAGACAGGGCATTGCTCTATATATGTTATGAGACGACAATAACACTGACTGCATGCTAATATGTGGTTGCTACTACCTATAACCTGGTAGCATCTACGTTCTGCCTCGAAGCTAATGACGAACTTAACATTAACTTATTTTTGTTTCATGTTGAAATCGTTATCATATCGATCCACCAACTAGTTGCAGAAAATTGCATACTTTTACCCGATATTAAAACAATAGAAAAAGTATTATGGACGGATGAACTGCATAATCAGGCACATTACCATGCGGCTGGGGCGAAAAAAAAATATAATGATAATTGGTAATTATGGCCATACCTTCTTCCATGTTTCTTTCCATGTTTGGTTCTCCATAAAGTGACATAGTCTATACTCCATGATTCTGATAATATTGTCACTCCCTCTTAACTTATCTGTTTACCTTAAAACAAAGTAAACTGGAATTCAGTTTTATTTCGCTTCTTTTATAAGTTCATGAATAGTTTCACTCTGATTTATACCATCCAAAAAAAAAAAAGAAATAGGAAAAAAAGCAGTACGTTTGGGGGAATAAAGTGATATGGTGATAATAGTCACTTGGATCCATCTCTTTCGCGTACAGAGACACATGCGCGACCGATCTCCGTAACAGCGTTTATTGGCCCGCGTAGTACAAATACAAAAAAGAAGTATGCTCCAGTCTCCTTGATCTGTATACATTGAAGAAACTACGTATGTTCTGAAAACAGCGAAGAAAATGTAATATATTTGTGACTAAAGATGTGCACATGATTTATAATTGGATATTTAAGATTGATTTGTGTTTGGAGATGTAGAATAATTTGCATAAATGTAAGAATAGTAGAATAAAAGCTACCTGCAGTCTTTCTGTATAGTGTTTTGGTGTAGTGTTTTGGTGTAGTGGTTCCTTATAATGTTTTTGTATGTGGGCCTATAAAATGATTCATACAATGATGATTAATATGAATAAATAAATACTTTAACGTATGAGTCGAGTCACGACAGTACTGGAAGCAGCTTTGCAATGATGTCAGTAGCAGAGCTTTCTGGGTTGCCCAATGTACTACTACTAGAATTAGCACCCGCACTGTTGGTTCTATTACCATTTGAAGCCGAGCTATGACTTTTTCTTCTACGCTCAAGCATGGCTGAATTATTCAAGTTAAGATCAAACCGAGGAAGGCTCCCAAGTTTAAAGCTATCGCTTCCGTGTTGAGAGCCTTTGGAACTCTTGTTAGCAGCAGTAACAGGACTATTTGCAGCTCCAACATGGTTTTTGTTTGTATTACGATTGACAATATTTGTAGCCTTTGGGGAGTCATTATTATCGTTATCATCGCTCGGTGTTTCTGAATCGTACTCATCATCATAGTCATCATTGTCGTCATAATCATCATCCAGGTCTTCATCGTTTCCGTCTTGATTATGGTGTGCATTTTCAGATATAACGAACCCCACATCAGTAGGACATGGGGTTCTTGGCAAAGCCTTTGATTTTGGTTTATTTTTCGATCTGAAATTGAGAGACGATACACTATTAGACAATTGATCAAGATTAGGACTGTCAATGGATACTGAGTTGTTATTGGAATTGGTTAAATCATTAACTCTAGCCTCTGAATTTGGGCCCTTGTTGATTAAAATCGGCACTGGTTTACTGCTGTTATCTTGGTGATCACTATCGTCTTCTTCCTCTCTAACCTGGTGCAATTGAAGTGGTGAGTCGTTATTCAGAGGGTGGAAGAAATCCGAGTTTCTTCTCTGAATATCGATACTCTGACTTATTGCAATACGATATTTACGCTCCTTCTTAATAAGTGCTTGGTATTCAGCAGTAGGTTCATGGTTTGGAGAAAGACGTTGTGGTGTTGATACAGACATATCCTCATCGTCATCATCATCGTCATCATCGTCGTTTTCGTAATCGTTGCCTTTATTGCCGGCATCTTCAAGGATACTTTCGGGAAGATACCGCTTGCTACGCTTAATGGCTTTATTTACTACTAGCGACAGAGTCTTTTTGTCATTATGGTTCTCATTAGTGTTCTGAGAAGATATCACTGGAAAATACTCGTTGGTTTGATACACCTTGTCATTTTTGTTATGAGTTTGGGTGACAGTTGCGGGTTTGCCATTCAAAATCCACGGATCGCTCAATAACTGGTTAATATTATACCGTTTCATAGCATTGACATTAAGAAGGTTCGTCACAAGATTCTTAGCGTCGTTAGAAATCTCGTCCCACCAGGGCGAGATGAATTCAAATTGTCCTTTTAAGTTCTTGTCCAACAACTTCTTTTGGTCGTTATTTTCGTCAAAAAACGGAGGAAATCCACAAAGAAGAGTGTATAATACGCATCCAAGAGCCCATAAATCGACCGACTTATCATACTCCTCCACTCTGACGATCTCTGGCGCAGTGTAACCCGCTGTGCCGCACGGAGTCTTGGTGGTGGAGTTCCATAACACCTTGGAAAGACCGAAATCGGCCAATTTAACTACGCCAATTCCACCAGCACCTACGGAGTCTACGAAATAGCCCTCATCAAGTTTATCTTTAGGATCAGACTTGCGTTTTGAGGTTGCAAACTGATCTGCAGGACGAGGCTTATAATCACAGGGTATGAATAGCAAGTTTTCGGGCTTAATGTCTCGATGAGCAACCCCTATTTCCTCGTGAAGATATTTGACTGCCTTAGCAACCTGTGTAATGATATGACGTGACAAGTCCTCTGAAAAATAGGTAAAGTTGATAATCTGGGTGAAAATCTCACCGCCAGCACATAACTCTAGAACAAGAAATATGGTTTCGTCAGAAAGGATGGCCTCGATTAGCTGGACAATGTTTTCATGGTCAAGCTTCTGCATGATAGATATCTCTTTGAGGGTCTTTTCGGTCTGGTCTTTATTCATCTGGGTTCTATCAATGACCTTTATGGCCACTACACGATGACTTACACGAGAAGCAGGCAGAACATCCTCCAGCCCAGGATCTACAATTTCGTATGCTCTATACACCACTGAAAAGGCACCTTCTCCTATCACCTCTAGAAGGATGTATCTTTGAGAGAGCTTGGCGTATTCAGGAAGTTTGCCATGTTTGGACGCTTTTCTGCAGCTAATTATGTACTTGATTTCTTCTTTGGAAAAACTCTGCACCATGCGGGGATCGATCTCGAGATCCTTAAGAGCCTCGGCAATTGGATCACGCTCGGGCTCGGGCTGGGACTTGGACTCGACATTATTGTTTGAGACTTTCGATTTCTTTTTAATAGGGTTCTTTACGATGTTTTTGAGATTCTAAAAGGTTAAGGAGCAGTTAGTATTTATTTAGTTGGGCCATGGTTGCTGCCAGAAGATGCAGAATACTCACCAGAAAGATCATAGTGCCATTATCGATAAAAACGCACTTCAAACAGGACACAGTAGCTAAAAAGAGACAAAAAGAAGCAAAACGAGGGAATATCGGTCAGTAAAATATGATTTGAAATGTATTCAAGGACTGTGTATATAGAGACGAATATTCATCGAATCAACTATCGATCATTTAATTAGCTAAATTAACAAATATTAAAATTGGTACGAAAAACAAATGCCAGAAAGCATCTACAAATCAAGCCAGTTAGCAGATTTAGTTTTATTAGGAGTCTGGAATTTGCTAAGGGAAATACCCAGCGATCAGCGATGGTTGAACGTAATTTTGAGAACAATTACGTATTACGTAATAGGAAACAACCATTGTTATTGTAATCAATCACTTTGAAGCTGTGATGATAATACGTATTATACAATCACACGTACGTCCGTGATTGTCTATACATCAGTGGTAAAATAAAACCCAGAAACCTATTTTACTCCTTTGGATGGCCAAAGGTATGCGGAGACTTTTCTGTTTTCTGTCTCAAGCGGCATCGACGCTATCTGTTAATTGCCTGCGCCCACATTATTAGATATGCCTCAAGGAAGAGATCGACCTCGATTGCAGCAGATCACTAGGCATTTTTGGCGTGTGTTAATCTGGATTGTTCTCCATACTAGCATATTCCAGGTATCATTCAATGTATACACCCCAGCTTGTTGCACCCCTTCTGCTGGTACCAACAGCGACCCTTTGCGCTGGTGCCAAAACAAAGCACGTGATCAAACCTGAAATGAACAACTCGTCAAAAAAGCAAATGAATTTCAAATGAACAGACCAAGCGATTAGGCTGGTCTTTATGTACACTCAACAAGAGACATCTGGAGAGCATACACAGCAACAGGATACTCTGCCGGGCGAATATTGAGATCGTGCGGGCAATCATCATACAGCAACAACAACAACACAACACATATAGACAGCTACTACAATAATGTCCGATTGGAGCGTGGATCCAGATAACAAACGGAAGCTTTTGTCGCTCCAAAAGATCAACGGGAACAAGAAGTGTTTCGACTGTTCGGCCCCTAATCCGCAGTGGGCGTCACCAAAGTTTGGGATCTTCATCTGTTTGGAATGTGCGGGTATTCACAGAGGACTTGGGGTCCATATTTCGTTTGTTAGATCCATCACCATGGATCAGTTCAAGCCCGAAGAGGTCCAGAGAATGGAGAAAGGAGGGAACGACAACTTGGCTGAGTGGTTCACAGAGCACAACATTGACTTGAATTTGCCGGCCAAACAGAAGTACGACAACGAAGCTGCCGAGGACTACAAGGAGAAGCTCACGTGCGAGATTTCAGGCAAACAATGGGTCAAGACCTCGAAGGCTGCCAGTGCTGCCAACAGTAGCGACAGCATAGGCAACAATGGAGGGGGCAACCAGACGCCTATCGTGTCGAGACGCGGCACTCCAGTGCAGCAGCAGCAGCAACAACAGCCTATTAACTCGCAGAAAGTCAAGAACGAGTCGTATTTTGCGGAGCTTGGGGCCAAAAACGAACAAAGACCGGATCATTTGCCTCCGTCTCAAGGAGGAAAGTACGCTGGGTTTGGAAACACTCCTGCTCCTACGGGTGGAAATAGCGGCCAAAGAGGAAGCTCTTTGGCAGCCTTATCTGTAGACAATTTCCAGAACGATCCGCTAGGAACCTTATCGAAGGGCTGGGGATTGTTTGCGTCGTCGGTCACCAAATCGATAAACGAGGTCAATGAGTCTGTCATCAAGCCTAACATCCAGAATCTCCAGGAAAATGACTATGCCAAGAAGGCAATGACCCAGTTTGGAAGCAAGATACAACTGGTGCAGCAGGGTATGTTGGCGGGTGGCCAGAATGGTGCTAATGGCGGCGCCGCCAGGGACGGAAAGGGCCAGTATAGTAGCTTATTTGACAGTTTAGGAGAAGAGGACCTTGGCTTCGGCAGCAAAGTCGAGCCTGCCTTTGGCATGAGCAGACCGAAGCAAAAGAGCAACATGCAGGGGCTTGGAAACAACGTCAAGCGGAAGAATGCAAACGATGCTTGGAAGAACGACAAGTGGGATGATTTTTAATATGTACTAGACTGTTACTTGATTTATAACTCATATGAATTAATATATTAATAACCTAGCCAATGAACAACCGTAATAAAAGTAATGTGGAAATATGTATAAAAAGAAAGCTAAGAATGAGAGCTAAGAACGAAAGATGTTACTTCTTTGGGAATAGCGATTGACCCTGGCCCATCCCAGAGGTGTTGGATGCCGATAATATGGAGGCGTTGATTGTAGAGGACGCGAACTCGGCCGGTTCGTTTGAGATGCCGCTCATTAGAAGCGAGAAGATGTTCATTGTGTTGTTGAGCTCCTTAATATCATGGCAATCATCGAAGAAATAATCGTTGGTTCTTGAATTAACTATCGGCTTATCTGTGTTATTTTCAGCCATATAATCGACTATTTCGTGAAAGACATCCATTTTTCTCTATTAATGTATGGTAAATATTTTTCTATAGGACCAAACCAGCTGGCAAAGAATAAAAGAGCAAACACAACGTAACCACAATAAATCCCGATGTGACATAAGTATAATACTCTATCTACTTCCAAGATACTACAAATGGCGGACATCGAGTGGTATTTATACTACCTCCTATAATAGTAGTAAATGTGCTTTAAGTTAGTGGGAAATTCTTCCGGTGGAATCCCGGGGAAACAACTCACCATTGTGGGTATACTCGTCCTAAGAGAATATTATCCAGATCATTTCATAATATGCTTAGCAACGCTAATACATGCCTATCTAAACAGTCTACAGCGTTGTTTCTGCCATGGAGTGATTTTTACCGTTTTGATGACACTTAACACCGAGACGTAACGTATGACATAATATTATCTGCTTACGATTTAAAATGATATGAGTTGTTGGGTTTTACGGCAGATCTTCGGCATATAGGCTAAAAGGCGTTTTTTGCTAGGGGCGCTCCGATAAAGACGGAATCCACCATAACCCAACCTTGGTATACGGTCTAAGGTGTACGTTGTATATAGTATAGATTGTAGGATCCGGGGCATACCTTCGAGCCGGGATTTGTTTTGGTATTTTCGTACCTCTATTCTTACCATTATATTACCATTATTACCATTATTACCATTCTTACCATTATTCAATATTTACTACTACTGCCAAAAGCTTCGTGTTATTAAATATGTATTGACATCAGATTATCTATTATATACATGCACCCTCGCTACCATAATTACTGGAATATCTTGAGAAACTCCGTCAACGACATCCCTTCCGACGACGACGAAAACCCTCTTCTTTCGATTCTATTTAATTTTTTGGCCGTCACTGAGTTATTTCTGGTGTTTTGCCCATGCACTGGCAACCCTAAAGCGTGTCTGATACCCGAATAACTTCCAATCTTTCTTTTGAAGGCAATGTTCGATCTGATTGCGTTTCTGGCTGCGTTTTCAATCGTCAAGTCATTTAACTCTTTGGTGATGTACATGATCTGCTGTTCCGTCAATTGAAACATCTTGAGCTTTGGATAGAGGCCGTATTTACTGCATATTTTCTCTGCGTCTTTGGCTCCTAATCCGTAGAAAGTTCTAGCGAGCCCATACGCCACCTCGTACTGAGCCTTGATAGGCTTTCCCATGATATGCACAGGCATCTTGATGTATATTGTCGTAGCTTCTTCACTGCTTTATCTATAGACACTAACGCTCTCATCAAAGCGACGAGAAAATTTTTTTGATTTTCGATATTTGGTGTGGACGGGGGTCCTAACCAGCATCTACGGTTCTTCGTGAGGTCCTTTCTACGGCAGGAATATGTCTAGAATACGACAGGAATACTGCATTAGTTGACTATTAGGCACTAATATGAATCAAAATAACTATAATAATCAAAATAAGCAAAGCAATAAACGCTTCCATCCCGCCTGGGATGGAGACTATCTTGTAGCCTCTTGTGGCCTTCTGTAGCCCTCTTAGCAATCATCTGCTAATATCAGAAAATATGATGCGCTTGAAAAAAATTTTTTTTGTTTGATACAATTTTCACTCTTAGCATCAAGAGATCCAGAAGGTCAAATATCTGTAATATACCGATTAGAAAAGCGTAACCAGCTCAAATTCGCTCGAGGATATCAGAGGCAATGGCCCTTGGAAAGGAGAAAATCATTGAGTCGGCAAGACTCCAGTCGCCGAGATCGTTCTTGTTTTCTTCAGTTGTAGAAGAGTTTCTAGGTCTAAAGGCTTCTATAATAATAACCAAGCTCTTCTCGTTTGGAAAGCTTTCGCTCAAAGACATCACAGATAAGACCGGGTTGACAAAGAAAGAGGTCAAAACAGTGCTAATTTCGTTGATTCAGTTGCTGTGTGTAGAATATTCTCCCCCAGAGTCCGGCAAATCTGCGAATCACGTGCGATACAATATAAATGAGCAGGGAGTGTTAACCCTTTTCTACTCGGGCGAAATCATCACATACATGAAGGAACGCTTCAATAATGACGTGACAACCGAAATAGTCCAGAACGTGCTCAATTACGGCAATTTCTCGCTAGGCGAATACATGGAAACCATTTCCAGTTCTGCCGATCTAGAGGACCACGAGAAATATTCAAAGGTGGAGACGAAGTTTACGGAGCTAGTGATCGAAGGGTTTCTCGAGCCAATTAAGAGCGACATCAGTTTCCAGAACAAGAATGATCTTTTTGTGAAAATGTACAAACAGAACTACGCCAGATACCCAAGAAACACAACGATTTCAGAGGTCAAAAAGGTCAAAGAGGTCAAGGCTCAAACGGAGATCCAATATAATGCCGCATTTCAGGTTGCCCCTGAAGAGGTTTTTGAGATTAAGGGTGGGGTTTTAGGATCAACAGCATCTGGTAATACATTAATGATGAACTCGTCTAGTTCTAAATTAAACAGATCAGGCAACACAGATTACAGCAACAAGAAGATCAACAAGAAGACGCGTTTCAGGTTCTCAATCAACCGGTTTTTCAAAAGCATGAGAACTAAGCATTGTGTGAAGTTGATCAACCAAAGACTTGGGCCAATCAGTGCTCAGATTTACAAATTGATTCTCTTGAGAACAGAAAGAGACTCGCCTGATTGCTTCAGGTTCGCATTGGACATTGCAGACAAAAACCTTGCGGTTAACTCGTCGATCGAGATGTACAACACTACCTCCAACAACGATTTCATTGCTAAAAGCATGCCTAGTTACTTAAAATACGTCAAGAACCACGAGGAAAACAGCAAGAAGTTGATGTTCACATTACAGGAAATAGGATCTCTTTTGAAGAAAACAGATATCAATCTTGTAAACTCGATAAAATTCAGGGATCCGAAGAAGAGAAAGTCTGCCAGAAGACCTCGTGAGGATGACGACGATCTTGATGGACAGCCAAAGGCGAAGAAGGTCAAACACGAGGATACTGACAGTCTCCCGGTGGCCCACGAGGGAGATGGTGATGATATCATAGAAACAGGACATAATAACGAAGACGATGAAGACGACGACGAAGATGACGAGAACGAGATCGATGATCTCCAAAATCCACAGTCCGTAGGACTTTTGCATCAGCATTTTGAGATCATGATGAATAACAAT
The DNA here is from genome assembly GCA_030490795.1 of Saccharomycopsis sp. yHQL182. Taxonomy (NCBI): domain Eukaryota; kingdom Fungi; phylum Ascomycota; class Saccharomycetes; order Ascoideales; family Saccharomycopsidaceae; genus Saccharomycopsis; species Saccharomycopsis sp. yHQL182. Next base: position 1,063,111 of record JAKVQV010000002.1, on the reverse strand, counting down.
TCATTACCGTTTTTGAAACAGAACACAAACGGGACATTCTATATTCCATTTTCCGAGATTATACCGCAGTTGAAGGAACTCAACTACCTTTACATGATCAAAGCTATCCTTGGAATCAACGAGTTCAAAACATTAAACTGTATCAAAAGAGAACAGTTGATTGACGAGAAAACCTTGATCAACTTGACTCTCCTTAACGAGAACGTTCTAAGGGTAGCAGTCAACCAGCTATTCAAGCTCCAGGCAATTGAAGTGCAGGAAATCCCAAAAACCTTGGATCGTCAGGCAAACCGGTCTGCTTTTGCGTACAGATACAATTACAAGTATGCTCAGAAACTCATGGAGAACAACTTGCTTTATGAAATGGGCACTTTGTTCAAGAGCATTGAAGATTTCAAAAGCAAAAACAAGCTTTTGTTGAACAAGGCTAACCGTGACGATATCAAGGGGAAAGAGCAGGAGTTGTTGATGACGAATGAATTGAACCAGTTGAAGTGGTTGAACGAGAGAGAGCTCAATTGTGTGGCCAGAATACACAGATCGCGGGCCATATGGGAAGTGTTTGCGATTTTATAGTTGTATATGCATATAAATCTAATATAGATCCAGGACTTGGAAATGGTCTTATCAATGACATGTTATCGTAGACACCTATTAGCCGTGCTACTGTTAGCCTTGCCTTGCTCTGTATGCTAAGGATGATCCCCAAAAGAGTGCCCGTAGCAGTTTCGGATGCTGAAAAATAAAAATTTCAACTGATATTTTTGACCAACTGGTCTTTGTGACCATATTGAATGCTCAGCATCTCTCATTACCTCCTACAAAACAGGACTGCCACAAGCCACAACGCAACGAAAATGGTACTGATCACTGAGATTGACCCGACATCCCAGAGCGACTTGCACTTGTTGCTTTTGTGCTACTCTGGCGGGAGCACCACGTCCTCCTTTTCGTCCAACCTCTACTTGATGAATGAGATCCAACAGGACTCTGTTCTCCATCATTTGTTCAAGACAAGCGACCAATTGGACACGCTTCTCGGCTGCAATATTTTAACACCCGTGAGCCCAGAAAGCGTCCATTTTGGACAGGTCAAAAAGATCGAGGAAGATATCGAGACATTAGTTGCCAAGAGAAAACAGTATGGCCCTAAGTTGCAGAACTACGAGTCGTTGTCCATTGACTTGTTCATTGCGCATTTGAAGTTTTTGCTCGGGAATATTGCGGGATTTAGAGAATATGCTCAGAAAGTGGATATTCCACAAGACCAATTGAAAGACGACCGGTTGCAGGACGAGACGGACATTTTGAGCAATTACTACAATATGTTGCAGTTGAAGAAGTTTGCTCTCAAGGTGTCTTCCTCCTCGCTCGATCTAGCCGTGTTTAAAGATATTTTGACCCACAAAAAGTTCCGTGTTCCGCAGTTCTCCAACATCCGGGGCAAATTCTGGTTGCATGTGATCTTCAACGGGCTTTACAAGGTTCTCTCGCAGAAGGAACACATACCAATACTGTTTGGTGCTTTGAAGTCATTGATAGCTGATAATGACGAGGTTCTTATTTCCGTGTGTAATTATTACTTTGTAAACTACAACAAATCATTGGACTCCAAGTTTGGCGATGATTTCTATGGCTATTTCACTGAGCTTCTCGATACCAACATATACAAGAACACCGATTTGCAGTTCCCGTCTTCAAACAAGTCGAACTACGGACTCGAGAAATTTGTGGCTAATTTGGCCAACTTGGTAGCCGAAGACAGCTTGAAATTGCCAATAATGCAGCCTTATTTCAGTGACAGCTTCAAATTGTACCCTAGAATGTCGCCGTCAACTGGAAACACATCACCTAGTGGTCTGTTATTTGTCATAGGTGATCTCATCAGACTCTGCGAGTTCAGTATTGGAAAGACGTATCAGTCGATCAAAGTCTTTGCTGCTCTTGTTTCTCTTAAGATATTCAAGTTGAAATATTTGAACAATCACAGCCAAGACACGACCGGTTCGTACATCCAGACAAAACAGAGATTGATGTTGGAAACCATTGCAGAGTTCAGAAACTTTGAGAGCTTTTTCGAACAATTCATTATCAAGCTTGATAAGAATAATTTACTGCATAAGCTTTTAGACAAGCTTCTTCTTGAAGTTATTAGCATTTATTCCTCATTTATAGCCACGATTGTAGACAACATTGATATATCTAAAGACCACAATTACACAGCCGAGCTCTTCAAAAGTGGATATTCCAGCGCTATTAATGATTACAACACGTTTGTTTTCAGCCAGGAAAACTGTGCTGTTATTGCTGCCTCTGCTGGAAAACTAGCCGGATATATCGAGAGAGTAACCAACTACACCAACATCAATCTCCTGAACTTCATTAATATCAGCGACGACGAAAATGTCAGCAGTAATTTCTTGAAAATATCCCTTGGCGGTGATAAATCTCTCAATAGATTGCTCTCTAGAGGATATTTCGCAGTAATTTCTCAGAAGTTATTTAGTTTAGAGATATCCTCGAAAAATCTCCATAGTTTTGTTTCCAGCGAACGGCAGGCAGCCACTAACAGGCTCTTGATGAAGTTCATGAAGTGTCTTGCTTTGAATAACTACACCGATTTAGACTACTATTTACAGTTCATTCTATATGTTATAAAGTTCTGCAATTTCAAAAGATTCCACGAAATCATCGTCACTATCTTCAAAGGGGTGCTTCTGAAGAACCCAACGTTTTGGAAATGCTGGAACTTTCTCTTGGTGTTGACCAACAGCAATTATGGACTTATTGTTGACGATGGTGTCAAGAAAAACGATATGTTAGCCAATCTCAGCTCGGCTAGACACGGATACAAAGAGGATATCGACGGATCCTCAGGAAAAATTCCTGCTGACGATAAAGGCTTGAACATTTTGTCTACAATCATGAAACTAATGGCAGGATTTGTCAAGAACGAAAACACGTCCTATCAGGCAAATAAACTGAAACACGGATTAAACTTCTTGAACGATAACTACGAGCTAAAACAGGACCTTATAGAATTGAAATTGACCGAATTAATGATTCTCTCAGAGAAACTTGGTGACCAGTACGCTTTGGCGAAGATTCCTGAGCTTATCGAGCTTTTCAACTGTTTGTTCCAAGACAATTTGGACGAACAGGGTGCAATAATAAGCAGCGATCCTATCAAGCAAACACTAGCTACTCCAGCTGTTCGTGCCCCTATTGTCGAAGTAGCCCAAGAAGATGAGAAGAGCGAGCACAAACTATCAAGATTCAGTACCTTGAAAAGATTACGTAGCAAAAAGCCTGTTGGTTCACAGATTGCGAAAAAAAGCTCTGCTCAAAAACCATCACATTCACGCAAGACTGCCATACATTCAAACACCGTTTCGGCCAAGAAATCTTTGCAAAAGATTTGGATATTGGTATCTGAGCTCTATATGGGTATCAAGTTATGTAAAGAGGCCAAAAAAGCCATAGATGAAGCCGATGCCGTTGATTGTGTGAACGAAATCACAATAACCCAAAGAGCGAAATTATTAGCCTTGGAATCTACCCAAATAGACAAAAAACATAGAAAGAAACGCAATCACGATGATCTAGGGATCAAGAAGCTAGCTGCTTTGAACGAATTTGACAGATCGCTCAAAACATCTGCTGTTATGAACATTAGTAACAGATATGCGATTTCAGGAAGCTTCGATACCATAATCGGGCTTGCAGAGTTGGTATTGTCGGAGGAGCACCGTCTTGATCACGATAAACAAGAAGAATATGGGATCAAGTTTGGCGATGTGTTAGTGGATGATTTGGACGAGGCAGTGTTTTCGTTCTCCGATTACTACAATCACGGCTACAAATCCCCAGATGTGTTGTCAGATTTCAGCGATGCCAGCAACGATGTGCTTGATTTGACGGAGCAGCCAAAATACAGCGATGACGACGACGACTATTATGATGGCGACAGTCTGCTGAACGATGATAATCGTGAGGATTTGCTAATTAGCAGCAACTACAACCATACTGGTGGTGATGAGCTGGACGGCTATGTGGTGATCAAAAACCACAGCAAGGAGTTACTAAAGGCACGCACAACAACCGGATATAATCCGGGAATCGGCAACAAGGACTGGAACTCGTTGTTTGTGAACGCAAACGACCAATATTTGGCAATACTCCGGGTGAAAACCTTAATAGAAGACCATTTGATCAACAACTACTATTATTTCCGGAATGACGAGGTCTGGTTTGCGTTAAGTAAAGTCTACGACAAGTTGAACGACCAATTAAATTTCGAGCGGACATTGGAACATGCATTGCGGTATCAGGAAACGAGACTTATTCGCGATTTGCGTTTCTTATATTGACTTATTTACTCATTGAAGATAATACACATTATTTCCAGGTATTGACTATTTACGTATGTTAGGTGACGTATGTCTCAATTAGTTCAGAGTCAGGTTTTTGTGCGGATACTGATAAGCACAGCCCAAGAATCAAAAGGGAAATAAATCCAAGACAACGTGCCCTGTAAAGATGATAATCGTTCAGAGATCTACATGTCATGGATGCAGGCCAGTATGGGGGCAATTTAACGGATGTCACAGATTTCTGGAGACTGCTACAAAAGTGTGGTATGGTATAATAATAGTTTCACTATCTAGCAATATTTGCTTCTAGGATATAGCATATAGGATATATTTAAAATTCTATCTTGACTGGCTTCTTCTTGATGGTCTTTTTCATGTCTAGTTTGGACAACTTGTATAGCTCCTCTACAAATGATTTACCCCAATAGGCACTGGTAAACTTGCTTATATAGCTGAACAACTTCTTGTGATTTGACTCTCTTTTTTCCTTTGGTAAGGTCAACGACTCGTAAATAGCATCGGATAATTCCTCAATGTTCCAAGGATTTACGATTATCGATCCATTGAGTGACTGGGCTGCCCCGGCAAATTCCGATAATATAAGCACTCCGTTGTTATCGCGTTGGCATGCAATGTATTCATAGCTGACCAAATTCATTCCATCTCTAGTGGATGAAACAAGACATACGTCCGAAATGTAATACAATGAGATCAATTCTTGGAACGGAATCGATCTGTGCATGAAATGGATTGGAACAAAGTCAATAGTACCGAATTTCCCGTTGATTCGTCCCACAAGTTCGTTGACAACAGCCCGTAAGTTCTGGTACTCTTCCACGTCTCCTCGCGAGGGAATGGCCAACTGTATGAGGATTACTTTCCCCACCATTTCAGGATGCTCGGTAAGAAATACCTCAAACGCATGTAGCTTCTGGGGAACACCCTTAATATAGTCCAAACGGTCGACTCCGACAATGATTTTCATGTCTTCGCCGATTTTCGAGCGAAGCTGCTTGATCCGTTTCTGGACAGGCTCTGTTTTAAGGCCATCGACAAATTTATCGACGTCAATTCCAATAGGAAAGGCCCCTACACTGATGAACTTGTCTCCGTACTCAATCCCGTTAGGAAGGGTGTTCAAGTTCAAGATCTTGCTCACCGAGGACAAAAAGTGCCGTGCGTAATCGTATGTGTGGAAGCCGATCAAATCGCAGCTCAAAACACCCACCAAAATTTCCTTTCTCACAGGGAGAATTCTGTATATTTCGGAGGATGGGAAGGGGGTGTGCAAGAAAAACCCTAACTTGACATTGGAACGTCTCTCCTTCCCAGGGCCACTGATTCTTTTCTTAAGGAGTTCCGGCAATAGCATCAAATGATAGTCGTGAATCCAGACCATGTCATTGTCCTTGGTGTTCTTCCCGATTTCTTCCGCGAATAACCGGTTGGCCTCGTTGTAGGCAAACCAGGCCTGTTCATCGAAATTGATCTCGCCGGGATGATAGTGGAACAAGGGCCAAAGAATCGAGTTGGAGAACCCATTGTAATGTAAATCTGCAATCTCATCGCTAAGAAACACAGGAATACAATTGAATTTCGTGATAAGATCCTTTCTCACTGTGTCCTTCTCGCTGTCAGGAACCTCAAGACCTGGCCATCCGTACCATTGAAAACTGGTTGATTTCTTGAGACCCTGGAGAGCCGTGACCAATCCCCCTGAGGACATCGAATATTCGTAGGTTCCATCGTCCTTTCTTTTAATTGTGACTGGGAGTCTATTGGACACCACCAATACATTTCCGCTGACCATTTTGTATGTGTGCCGTACTCAGTATTCAATTGAACCAGAAATATATAGATATTTATATATACTATGCAATATGTATGCGTCCTGTATGTAGGATGCACTGTTTGACAGAAAACAAGAATCGATGCGCAAAGGCTAATGAAATATATGAATAATCGAAGGAACGCGTTCACGTGGTGTGTTTCTGCTAGTGATTTACAGAAGCTACAGAGAAGACTTGAAGAAAGAGGATATTGCCAATCTTATATATATATCAAGTTATGCACAATCGCTACACACAATTCCATATTAAAATTTTTTTTGAAGTATTATTCGGTGAGTATCTTATTTTTTATTCTTATTCATAGTGGATAAATAAACTGTAGCAGGTTTTCTAGGTTCCTTTCAAAGGTTGCTAAAAAAAACGGAATATAGCAAGCGGAAAAACCACCAACTGATTGTGTCGGTTGGCAGCCCTTGTGGCAGGCGTGGGCTCTCTGCTGGGGCCCTGGTCCGAACCCGCCCGGAAGGCCCCAAAACAGTAATTTAGCTGCAGCAAGCAGTCAGTCAGCTAATTAATGATTAATTAATCAGTCAATCAACGGGACATGATCCACTTATCCACGGAATATCCTTCTTGAAACAGAGTTAGTTTATCGGAAGCAGTTGTAGCTGCTAGGAGTGGACAACTGCAGGCCATTAATTATGTTATCGTGGGCAAATTAATGGTAATAACAGCCACGTGACTAGCTGAGAAAGGAAGAAATTCCTGAATACGGCGGGGGCATTACAGCGTCAGATCATGTATCTGGAGACCAGGAAAGGATCAGTAAGGAAATGAGGAAGATATGAGGAGGTATAGGAAGCCGGTGTTTGTTGAATAGTATTTTGAATCTATGTCTCGGACAAATATTGCCATTGGCCTAGCAGCTGGATTAGAGAAGGGATCACGGAAATCTTCTCATGATTTTTATTAATGAGCCAATTAATAGGAAGCCCAACGTAGATTCTACAGTATCAAAGTGTTGTATGTATAGTCGTAATATTATCTCGATACACATCAAGGGCAATAAATAGCGGGTCGTAAATAGAAAGTTAATAAGGTAATAAGGTAATAATAAAAAGAAATATATAACAATAAAAATCATGACCTCATGATGTGTAGAGAAATGCAAATTCATAAATCGTTCGGAGAATTCGCGTCTTGGCCAAACCAGTTCTAGATATTAATGGTTTCGTAGTCAAGACGATTGAATTTCTTGTATGAGTCGTTAGTAACTTTGATGTGCTTGCGCAATTCAGCATCGAAGGCAGTGTAGGTGCTAGGCTCAAAGTCATCATTGCCTGTGTATTCAGCATTCATGTTTCTGAACTCTTTGATTTCCTTTTTGACTGCCTTCAATTTGTCGTTGTAATCATGGTATTCTTTCCAGTATTTAGTGCTGTTGAACTCAGCATCAACCGAAGAGTCTTCCTCTTCAAGATCGCCTTTGTCGGCCTTGTCAACCATAATTACATCATCGTCGCCATGTGACGACATTTTGGACAATTGTTTAGTTAAAGTTGAGATCTTAGTGAGCTTTTGCTCCATCTCGTCAACTTTAACCTCGTGAGTGTTCATTTTGAAGGGTGATCTGATATTGAAAAATAGAAAGTGAAATTTAGTGTGTAAGCTAAGTCAGGAAATACTGTAGATGATTTCTGACTATCGTGTGAAGACAAGGACAAGGGTATAGATAGATCTAAAAAATTCTGGTCCACCACACCTACTAGGGGGGAAATCCGCTGCTTTTATAGAGTAATTATCCGTTTACCGGATTGCATGGGCGATGTGCCTCTTGTTCTTTGTATATCATTTTACCCCATATTTTCTATCTGGTCATTTTTCTGTAAAAATTGTTGAATTTGCACCTCTTCGGGGAGAAACCAGCCAAAAGCAACAAACAAATAAACAAACAAACAAACAAACAAGCAAACAAACAATGGCCCGAAATCTCCTCTGTTTGTAGTCCCCAGAGAGATGTGTGTTCGATATGAGGCTATAGGCCACGATAAGCCGTGCACAGGATGACGGTCGATCGGTCTCTGGGGAATTTTCGGGTCTCATGACTCAGATGAGATTAGGGATCAAGGGGTATCTTCTTTGATTGGCTGTTCTGTGTTCCTTTGTTTAAGTATTGTGTAAACATTAGTTTGTAGTAAAGTTAGTTAAATGAATAATGAATTTGAGGAGCGGTGTGTCAATCCTCTTGGCTTGGCCTGTTGTAGGACCTGCTAGAGGAATACAGCCTCGTTTAGACGGTGTGTACTGACTATTACTCTTCTATTCTTAATAAAATAAACGTTATCAGAGTATCAGTATTATGGTTGATGGCAATAAGTGGCGAGTATATACCAGATGATTGGACTGTTCGATTCAGTCCCCTCGAATACACTCGAATAATGTTTACCATATTGTCACAATTGGCTTACTGACCAGGACAATTTCAGATTTTAGTCATTGAATTATGGTAGCTTACTACGGAGCATAACTACATTTACAGGTTCTGCGGAACTAATAAACGATATTTTGGTATCCTGGGACTGAACTTCGAACAGGTGTTGGCCATATTGGAAGATCCAACTGATGGCTGAACAAACGACCCTGCAATGTAAGACGTGGTAATAAGTGTTCAACAAAGTAAAAATCAAGCATGAGCCTGATACATCTACAGCCAGCATCAGACTGGATTCCAACTGCCAAGAAAGAGAGGCTTCCTCATCGAAGATGGTTTCTATCCCTGGCATGCTTCGGAGAGCTGTCAATTTAGAGTTCATAATTAATCCATCGTTGATCTCAAAACAGAAAAATAAACGTACAAATAGACTAAAAAGCGTCGCTGTCGATATCAATGATGTCTGGGGTACATCAAAGAGACACTCTGAGGCCAACTGGTCATGTCCCTGGTTGCCTATTTTACGAAAAAAAAAACTGGCGAATTGCTTGGTTTAGTCGCGCCGAAACGACTTTGCATCACCAATAACCCGGCTGCGCTCTTAGGATCGAACCTCAGCGGGATCAAGATATATAAATTATTTACTACATTTACAGATGTAATAACTTGATATACCACATACTTAAACATCTCGGGATATTCGACTAGATCCGCGCGAGGGGAAGTAGGATCACTCTACGAGCAATTCATTTTGTAGTACTCTGCACATTTCCGTTCTCTCTGTTCTGATGGGCCTAATGCCAACACAGGCAGAAGATTCAGATGCTGGAATACTGAAATCAATCATTTTGCGTTGTGCCAGTTCCAAACGAAATGCTCCATCCAATGTGAACACCGTTATGCTCGCAAGGGTGCTCTCGAATGTTTACTATGTGCACGCTAATCAACACCCTCAGTGTCCATAAAATGCTAAACAGACGCAAGACCGAATTGAAAGCAAAAAAATTTTCTGAGGTTGATGAGACCGATCATAGATGGCTTGTATATAGCAGTCACTCGCAGACTAGTTGAACAAAATACATACAGACAGCTAGCCAGGATTAACATATAGAATGAGTTGGGGTATGTAAGATTTTTAGGTTCCTCTAATAAGGCCTTTTTATTTATGAAGACCATGTGACTAACCACATCGTGTATAGACGACGAAGACTTTGACTCGCCAGCAATCGACAACGCTGCTGCCATCAACTGGGAAGAAGACGATGACGAACAGTTGTTAGAAGGAGAATCATGGGACGTTGATGAGGAGGCAGAGGCTAGAAAGAAGAAGAAAGAAGAAGCCGAGAAGAAGAAGCTTGAACAAGACAAAAAGGAGGCTGCTAAAAAGGAAAAGTTGCGTAAATTGAAGGAGTTTGACACAGCAGACCCAAGTAAACGTAAGGAACTTCTTAAGCAGGCCCAAATCCAGTCGGACTTGAACTCTGCTGCTGCCTTGTTTGGCTCTTTGAGTGTTGCTGACGAACACCCAAGAGCCAAAGCCACGGCTCAAGAGCTTGCGGCTGCGTCCAACACACCAAAGATCACGATTGATTCGCCACTCACAGTGCACCCATTATTTGAGCCGGTTTCGAAACAGGATTACGAGAAGCTTAGGAAAGCATTGGCGGAGACCTTTAACCAGTTAGCTGAAGATTCTCTTCTCAACTACTCGAGTTCTTTGACAATTGATTTGACTAGAGACATTTGTAAGCCTATGTCGATCGAGAACATCCGTAAGGTTGTGAGCACCTTGAATGTTTTGATCAAGGACAAAGAACGTCAAGAGAGACAAGCCAGATTAGCTAAGAACAAAGGAACTGCCCTTGGAGGTGCTGGTAAGAAGAAGGGTAACAAGGGGAATGTGAATCTCGGAGGGTCGTTTAAGAATGCCGATTTCAGTAACGATACTACGAACTACGACGATTTTGGGGACGATGATTTTATGTGAACGGACGCTGAGATATTGTTGATATTCGAAAATCGTGGCTAAGTAAGTGGCTAATGTATATTTATGTATATGTTATCTATAGACGTATCTATACATAATATAACCATTTTATACACTTACCTTATTGTAGATTCTCTGCTGATATTAGTGACCTCAAATTAGCTCTTAAAGTTTCACTTATTAGGCAATTAAGAACGTAATGGAAAAGCCAAAAAAATATAAAAACAAACTAAAGTAACCTGAATTCTGGGTTTGAAGACTTTGGCGGAGTGTGACGTAATGGCTGTAGCTTGGTAAAGGCCCATATAGCCCGGAGTAGAGTTAGAGATCAGAGCTATAGACACAGTGTGGTCGTGTAAGATGTTTAAGAGGAAAATCATTCTAGGTAAGTATATGGCCAATCTTGGGTTGCAAATCGTAGGCAGGTGTTTCAGAATGAATAAGTACTGACGTGAGATCGCATTAATGTTCACAGCAATCAAAGATGCACAACAACAGAATAAAAAGAACAAAGAAATATTGAACAAATCCAAAGGGATTCTTCATTTCAAGAGCATTTACCATAGAATACAGGACCATTTCGAGTTAAAAAGAAGAGTTGCGGTGGAGATCGCCAAGTTCGATGCAGAGAAGCGAAAGGGACTGGAAGGGGACGAATCAAAAAAGGACAAGCAGCTTTGGTTGATTGCCAAGCAGTTCCGAATAAACAAAGACTACTCCAAGAAGATATCAGAAGAGATAGGAGCCAATTCGAAAGCTGCTTTAGAGAGAATAAGACTACAGCAAGGTGGAGTACTACGGTCTTTCTTGAGCTTCCGCGAAAACAATAAGTCCAAATACCGGGAAGAATACAAGCTAGAAAAACGCAGGCAAAAGGAAGCCGAAGAGAAGGAACGACAAGAGCATTATGAGGAGAAGAACTTACGGAATGTCAGGATAGAGTCGTTGAAGATCCAGATCAAGAACGACCTCATCCTGGAGAGGATCGAGAAGGAACGGTTGAAGGAGAAACGATCTTTGGCCACGAAGATGGGATATTGGTGATTTGATTTTTTGATGTATGGTTAGCTGTTTAGTTTTTATTGTTTATTATTCTTATTTGATATTCCTGTGGTACTGGTGTCTAGTAATTGTAGTAAGGGTATGCTGTTGATCACGAGCGCAACCGAGCGTGAGCGAGGCGCAAAAGAGTAGAGCACTCTCATTCTTATTCTTTGTTTGATTTTACAGGTGTCCGTTTAGATATTGTTATCTATAGAGATATCTCTCCAATCTGCCTATCCACTGCGAATCTGATCTACATACATTTACAAATACCTTTCATAAGCAAACCTCTAACTCTTTCCGACCCATCATTAATACATCATCCGGAGATATAATTTTTCTAATTAATCTGTAAGTCCGATGCGCATTAATATTATGACATATGTCTCATGGGGACCATGATGGCCTAAATCCTCCGGTTCTCTCTATTCTCTCTCCGTCCAAGGTCCACCCATCACCCATCTTCCTTCTCTTATTGTTACCAATGGGGGAAAGCCATCACTACGTTCTCGCTTGCGACGCGATTCTATCACGAAAAACAAGCAAAATCAACAAAAAACGCCAAAAAAAGACGAAAAATCTTCCAAATAAGAGATAAATTTTTTGCATATGTTTCCGTTTTCTGGCACGCCATAGGACGTTGATCTCATCATAAATGCGTACCACTGGCTTGTCGAAACTCTCCAAAAACCACACACAACGAGAGATGGACATATCAGATCAGGATGCCGTATATCACGTCTAAAAAAAAGAGACTCAAACCGAACTCAGCCCGAGGCGGAGAGTTGTTACGTCAAGAACTCGAGTCTCCAGAGTCATCTACCTCAAGTTCGAGCCTCTTGCATGATGATTCGTTCTCCACCACCAATTCGAGCGTGCTGAGCGATCTCTCAGGAAGAGCATCAAAGCAGCTAAATGGCAGCAAGAAATCCACCCACTGCAATAATAATAGCAATAATAAAAACAATAATACCAGTAGAAATGATTCAAGCGATGGATTTGCAAATTTCGATGAGTGGATTAAACTCGCTACTGATAATAAAATCAACCTGAAAAATTCATGGCAGCTAGAATTGATCGACTATTTCCATAACCTCAACTGCCTAAGAGATTCGGATATGAATATCAATTTTCAAAAGGCATCCACCACTCTTGATGGTTGTATCAAGATCTATTCTTCACGTGTTGATTCCATCGCCACAGAAACTGGGAAACTTCTAACCGGATTAGCAAAAAACAGTTCTGATGCAAATGGAATGCATGCTGGTCTTGATGTTGACGATAGTGTTGTGGATTATGACGAGGAGGGGAACATCATTGGTGGATCGGGAAGACGTAAAAAGGCGTCTGCTCAATATGTGGACTCAACATTGGTGTCTGACTTCAAACAGCTTCGGATCAAGCAATTAGACGAAGAATTGAAAATAGATCCCCTTTTCAAGCGTGCATTGTCTGAATTCGACGAGGGTGGTGCTAAAAGCTTGCTTCTTAACATATTGAATGTCACGAGGACAGGAAAAATCGCCTTTGATGCTTCAAAAGACAAGATCCAGGAAGAAGATGCTGCTGACAGCGATGACGAGGAGCTCGATACAATCGAGAACTCACAAACTCCAGACTCTCAACCGCCTGGCGGTGAAGATAAGGTCGATTTCACTGAGGTTCCTATCTCCGACTTGAAACAGTTTCTATATGAAGACAATACAGAGCTTCCCGAGTGGAATATATGCGACTCTATGGCCCTTGTTAACCAGGCTTTAATCGAGCCGTCTGCTGCCTCGAAACTATTGAAATCAATCACAGGAACAGACATGGAAATAGACAACGAAAGCGAAGACGAGGTTTCTGATGAAGAGGCACCAGAAGAGGCTCAGGATTTTGAAATCCCGGCTGCTGCTAATGATGATAATCATGGTGTGCAATTAACACATGAATTTAACGACCTAGACATGAATGTGGACTTTGATTTCCAGGACAATGTAGCCTTTGATGATGACACTCCAGATGATGACACTCCAGATGATGAGCCCGAGGCTCAAATAGATATCTCTGATAGTCATCATCTCAACAATCCCGAAGAGCCAAGAAAAGATAATATAGAGAAAAATAATAACGATTTCAACAAACGACTCCTTAATTACTTTGACGAGAATATAGCCTTTAACTGGTCTGGGCCTCAGAACTGGAAAGTATCTATGCTCAAATCACGAAAGACGGCGGCAATAACAGCAACAGCAGTGCCACCGCCAGTAAGGAAACCCAAGTCAGAGTTCAAGATAGACTTTTTAAGCGTTCTTAACGAAGAAACAAACTTGGAGGATGAAGAAAATAAATTGTTTTTGAAGCCAAGAAGAGTGAAATCCATAGAGGTGACTATGAAATCACGGAACCTTGACGGTAAAGGTAACAAGAATCTTTTGACGCGGGACTTGTATTATGATAAGGAGAATTTGCTTAAATTGTTTCTCAAGCCGTATCATATTAAACTATCACAAAAATTAATTGCTGATGCTGCTGCTGCTTCTGAAAAGAGTAGGGCGTACGACAGCGAATTAAATGACACAGGCATCTTTTCCAGCTCTGTGGTTGTAGAAAACGAAAACGAAAACGAGCTTACTGAAGGTAGCCATAGACAAGATGCTGAAGATGTAGATGATCTATCTCGTGAGTACCAAAATGTGGGAGAACCCGAATCAATTGACGCGATTTTGGCCCAAGCTGCTGATTTGTTTGATGCTGCGAAGAACATCAACGAAAGGGTCGATCCTGAAGCAGCAGGGGCTGGAGCTTCTGAGGAGAATATCGAGGCAGATAAGTCAGTAGTCAAGGAAGAAATAGAGGATGATGATCTCGATTATAATACCAGTTTATTATATCGAGACGCACTGCCGGGTTTCGGAGATGATGATGATCGTAAATTGAATATTGGCGAAGAGTTGATTATCACGGGTACAGATGCTAACGGAATGATACTCAGACGTAGACGGCCTGAATACCTTAACTTCTCCAGAACTGCCAAACGTGTTGATGTGAAGCAGCTCAAGAACAATCTCTGGAAGTCTGTGAAGCTTGAGTCTACCAAGCTCAAAACCAGTGGTAAAAAGGACCACGAGCAAAAAATCGATATCGATGATGAAAATGATGACAATGACGACGATGATGATGAAGAGGGTCGCGAGTTGACTCCCGAAGACAATATCAACTTCACCGATGTGGTGAACAACATTGGAAAGATGTATACCAGATCTGAGAAGAAGAACTTGCTGACGAGTTTCTGTTTTATCTGCTTGCTACATTTAGCCAACGAACACGAGCTCAGGATCGATAATGTGAACGATCTTTCTGATTTGAAGATCTCTAATCTTTAAAGGTTGTCTGGATTGATCCAACCGAACCGATTGTACAATAATACCAAATATACCAAGTATAAATATAGTTGTATCTACAGTTTAACTTTTATTCTGCCTATTCACTGACTCTACCTATCTATTATCTATGGGGTGCGAGTCTTTGTTTTGTTCCTGTTATTAGTATTTGTATTACGAACTCTATGCTATGAAATATACATATATGTGGCCCATAGCTGGCCATCATTACTTTGCTCTGTATCAACCCTACGTAGCCGGTATTTGAGCTGTCGTCATGTCGACGACCAGAGAGTCCCGATCCGGCTCAAAAAGCTGGGCATCTTTGCTTTGCTTAAAGCGGAAAATTAAAAAGCGGAAAACCAAAACGCACCAATCTTCAGAGCAGTGGTTATCGGACGACCTAAAAGTCTGATTCAATCAATACAACTACATAAACACACTAATGACTGACGACATCAAACAGATATCCAAATTAATCGATGAAGCACAGAGGACTTTTGAGAATGCCTTACTATACCATTACTGCAACAAGAAGCCCGAGAGCATGCAACTCGTCAAGGATGCAGCTGCTCTCTGCACTAAGTTTATAAATATAATAGCCAATGTTTCAAACAAAGCAACTATCAAAACCGCATTGGGGTTAAGTATGGGGGACATCCAGACTATTTGCTTGGAGATTGGTGGTTTCCACACAAAATATGCTGCAAAACCTACATTTGCCGACTCTACTCTTTGGCTTTATTCGAAAATCAATAACCAGTTTTATCCACCAGCAAATACCGATAGAAAGGCACCTTTTTATGTGGATATCTACGATAACCTTTACGATGACGGTGTTGTCAAGCTTTCTGATAAACAACGCGAGAATTTCAAGGGCTGGAGTCATATGTATACCAGTGACACGGATCTATTACAGCTGCAATGGTCTACCAATATTGATGATCTTAAGAACCTTTATCAGGATGATATACTCACAACATGTTCGCTTGTATCGCTGATAATCTCGATAATAAATCTCGATCCCCAGCTTATTTATTCACGGATACTTCCACAGGGTCCCTCCTATAAATACCGAGTCATATTGACCTTGAATGGCTGTGACAGATCTGTAATTATCAACGATAAACTTCCAATCCACGAGGGTTTAAACAGGTCATTATATGTGACCTCTTTCTCTAACAAAAGTCTCATATGGCCGGCGTTGATAGAGAAAGCCTATTTCAAAATACTAGGAGATAATTCGTATCAATTTGACGGATCTAATGCTGCTCTAGACACCTACTTGCTTACAGGATGGATTCCCGAGTGCATAAATCTCATTGATTTCTTTACACATGTCAGAAACAGCCAGAAGAACGCCTGGCAGGAACTATATAGTCACTTCAAGAGCAACAACTGCTTGCTTTGCCTTGGTACTGGAACTAATAACGATATATTACCGTCAAATCATGACTATGCAATAATAGACATGAAGGAAACCGAAAATGGGGACTTTCAGCTATTGATCAAGAACCCCTGGCTAATTGAGCTGAGAGAATTCTGGGGTGATCATAGCTTTCTACTTGCTAACTTTCAGACCTTGTACATCAACTGGAGACCGTCTGTTTTCAAGGAGGTCTCGGCCACACAGAGATTTTTCCTCCAGTCTAAGGATCTGGACATTGTCCATTCGCCCCAATTCACAGTGACAAACAACTCCGGATCAGAATCACAGGAGGTTGTTCTATTATTGATTGAAAGCGTTCTTAAATTCAGCGAGTCTGCTTCTCGTGGGCCTCTCAAGTTTGTGATCGTGCGAAACTGTGACCAGCAAATTATGTCCATAAAATCAACTAATAAAATTACTAAGATATTAGAGGGAAAATCCTACAGTACAATATCACGGGTGAAATTAAACCCCAAGGAGTCCGTAACTGTGATTATCACATATGATCACCCAGTCTACCCAAATATGGCCAAAATGATGATTCCATTCAATTTAGCATGCTATACCCCTACCGATACTCCTGATTTCGGGTCTTTAGAGTTTGGGAAGGTTAAGAACCGGATCAAATACTCTGCTCTGGATGTATCTCTGTGGACGGAGGAAACGTCCGGTGGAAGCTGGTTGTATTCAGACTATATAAAGAATCCGCAGTACTATTTAACTGTAGATGACGATGAAAAGGACTCATCTTCAAGCATTATGGAGATATCGATTAGTTTGAAGTTGCCTGAAAATACTGACACCTTGTTCAACTTACAGGTATTCTGGTATCCGGACAATACGAATGGCTATGGTTTACAGGACTTCAACATCAAAAAGACCATCTACCATGAGAAATACACTGGTGGTCGCGAGCTTTCTATCAATAATTTGAGGCTTGAGAAGGGGAAACCCTATCTTTTATTGCTATCCACCTACGAGCCTCTTGCAAAGCTTGGGATCAGAGAGTTGCCGTACGAATTATCTATCGGATCGTGCAAGGCCCCAATCGTCTTGAAGAGGCTTCGCACGGGAGTACGTGGGTTGTTCCAGAAGGATGTTCTGTTCTGTTGGAATAATAGTACTAGAAAGAAAATATACTTCAATCTAACTAAGGCCTCTAACGTTTCTATGAGACTTGTCTCGGCTACAGAATTGATCCTGGGGACGTCGCGCTCTCTGATCATAGGAACGCCATTATCCGAAGAGTTCTCGTATCGGCCGAAAATACGGGCAAACATATTCAGTAACAAAGACAACCGAAACGTTTACCATAACGAGCAGTTTGATGACTGTTTGTACGGTATTTTTATCAACGACATCAGACTCCCCGAGGGCATCTACACGCTATTAGTAGAGCGATTCGAGATAGGATCCGGAGAGGTTGTGGTTACAATAGGGAGTTCCAACGGGTTTAATTATCTTTAGTGCAGAATGGATACATTTACTTAATACATGTACTTAATACTTAACAATGTTCATTGAGGACTGTAGCTTCCTTCTAAATGAGGCGAAAGTCTCGTGAGCGGAAAAAATGTTAAACCGCAAAATTACTATCTGAAGGAAGTGAAATTACTGCAAGCGGACATTTGAATGGGAAGATGAAACCAATTACTGTCTACAGAGCATACTCATCTACAACTATTTAAGAGCTCAAAATGTCACAGAGGACTGACTTGCGCAAAAAAGCGGAGTCTATCAACTACATTCTCGGCTTGCTTGGAAAGAAACGTAAGCCTGTAGTACGTCACGACGCATCAGGATACACTCGCGATTACCAGTTTGAAAACATGCTTGCCCTTCTTGACAACTACAGACGTCTCAACAGCGAGGATAATACCACAGAATTGGGGATTCGAAGCCGCACAGTTCTGGAGCAGAAGAAGGTTGAGGACCAAATCTACGGTATCTATCTGAGCTATCTTCTGGAGTCATCTGAGGCGCAATCCGAATCAGAAGAGGCGGAGGACAGAGAATTCCCCGTTTTGAACAGAGAGGCCCACGAAAAATTCCTCCTGTACTTTCTTCAGGCGAAGTTACCACGCGGTTATGTTTCTATGGATGCAGCAAAGCCGTGGATTCTTCTCTGGTTAACCAATGCATTACTTCTTCTCGATGTGCAGATTCCTAAGTCCATAAATGAAAAAGTATCGGAGACCCTCTTTTGCTGCGTGGACGAAAAAAGCGGCCTATTTGGCGGCGGAATCGGCCAGGAGCCCCATTTGGCGGCCTCCTACGCGGCTGTTTCCTCCCTAGCGCTCAACGGAAACGAAAAATACTGGGCCCGTCTAGACCGCAAAAAAATCCACCTGTACCTTCTCAACACGTTGAAGAACAGCGATGGCTCTTTCCGCATGTCAACCAAGGGCGAAACTGATACCAGAGCCGTGTATTGCGCTTTGAGTATTGCTGCGATGCTCGATATCGTCACACCCGATCTCGTTGAAAACACCAGCGCCTGGCTTATGAAATGCCAGAGCTATGACGGGGGATTTTCGGGGTCACCTGACGATGAGGTTCATGGCGGCTACACCTTTTGTGCGGTGGCGGCACTTTGCATTATAGCTGGTGAGATTACCCAGGAGAACTTGCTGAAGTACTGCAACTGGGACAAATTGGTAAAATGGGTGGCGGACCGCCAAATGAGCGCTGAGGGCGGTTTCTCAGGAAGACCTAACAAGCTTGTTGATGGATGCTACAGCCACTGGGTGGGCGGATTAGTGGCTATTATCGAGGCAGCCATACTCAAAAGCGGCAATAATAACACGCATCTTCCCTTTGTGTCGAAGAATGGGGTACAAAATTACATTATTGGATGTTGCCAGGACCCGAAAGGGGGGTTGATTGACAAGCCAGGAAAAAGACCAGATTTTTACCATTCAAACTACTGTCTTTGTGGCTTGTCTCATATTCAGTATCAGTACAGATTTGACTCCGAAAAGTTCGACGAAATATACAATAAGAAACTAGGCGCATCGGTGTTCTGCTTTGAGTACTCGGCCATCAACGAAGACTCAGTTATACAGATAGACGACCGCAACCTTGTAGAGCCAACCAATCCGATCGTTGGAACAGTACTGGGATACGCTGAAAAACTCTATGATTACTTTCATAGCCAGCCATTTATCCTCTAATAGATGTTAAATCGACCTTTGTAATAAATATAACCTACTGAATTTATTGAAGCCAAATTTTTTTACCTATATAAAATGTAATCCGAAGACCATTAATTTTGACTTTCTTGCCAGCATGCTGGTTGAAAGAAATCAACAAGCACTTTGAGATACCCTGATTAGAGCTCTTTTGCTTCGAGGCAAATATGGGAAAGGCTGTGCTGTAGAACCATTCCTTGTCTTTAGCATTAATCCCTTCTTTGGTTATTAAATGAGCAAGAGCCATAAAGAACTCCAAATTGATAGTCTCATTGTCCAATGCTTCTACTTTGTCTAACTCTATGAGGTACCATTCCTTAGACATCTAGGTTCTGATAGCCCATTCAAGTTCTTCTCTAAACCCTTGGATTCTCTTGTAACCCTCATTGGAATTGTTTTCAGGGTTAAAGAACAACAAAAGATTTGCTGTTAGATAAGCCCACGAGTTTGAAAACTTGTCACTCCTAAAGAGGAGAGGATATTCAGATTCTAGTTTCTCAGAGATATGACATTGTAAAACATAACTCCAGTCACTATATCTAACTCTATTGGTTATTAAAGCGTCTTGGATGTTCAATATTTTTTCCAAAACAGGATCTCCTTTAAAAAACATAAATATATCAATAGAATTGTCTTCGTAAAACGTAATATCTATTCCTTCACCAGGGCCATACGAGCATCCTAATATTTCAGGGTAGCTGTTGCCTATAACTAGTCTATAATGAACCATAGCATAGTGCTCAAGGAGATTCTGCATTATGGCAATTGGAAAATCAGGTTCCAAAGAGCTTTTTATTGACGCAACATTTTGTTCAGAAATAGTCTCATCCACATAAGTTACTGTTTCAGTAGATTCAGAGTCCATTGAATCAGACAAGGCACAGTCTGGGTAGCTCTCTGTCGAGATGCGTTTCGCTCTGGCTGCGGCACGCACTGCCTCTTGTTTGCGTAGATTATCGATCCAAGCAAAAGCAATTTTCACTATAGTAAGGCGATGATTAGCAATATCTAAAGCACGGCTAGTAGTGGCATTAGCTTCCTCAGCTTCTGTGATCATTTGAGTTAGATAAAGATTGTAGTCAAGAAGATCCATGAGGTTTTCCTTCATAAGTGAAGAGTCGCTTAAATAGTTCAAGGCATGATCTGGCATGCCTTCACCTAGCGGAATTCTACAGCCGTCATCAGAAATAAAGAAGAAACTTTGACTTAGCGTTTCCGTTTCCAGAAAGAGTTCAGGAGTGAGATTTGGCATTTTAAAATAGTTTGGTCTAATTGCTGTACTTTTCTATGAATTAATAGAGAGTTAAGATGTGAGAATAAGAATGAGGAATAAGAAAGAGGGAAACAGCTCACTGAATACGTGAAGAAAATCAACCGAAATTATGGCTCGCTTGATTGCTTTGGCAGCAACAACAATTAACATACAGCTTTGGCAGGAATGTCGCACATCCTACACCTTCTGAAGTAATCAGAGTCGGTAGATTTCCTTTTTCGTAACAGAAGGTTGCTCCAACAGGCAGATGTTTGCAGCAGGCGACTTACTTTTTACGGATAAACCTGCACGACAATATACCAACACAGTGGTTCTGAATATCAGCTTCTTTCCACTACTCAATAAGCTATAGCTTAAATATATCTGAACCAATTGGCATACATTTACTAACCACTATGTTAAATATATCAAGTTTACTCATATACACAAAGAGATATATTCATGTACTGTAGATGTTTATATGTTTCCATATGCA
Source organism: Saccharomycopsis sp. yHQL182 (assembly GCA_030490795.1). Lineage (NCBI taxonomy): Eukaryota > Fungi > Ascomycota > Saccharomycetes > Ascoideales > Saccharomycopsidaceae > Saccharomycopsis > Saccharomycopsis sp. yHQL182. The sequence continues at coordinate 1,041,753 of JAKVQV010000002.1, read as the reverse complement.
GTAACAGTAAAGTGATACTCTTTCATTATTGTCTTTTGGATAGCGACTCGCCAATCAATCCTTTTTTCCAGCATGCAGGCGAAGAACAGCTTTTTTTTCCATTTGGTAATCGCAAAACTCCTGATCTATCGTTGTGATGTAGTATTTCAACATGGCCTTCAGAGGCTTCCAATTGACTGCTTTCCCGGGTTTCTTCAAGTCAATCATTTTCAAGTCCTCGCATATTTTGAAAAGTTTATCTTTAGATAGTTTTCTCAATCTGGCTCGTTTATCAAACAGGCATCCATTTGACTTCTTGTTACAATCATCTTGTAGCCACTCTAAGTTTGAAGGCATCCCAAAAGTTGCAGCTTCTTTCCCACATGTTATTTTTCTGGACGTCGTGGTGTAATAGCTGAGAATGTTTCTCATTGAGCGGATCTCAGATACAAGTTCGATATTATTCAGTAAGCTTTTCTCCCTGAAAATATCATCATCATCATCATCTCCATCACCATCACCATTATTAGAAAGAAACATAGAGAACTTCGAGCTCAACCGCTGATGTTTGTCGATCTGTGACTGCTGAAGTTCATTCAATTCCATCAACTCAAACAATCGCAGCTCTTGAGCCTTGAACGACTCGTTAAAATCAGTGATCTGGCCTTGCAACGAGTTAATCAATTCATCCTTTTCATTTTGTGCCTGTAATTTCAGCTTTAGAATGGATATTTTTAACGTCAATTCCGATGTTGATTGCTCTTTGTTTCGCACAATCGTGAGAAGCTCATTGATTCGGGAGTTGAGCTTCTCAACATCATGTATTTTCAGACCGACCTGTCTTTGAGACTGTATATAACTATCAATCAAAACTTCATAGCTGACTTTCTCCTTCGTGGATTCCTTCGCATTGGTGTTTGTAAATTCTAATAGTGAATACTCGTTGATCAAGTCACTGAGTTCGCTGATGTGAGTTTGGAGTTCCTTTGATTGGGATAAATTTATTAATAGCGTTCTACGGTTACTACTTTCCTCGTCGGTAGGTAATAACGAATCCTCCTTACTATCTTCAGAGGCATCAGGATTAAGATCATTCAGCACTTGGTTCAAGAACGAGAAGATAACAGTCGTCTGTTTAAGATGGCTATTTAAAGTCTCCGCTGTCATTTGCACCATATCATTTGCCATTTCGGCCGAACTATTTGGACCAAGTGCTGAAAGAAACGACAAATGCTTATCAATAACACGCTGGAAAGACGTAAGACAGTTCAATAACTGGTTGAACTTTCCAGGCAAAAGAACAAGTAACTTGCCATGGCCCTCGCTATCTTCAACATCTACGAAATCCAACGCAATGGCATCATTGTTAACCACCTTGGATATGTCGGTAATCTTGGAAATACACGAACTTATATAGGCCAAGAGATTTGTGAAATAAAAGACGGCCAAGTCTTTGCTGTTATCTGTAGAAAAATCGGTATTAAAGATCAAATCATCGAGACTGGTATTCAAGGCCTCGGTTGCCGAAGGCCTGAAAAGATATGGAACTAGCTGGTCTAGAAGCTTCAACACGTAATCAAGAGTATTAGCACCACTCTTTAGCTCTGCCATCGAAGGCTCGGACGACGAGGCCAATGAGGTCGAAAGCCCTTTGAGAAGCGCAAAGATGTTCTTGAGATTAGTGAGCACCTGACTATAATCAACACTGCGTTCAATGCATCTGATGGATTTCAAATTAGAAAGTCCAACTTTGAAGATCGCACTTAATTGCACCAATTTACGTTTAAGGTCGATCACATGATACAAGTCCGAGAGAATCAAGCATAGCTTGATGATGGATGGTAACAACTGCACAGACTTGATGAGATCCACAATAGGGGAAATACCATCGCCATTATTATCTGAATTACCTCCATTTACTGACGAAATCTGCCTCAAAAACGACTCGTATGTGGCCGACAAGTTCTTGGAGTTCAAATAATCAGAATTCAATATCTGGTAGTTGAGGTTGATCTGGAAGTTAAAGGACTGAAGATTACTTAATTTGAGCTTCAATTCCTCGCGTCTTCTATCAGGATCGCTATCGCTTTTACCCTCGTTATAGTCATCGTTATCTCCATGATGGCTGATTGCCGTTGAGTTATTATTGATTGAGGAGAGCTCCGAAAGTTCGTTCTCAAACTTCCTCTTCTGGGAGTTGATGAGGTTTGTCAAATGTGTGATTTTCTTCTCGTAATCAACGATCACAGCGTCATTATTGTGGATAGTCTTTTGTAATGCTCTGATTTCTGCCTGTAGTTGTTTTTCGGTGCTGTTATGAGCATCCTCAATGTCGTTTGCTAGTTCATTTAGGTCCTCTAATTCGGTGATGGTGAGCTTGAGTTTGTTGTTTTCTTCTGACAACTGGAGGTTCTTTTCTGTGAGATTCTCGATGAGTCTGGCAGAGTCCACCGACGAATCTATTTGTAACTTCAACGACTCAATAAATGACTCGGATTCCTCAAGCTTTGACAGCATTGCTTTGAACTTGTCTTCAAGTTCCTTGTAGTTAGTAGCCATTTCCACCAACTCGCTTTCCCTGTAGTCGCTGATCTCGCGGAGCTTCACAAGGGCATCCTCAAGAAGCTGGTTTCGTTCGAACACATTTTCCTTTTCACCGTTGGCGTTGGCGTTGGCGTTGGCGTTGTCGTGGCCGTTGCTGTGTGGATTGCTTTTATTAGTGGTAAATGTGCTTTGAAGCTTGACAAACTGCTGGTTGAGCACCTTGTACTTGTCCTGAAGACTTTCTAATTGCGAGGAAAGAAGCTGTTTCTGCTCCTCGAGAAACTCTTTGTCTACCGTAAGCAATTCAAAGTTCTCTTCGCTGGTAAGAATGGATTCTTTGAGCGACAAGTTTTCGCCTTCAAGCGCACTTAGCTGCGACTTGAGTTGCTCGCTGGAAACACTCAATCGTTGGAGCTTCTCTTGAAGTTTTATGATGATTCTCTGAAGCTTTTCGGTCTCATTGGGGTTTGGTTGAGGGGTCACCATCCGGGTAGCAGAAACAGATCTTCTGGGCGTCGGAGATGACGGATGTGAAACAGGCAAGGTCAATGGTAACGGAGAAGGCGATGACTGCAACCTAGGTAGCCTTGAGACAAGCGTGGAGCTGGTAGGACGTCGCACTATAGGCAGATCATCGTTGTTATGTTGGCCAGACGAAGCGGACGAAAACCGTGATATTGTGCTGGAGACGGCTCTGCGTTTTGCCGCGAACTGAGAAGGCGGTCGCAACTTGCGGAGCTGATATTTGTCGTCCATGGTTGGTGATATAGGCAGATATGTCTATCTATAGGGCAGTTACTGTTGTTGATGATTGTTGATAGCTGCTGATGTGAAAAATGGTGATTGAAAGATCCGTGTCGGTGGCTCTGTAGCAGGACGAAATCCACCATCGGTGGAAGTAATTTTGGTATTTCTCTGACAATGTAGCTAAGGGCATATTGGGCAATCAATCAGTAGAAGCGTCTATACAAAACACAAGCCATAATGATAAGGCAACGCAATGGCTGTACCATATTCTATTGTATTGCTATCTCTAGGTGGGTACGGCCTCCACAGGTAGTCTTTATAACCCACGTGACCCTTGTAACAGCGAAGCCTTAGCCTCCCCACCCACCAACCTTAAAGCTCAAACACAGGGGAAAAAACAGACTGAAATTTCACTACTTAGTGAGCTGTTGAAAAACTGAATCAAATCATTTGGACCGTCTATTGGTTGCATGGACATAATGCTGATACTAATCAATATCTCGAGCATTGATACGGTTCTTCGAAGAGCCTCGAGCAGCTAATTACATCAGGACCGGATAAGAACGTCAATAGGCATTTGTTTCTTTTTTCTTTAACATATATATAATAACCATACTATATCACTCTACAAAACCACAGCATTATGGGAGGAACTATGAAGGGTCTCACCCAGTTTATTGCTGACATAAGAAATGCCCGGGTGCAAGAGGAGGAAGACAAACGAGTCAACTCGGAGCTTGTCAACATCCAGATGAAGTTTCTCAATCCGATGTCGGGATATCAGAGGAAGAAGTACATTTGCAAATTGATCTTTATATACATCATGGGCCATAAACTCAGTTTTGGCTGGCAGGAATCGTTTGACCTTGTGCAATCACTGGTGTTTTCCGAGAAACAGATGGGATATCTTGCGTTCTCGCTTATTTTAGGCAAGGAGAGCGAATGGATGGATTCCTTAGCAAAACAGATCAAAGTGGACCTTACTGTGGATAATTACGATGTCAATGCCTTGGCTCTTCATAGTATTGCGACAATTGGCTCGGCGACCTGGGCTGAAATGTTGGCTGAAAATGTGTTTTCACTTCTCCGATCGCTTACGGCCCCGCCATTTATCCGTAAGAAAGCCACTCTAGCGTTGTTGAAGTTGATCGAGGAGAACCCTGCTGTGCTTGTCAAGTACCAGGCATCATGGCTTCCGCGGATCATTGCGCTTTTGGACATCAACAAAAACACCAATCTTGGTCTCACAATCTCCACCGTGTCTTTGATCTCTTACATTGCCAAATTGAACCCAAACAGCATCAAAATGTGTATTCCTTTGATCGTGAAACAGTTGGACCAATTGGTACTTCTTCGCGAATGCCCTCGTGATTACATATACTATAACATTCCTGATCCATGGTTGACGGTCAAACTCCTCAATTTGATTGAGGACTTGATCTTGATTCCCTCTTTAGAGTCCGGTTACACCGCACTTCCTATTTCGAACATAGATGCCGGTAATCTCAGTAAACTTCGTCAGATTGTAGCAAAGGCAATAGAAAACGGACGCACCTCCTCAGCAAGCATCCAGGCTGTCAATGCACAAAGTGCTATATTGTTTGCGGCTGTTTCGTTGGCTACACGTTTGGATCCGTCTCTTGAGGCCATATCCGGGGCCATTGATGCCCTCATGAATCTTGTTACGTCAAAGGAAACCAACACGCGTTATTTAGCCCTCAATGCCTTGATTAAAATCACCTCGGGGTCCACAAAGTACGTGGATCTGGTTATCTTGGAGAAAACCAACAACGTCAACAAATACGATGATATTCATGTTCATAATTCCATTAAGAAACATAACGACGTGCTTCTTGGACTCTTGAAAGATAAAGACGTATCTGTTCGTCAGAAGGCCTTGGATCTTATCTTTCTCGTGTGTGACTTTTCCAACATCCAGGTCATTATTATTGATCTCCTAAACTACTTGAACGAATCAGACTACTCGATTCGGACGAAAATCTCCTTGAAAATCTACCATTTGGTCGAGATATATGCCACCGACTTACAATGGTATGTCATCACCAGTTTGAAAATAGTTGTCACTGCTGGAAGCTACTCACATCCGTCCATTTGGGAGTCGTTTGTGAAGGTCATTGTCAATAGTCCTGCGCCCGAAGTTAAGGCGTTTGCCTGTAAGCTGATATTCAAGTATATATCCGATCCTAACACTCCAGCTGCCAGTAACGAGTTCATTGTTCGGATTGCCGCTTTTATTCTTGGTGAATACGGAAACTTAATTGTCGTCAATCCAAACGATAAGGATGAGACCTTTTCGTCGGCCAATCAGTTCCTTCGTCTCTACGATGCGTATTTTGTTACTGGTTTCCAGTGCCGTTACATGGTGATGAACAGTTTCTTGAAATTCTACAAACGGTATCCACCGCTTAGAAATGCTATCTCCAAATTCTATCGTCAGGAGCTTAACTCCATCAACTCAGAGGTCCAGAAACGTGCTGTTGAGTACATTAAACTCATCAGCATCAAGAGTTCCACTGGTGAATTGCAGCTTCTTAATGTCGTAGTTGACCAAATCCCCGAATATTCTGTGTCTAAAAAGGATAAAACCGACATTCTTTATAGATTAGAGAAGAACGTGTTGATGTTTGAACCAAAGAACGAAAACCTATTGAATTTGGGCGACTATAATTCGCAGCAACCTCAGACTCAGACTGTAATGTCTCCTCTGATCAAGTCTCCTCTGATCAAGTCTCCGCTGGTCAAATCGCCGCTGATACTATCGCCTCTGATAAGATCGCCTCAAATGAGCAGCATGAATGGGGATTTTGGCAATTTGTTGTCGCCTACGCTGGATTTCAACAATCCGTTCGACCATTTAAGCGAGGAATTCAGCGAGGAGGATGAGCAAAAGGATGAAGACGGGAACAATCTATTGGGTGGGGCAAGAGAAGGAACTAACTCCAGACAGGAAGTGATTCTTTCTCCTAACTGGGACATAGGGTTCTATGCATGTCAAATGGACAATAACGCGGTGTTTTTTGAGAATTCATTGATCAAGATATATGCCAAGATTATCACAAATAACGTGAAAAACTCTAAAACAGTTACGATAAAAATGGGTTTTGTTAACAAATCGCCAACGTCAATCACCTCGTTCTTAACTGACATCAAAATGACCAAGACTGTCAACCCTCCTATTGTGGTCAAAACCCTGAAACTTCCCGACAGCGAGATACCTGAACGCGGGAAGACTATGCTTGAATTGGAAGCGACTATCAGAGCTCCTTTCGCAAACAATGACTGTCCAATCATCGATTTCAGCTTCCTTTGTGGTGGGTTCAGTCATCTTAAATTGAAGATCCCGGTCACATTGTTGAAATCCTTGACGCCTACATCGTTGTCCGAGAAGCATTTCCTGATGAGATGGGAACAACTAGACGAGTCTAACAATCCCCATAGGCAGATCTTGCAAGCTTGGACCATGATAAATGTCAGAAGCTGCATTCCCGAACTACAGACTGTCAACAGTTTCCGGGAAATGCTCTTGAAAACCGGATGGGGCGAATGCATCTACGATCATGAAGACGGCCATGCCAGTGAGAAATACTTTGCCGGTATCATACACACGTTATCCGAAGGCAATTTTGGAAGCTTGTTTAAGTTTGAGCTCACGGAAGACGCCAGACTGTACAAACTCACTGTGAGATCGACCAGTGACACAGTAGCAAACATCTTGCTCGACAACTACATTGCGATTTTGAGCGGGTGATACAAAATTAAAATTAGTAAGTAGTAATATTATATTAATAGTATATTCAAACAATGCATAACGCTAAATGGCCTTTCTTGATCAGTTCTTCTTTGGCTTCTTGGCCTTTCTTGATGCGTAGTCGATAATTTGTTGTCTTCCCTCTTCGGTGACAAAGAACTTTCTTGTCTTATCGTCACGATAGAGCAACACCCCGATATCCTGTGAGTACGTGCAAAGATTATGATACTCTTGCTCGCTATTAAAGTCCTTGAAAAGATACCCGTCAAAGCTCTGGATTCTCTCCAACTCCAACTGCCAAAGTCTGATTTGATCCACCACGTTGGATGGAACAGTCTCCAAATTACGCATATTTAAATGCGAGGCTTTCACTCCATTGATACTCTCAAACTCGACCTTCTTGTTCAATGCCTCCTGGGCTGATTTCTTCATCTGGGGATGGGCGTTGACCTCGAGATACGCAATTATCTGGTCGGCAGTGATCCCACTTTTTAGAGCCCTTTTGACAGACTCTCTGGTGATTTGACCGGTGACCAAGTTGGAAAATCTGGTTTTCAAATGGACAAACAAGTTCAAAATCGCAATTTGTAGCGGCGACGTCGCATAGCAGTACAATTTAAAGTTGGTTTCTACAATCAATGTTCCGCTTACAAAATCTACAGGTTCGTTACCACCATCAGCCACATCCTGTGACTTATCCAGCGACAGAGCCCCATCGGATGAGCCCAATACCGAGGGGTCCTTCTTTCTCGCCGACTTAATGGCCTTATTCATTGCAGAGGATGCCGACCGCAAGGCCATCGAGTCGGAGGTGAGTGTTGTGGCCAATCTTGTAGGGTAGAAACGTCTCGAGCTCGATTTCCTCTGGTAAACAAGCCCGTAATCTCTTAAGTCCTCCAACATCTTGATCTGTGTTTCACTCAAAGCCAGAAGAGAGTAGTCCTTTCCCAATTCTAAGGACCCAAGCATGAATATGAAGTTGAGAACGTCCACGGCATCCATATGTAACGACTCGGCAATCTTGAGATACTCCAATAATAGCGTCCATATCTGGGCATTGACGTCCTGAAGTAAGAACTGAAACCCATGTTTTGTGATGCTTATTCCCGTGATGTTCTTTTTAGAGATGTCTCCGTGTATCTCCATCAATCCACTGTGTTTCAAAAGACTGAGCACCCCAATGCTGGGTATATCGTTCGTCTGGGTTCCCACCATGAAATGGAGGATCGACTCCCATTTCTTCGTGGCATATTCATCAAGGAAAGTGATTGACACCTTGTTGTTGTCGTCGGTGTCGCATGGAATCCCAAACGCACTCTTCGATTCGTCGCCCATCAAGGCGTTTCTGAAATTCTCTCTGAACGTCGAATCAAGCTTGAAAAATCCACTCTGTTCCACTATTAGACTCAATGATTTCATTCGATGCAAGGCCTCGGCCTCAAGCTTCTTTCCGCTGTCTGATCCCTTGACCCAGAGGTCCAAGATCTTCGCATTGACAGGCTTCTCATAGAAAAGCATGGTCATCAAATAGAATTTTCCAAGACTTGGAAGAAGTCTGTAGATAGCAAGACATGTCGCAGGAGACTTGAAGAGCTTGGTCTTCATAGACATGGGGAGATTCTCCAAGTACTCATTGACGGTGTCCTTGAAAAGATACGACGACATGGTGTATGTTTTATAGCCTGTCTAAATAGTAAGCCACCGTAGCAGCCCATCGATGAAGACAATGTGACGACTGCTTGATGAATTTTGATATTTTTAGAGTATTTTTCGAACCAGCAGGTTGGTATATTTTTTTTGAACCAGCAGGTTGGTATTCTGTAAATATTCCAGAGATATATCATATCACACGCGTGCAACATTCCATATCGATCACGTATAATCTTTGATGGTGTGGGCTTGCCGCTTCATGGAGGGACTCTTTCAAGAAATAATCTAGCTTTGATAAAACTATGCGAAGTATCATTACAGCAGTTGAATGTTAATCAATACAAATTAGGACTTATCCACAGTTACCAAGGGTTTTTGGAGTCTTTGACCCAGAAGGTTAAGTATTTGAATTTCTTAGATAATTCATTGATTTATAAAGATTTAGGAGCCTGTTTGGAAATGATTGAGCCTGATTCTCAGAACACAGCTTCAATATTAGGTAGAATAAGACAAGAATATATATTATGCATGTATACAACAGCTAGAACAGATAGATTGAGACGCTTGAAAAGAGCGAATATATAAAAGAAGGTAAATAATGAATAATAAAGGACATGGATCACTTACGACTCTGGCAGCTTACCGGTTATTTTGCACGCTTCACGCGATCTTCTTAATCTAAGCACTTCGTAAGGAGTTGTCACAAAAAGCTCGTAAATAAACAAAACTCCAAGAAGAGCCACTGTGACACCGATAAGTTTCGTAGTATTTAAGGTATCATCAGCAAAAGGTAAGCACATGATGATTAATCCAATAGGAACCCGCAATCCTATACGGGCAGTTTTAGGAAGAATATGTGATCCTTCAGGGTCAGTAGATTTATCCGCCATATGAAGAACGAAAAGCGAGAGAAGCGAAACGCAAAGACCGGCACAGAAGAAGAACGCAAGTCCACGAATATTCTCTTCCTCTTCGGTGGACGTGGACGTTGACGAAGACTCGGAGGATGAAGAGGTAGCCGATTCAGCTGCTTCTGTGACAGCTCTGATAATGAACCGTGCAGCTTCAATGGTTGCCTCTGAAACGGAACCAGTTTCTTCAGAATGGACCGGCTTTATCGACGTGTTTTCGCTCTTGATGAGATCGCCCACGGCATCAGCTGCGAGAATCAAACCTCCGATAAGCGGCAAATGCGAGTAAATGAACAACGAAGCGGTCCACCCACTGCGTCTTAGCGCATGGACGGCCGAACTACTTCCATCTCCGTTTATATAAAGCCAGAAGTATATGAATGCGATAACACATGTCATTACTCCACGCCAAAGGGCTACATTGAATCCTTTTCCCATCGGGGAATCCATGACAACCTTTGCTAGGAACTCACCAATGGCAATAATATAGAACGACCGGTACCGTTCAACTATATGCTCCAAATTCAAGGCAGTAGAATAATCAAGTTTGAGACACTTCTTGATCCATGGATGATATGAGATGTTGTAGAAGAAAATCTCAAGAGCAAAAATAGCAAAGGATAGCCCGACCTGGGCACGGTGTGGGATGAAAATCACAGGAATCCATAAGCAACAAGCAACGGTTGTGAGAGCAGAATAAATGCGGTTCTGGACGCGATGTTCTTTCACAAGGAAGGAGTACACAAACAATGAGACTGCTAAAGAAAACCGACAAAGAATGTATGGAACAACCACCATTGCAGCCTCAGAATGTCCCTCTGTAGCATATTTTGTGTTGTTGGCATAAATAGAGAGAAGCACAATAATCCAGAGAACATAAAATCTTTGGGTGAAGTCGTCATTGAAATAATAGTTCAAGAAGTCCTTGACATCGTTCCAGACATTCCACACAGGGATGAAGAATAAAACATATTTAAGCAACGCGAGCCCTGTGGCCTCTTTGGTGGCATTACTAGCAAGCAACGAAACGATTCCCACATAAAGTAAATCAAGAAAGAGTTCAATCTCCGACGATTGCCGTTCGCCTTTTGTTCTGTAGAGTTTTCCCTTGTAAAAGAAATTGAGGGCATGCGGTCTGGAAACCCACTTTGAATGGGGCGGTTTCTTTATATAAGCAACATTGACAGCACCGTATTTCTGGACGAAGTCGTCTTCTTCATCGTCAGACGTGGCAAGCTCGATAGAACCGTGGGTTTCGGTCATGTTTAAGCGTTCCTCGTCATTATCATTTCCCCCGTCTGAAGCAGCAGCATTAACGTTGAAATGGGCTTTGCTGCCAGTGTTTTGCGAAGCACTAGGAGAAAGAGGATCAGAATTGTTCCCTGAACTTTTGGACATCGTGGCAATTGATAGGGAGCACCAATGGTGTTGCAAGTACAAAAGGCTTATCAAACGTTATAAAGACGAGTTTATGTCAGACACAAAGTTAAATTGATTTTTATCTATATTTTTTGCTGTTCTAATTCGTGGAAATTCCTAATTAAGCGAATTACCAACCTCCTGGGAAAAAATTTTTGACTGCCTTTTTGGTTCACTTTTTGACAAGTTTGACAACGTTCGAGAAGCATTTTGGGAACAATGGGAAACGTTATAGCCGAGAGATAAGTTTACAGTGGCCAACGGTGGCTAAAGTAAGGCTTTGAGCATCCACAACTACAAACACCCATTTCACTGGATACCCATATTGTTGGATTCCCAGCCCCGATACTGACAGCTGAGGTCAGATGTACCTGCAGAATAGGTTTCTAGGTAAAAAGGTCACTGCAGGAAAAAATAATGATCCATAACCCTGTGCTATTTTTCCTGCAAACAGTGCAGACGATCTGTTGCACTCTGCACTCTGCACTCTGTACAGTAGACAATACACTTACCAATAGTATATTAATAGTTGGTTTATAGGTATGTAACAGAAAAAGAGGCTGTATAAAAAGAGATATCGTTAAAGTAAATGAAAATATAAGATGAATATAAGACAATATAATGTAGCAACACATACAACTGCAGATTTATTTACGAATCATAGAGTACGTCCTCAAAGAGGTTGACGACATGAGTCCAAATACGACGGACCTCTCTATTTTTAGAGCTGAGCATCTCATTATTACATCTAAGGATCCCCAAAACCAACAATTGACGGACAATGTTGGCGTCATTGTACAAGACACCTTCAATCACCAGCAACACACAAAGACGGACATAGTCGCTAGTTGAAGGGTCACCAAGGATTCTGACAATTGCACGGAAATCACCATTAGCTACCAATGCTGGAAGATGGTAGGAAACAAAGTAGTGGTCGTTATTTGTCATTATTTTGTGCTGAGATTTTGTCAATGTTATAAAGAGAGTTGATAGTAAGTAATAAGTATAGCACAATGCTTGGTAAGACAAAGACAGAACATTCTTGAGAACGTCAACGATGTCCAATCTATATTTATACATCTCCATATGTTATAGGTTATGTAATTTTCAAATGGTAACTAACGACTACTTTGGATAGATACCTGCAATAAGCTACAACGTTTATCACGGCTCGTATTTTAATGATTAATCCAATGTGGTGTCATGCCTGCCTGCAGGTGCATGACACCAACCGTCAGCCTAATTAAGAGATGCAGATCAACGCTTCCATTACAAAGTTTATCTTATGACTGCCACCACCCATTATATAGCTAGCCTAGCAGCCTGTAAGTTTACCCAACTTTGGGATGCCTGGTAATCAAATTCTGCCGTGGAAAAATGACATAGCAAACCGATAACCATATTGGTGGGAGCGACTATTACACACCGACGTTTTGGAAACGTTCAGGTAATAAGTGGGGTATTAGCAGCTGCTCATTTGCGAAAGCCAGAAGGGGTACTACATGTCTGTACTTTCATTGCTGCCGCCTGAGTCGTGCCGTTACTTGTAAGACTAGAGGGTGTGTACCGGTGGAGTTTTGCAGTTGCTTGGACCTGCTTAAAAACATCCGTACATTTATTACATTGAGGATATAAGCATTTTGTAAGCCTCCGTGCACCAGAGACATAATTTAAGTAGCGGTACTGGGCCTAATTAATAGACTATCCTAGATGAAGTCTTTATTAGTATCTCCATTTCGATTTCGTGAACTATTATCCGTCTGTAACCAACAGTCGATGCTACCTACTAGCCTTACCTAAAGTAGTGGTCGTTATTTGTCATTATCCAAGCCGACCATCGCCGGAACCCAGAATTTTACGAACTTTTCTTATCGCAAAATGCCCACCCTTTTTGGCCGTTTTTTCTGGTTTTCTTCCCCACCATATAACTGGATCTCGAGAAACCTCTCGAGAGCTCTCGGGATTGATAAGCGGAGCAAGAGAGGTATTAAAGGCCGTATGTTCCTGGCAGATTTCGATATTTGTTGATCTTCTTTATTAATATTCTTTACACTACTCTAAAATAGTACCTCTCCATAAGCCCTAAACATGACATCTAATCCTTTAAAAGTTGTTGATATCTCGGATCCAGACACCAAGAAGGTGGCAGCCGAGTTGCTCGAGGCAGCAATGACCCAGGGGTTTCTCTTTGTCGACGGCCATGATTTCGGCAGCCAGGAAGTTGATGACCTTTTCTCTCTCTCGAAGAAGTATTTTGAGCTTCCAATGGAAGAGAAGCTCAAATACAAGATTGATGAAACAAACAAAGGGTACACGAACTTGAACGGAGAGCTATTGGACCCGGAGACACAAAAAAAGGGTGATCCAAAGGAAGGCTTCAATTTCGGAGACTTGAATCTCGCTACAGGGATTCCTAACCAGGAACTTCCTTCGATATTCAAGGAGCCGCAAAATATGGAGATTGTGAGTGGGATTTCGCGCAAAATGCACGAGACTGCATTGAAGATTCTCACGTTGCTCGCAATAGGACTAGAAGTGGACGAATCCAAAGGCGGAAAGCTCTGGTTTGCCAACAGACACAGGGCTGATAAACCAAACGGGTCTGTTCTCAGATTTCTACGGTATCCATCGCAAAATTCGTACGATTCGGACTCTTTGATTCGTGCGGGGGCTCACACCGACTATGGAGGACTTACCTTACTTTTCCAGCTCAAAAATCAAGAGGGATTGGAGCTTTATACCAACAGAAAATGGCAGGCAGTCCCTTACATTGGCAGTAAGCACGAGGACAAAGGATCCGCTCCGCCTTTGGTGGTTAATATTGCCGACCAGTTGTCGTACTGGACAGCAGGGGTGTTGAAGTCCACGATTCATAGAGTGAAATTTCCCGAGGCCAGCATCAGGGACAATAAAGACCGGTACTCCATAGTTTTCTTTTCGCACCCCGAGAATGACTCGCTTTTAGAGCCTGTTCCTAGTGCCAGGGTGCAGAAGGTAGAGGGAAGAGGAGCCAATGCCAAGGGCGCGGAGGTTTTGACTGCCAAACAGCATCTCGACAACAGATTGGCAGCGTCATACGGGTGGTATAAGTGATTGTAATTAGACGATGTATTGTGATTAGATAGATATATAGTATGGCATTACTATTGGAAATATATATGGAATATGTGACCCGCCGTAAAAGAAAATAGCAGTCTCAAGCAAACGATTGCAACATACAGGTGTAGTAAATCCAGCGTCAGCGAGGTCTAAAGAAGAAGAAGATAAGGCTGGATGGAGGGGAGGAGAGCATCTCTTTCTCCTTCTTTCTTCTAGACCTCGCCAAGGCTCGGTTGCTCGCTTCGCTCGGACTCTTATATAAGAACAAAGCCACGAGCGAAGCGAGCAACCGAGCGTCAGCGAGGTCTAAAGAAGAAGAAGAAGAAGAGTGGGTTGTATGGAGCCGCACCACAACCATGGTATCCAGTGATGTGAAAAATTACCATTGCTACGTCACTATATAGCGTAATCCAAACAAAATTCGCCACTCATTTGCCACAGCCAGGGTGCGAGTTCCATGATCACCAATCCCGTTGCCCCAGAAACCCAAATCCATTTGAAGTCTGGGGCAATGCCTACGGCAGTGCGTGAGAGGTTGTCTGGTTGCTAGCAACCCCAGCAACCATCGCTTACGCTATCAAACTGCCACTTAATAGCACCGGGGGATGCTCCCCCAGATAAGTCCTCTAGACCCACGTGACCTCCCTACGCCCTCCCGCCAAAAAACACCGTGTCCAATATCTGCAACGTCCCATGGAAAATTCTACGTCCTTCCACGCAGCAAAAATCTGCAGAAAAAATCACCGATTTTTTTATTTAAACCGAAATTTTCCAGCCCGATTTTTCATCCTCGACACACTCAGTAGCTGTTGCTGTCTCTCAAGTTCTGTAGATACACTCATCATTGTTCCAGGATGATTAGAAACAACATGTTGCTCGCCTTTGCTGCGATTATTTACTCGCTTCTCTTCATCAGTGCGCCTTCGTTGCTCCACACTGTGAAGGCTGATGATAGCTCGGTGGAAAACTATGGTACTGTTATCGGAATCGATTTGGGTACCACCTACTCGTGTGTGGGTGTCATGAAGTCTGGAAAGGTCGAGATCTTGGCCAATGACCAGGGTAATAGAATCACCCCTTCATATGTTGCCTTTAACGACGAGGAGAGACTCGTGGGAGACGCAGCCAAGAACCAGGCAGCCTCGAATCCTATGAACACTGTTTTCGACATCAAGCGTTTGATTGGGTTGAAATACAAGGACCCATCGGTCAAAAAGGACATCAAGCACTTCCCCTTCGTTGTCAAGGACAAGGCCGGCAGACCGGTCGTCGACGTGACCTACAAGGGCGAAGAGAAGACGTTCACTCCAGAGGAGATTTCCGCCATGATTTTGGGCAAAATGAAGAGCATTGCCGAGGACTACTTGGGCAAAAAGGTGACCCATGCCGTTGTGACGGTCCCAGCCTACTTTGACGATGCCCAGAGACAAGCCACTAAGGATGCCGGTGTCATTGCTGGGTTGAACATCCTCAGAATTGTCAACGAGCCTACTGCTGCTGCTATTGCCTACGGATTGGACCAGAAGGGCGAACGTCAGATCGTTGTCTACGATTTGGGTGGAGGTACCTTTGATGTGTCCCTTTTGTCCATTGAGAACGGTGTTTTCGAGGTCTTGGCCACCGCTGGTGACACCCATTTGGGTGGTGAGGACTTTGACTTCCGTGTCATCAAGTACTTCCAAAAGCTCTTGAAGAAGAAGCACGGAATCGACATCTCTAAGAACAACAAGGCCTTGGGTAAGTTGAAGAGAGAAGTTGAGAAGGCCAAGAGAACCTTGTCGTCGCAAAAGTCCACCAGAGTGGAGATCGATTCGTTTGTTGACGGCATTGATTTCTCTGAAACCTTGACCAGGGCCAAGTTTGAAGAGCTCAACATTGAGTTGTTCAAGAAGACGTTGACTCCTGTTGCCCAGGTGCTTAAGGATGCCGGTGTCAAGAAGGACGAGATCGACGACATCGTTCTTGTTGGTGGTTCAACCAGAATTCCAAAGGTCCAAGAGCTTTTGGAGAAGTATTTCGACGGAAAACAGGCCTCTAAGGGTATTAATCCAGACGAAGCTGTTGCTTATGGTGCTGCTGTTCAGGCTGGTGTTCTTTCAGGTGAGGAAGGTGTTGAAGACATTGTTCTTTTGGATGTCAATCCATTGACTCTTGGTATTGAGACCACTGGTGGAGTGATGACCAAGTTGATCAACAGAAACACCGCCATTCCTACCAGAAAGTCCCAGATCTTCTCCACTGCTGCCGATAACCAACCTACGGTTCTCATCCAGGTCTACGAGGGTGAAAGAACCCTTGCTAAGGACAACAACTTGCTTGGTAAGTTCGAGTTATCTGGTATTCCTCCAGCTCCAAGAGGTACTCCTCAAATTGAAGTCACCTTCAACTTGGATGCCAATGGAATCTTGAAGGTTGAGGCCGTTGATAAGGGAACTGGTAAGGCCAACTCTATCACTATCACCAACGATAAGGGTAGATTGACCAAGGAGCAGATCGAGAAGATGGTGGAGGAGGCTGAGAAATACGCCAACGAGGACAAAGAGCTTAGAGAAAAGATCGAAGCTAAGAACTCCTTGGAGAACTACGCCATCACCTTGAAGAACCAGCTCAGTGACGACTCTGAGACCGGTTTGGGTGGCAAGATAGACGAGGATGACAAAGAAACCTTGGAAGACGCTGTTAAGGACACCTTGGAGTGGTTAGAAGACAACAGCGAAACTGCTACCAAGGAAGAATTGGAAGAAAAGAAGGAGGCTTTGTCTAAGGTTGCTTATCCAATCACCTCGAAGTTGTATGGCGGTGCTGGAGGAGCTCCAGGCGACGATGACGATGTTGATGACGATGATGACGAGGATTATTTGCATGATGAGTTGTGATCCTCGAGGTCGTCGTATTTATATACAAATAAATAGTATGCAATGTATATTAATATTATATTGGTTGATGTAGGCTCGCCCCTCTAAGCATTCAAGGGTGACTGGTCAGCCATTCGAAGGTGACTGCGGTCTGTAGTATGGTAGGTGGCAGAATACCTAAACCAGGGGTCGCGTTGTGTGATCCATGATATTATGCTGGTAACATACTACGGGTGGTATAGTGCAGCCTCTGTTCTTCTTCTTTAAACCTCGCCAAGGCTCGGTTGCTCGCTTCGCTCGTGGTTTACGTTACATTACAATATACAGCCGTATGCCCTCATACTGGCAAATGCCTACTAATGATATCAAAACTATATCAACACATATATTAGACTAATACCACATCATTTACTCACCTTCACCTTCTTCTTCTTGTCTTTCTTCTTCTTGTCCTTCTTCTTCAATCCCTGCACTCCGTTCTTCAACACATTGGCATATTCTTTCCAGAACTCTTCTAGTTTATCGTGCTCGACAATCGTCGAGTATTTCTGTTTCTTCAGCTTATCACTATTCCCATCCGTGACCCTCACCAATACTGCATACTTATTTTCATCTTTTGCGGTTTCCTTCAATGGCTTCGTAAGACTCTCGCTTATATTATCGCTTACTGACGTCTGGGAGGCATTTTGGTCAGCCCCCGTTACTGGATCAAACGGAACATACCGTTTCAAGCTCAAGTAAAGAGAGGACTGGCTTCTATTAGCGTTGGTTAGAAGTTTCGACACCGCCTGTATAAAATCTGCGTTATTTGTCAGCATGTTGTGAGTTTTTATTAGTTGCTGTGTATAGAAATATCCACTCTGAAATTGATAGTGTCTAACCAGCTGTAACAACAGAGAGTAATCACCTTGCAGCTCGCTTCTTCACCGCTGTCTTCTCTGCCTATAAAATTTTTCGCCGATATTTTCGATATTTGGCATCCATCGCTCGTAACCACAGATCTGTATGACAGAAAATGCCATAGTAATTTTTGGTAATAATTGACTTAGCAAGCCGGCTCTGTTAGATGCCGGCATTATCTCTGTATTGCCTCTATATCTCCTTGTACAAAGGTATATACTTATATATACCTACATATATACATGTATACGCCCTCTTAGAGCAAATGCCAACTCTCACACCGCAACAGCAGCGCATCCTTCTTGACTTCCTATCTATTATCGATTACCCCACCTCAACAAACACCTCCGCCAGCTCAACCAGCTCAGCCAATCAGCAAGACCCTCAAGCATCTGCTATTGCCATCCTTCAGAATAACAACTGGGAGCTCGAACCGGCTATATTGCAGCACGTATCGGGTAACACAGCCTTTTACGACAACCTCAACCAGCAGGCCCGTGCCAGTCTGCGATCAAGACGAATGTCTGACAACAATACCCCGCCTAACACAGGAACCAACCAAGGCCGCCTAAGCAGAATAGGTGCTTGGATATCCTCCGGCTTTTCCAGCACGCCAACAACATCGGCATCCAGCTTGCCCGGAGCTTACCCAAGCTCCCAGAGCCGAGCTGATCCAGGCAGAACAGCAACCGTTGTCAGAACAACCCTCTTTCAAATCATCAAGCTTGTCTGCTATGTGCCGCTCTTCCTCATCTACAAAGTGCTTTCCGTGCTCCTCATGCTCCGAAACCGTGTGTTCAGGGTCCTTTCGCCGTCTTCCCTCCAAAAACACGGATCACGTGATGGGAGCCTCTGGAAATTGTCGGCCGGTGGCGGAGGTGGCGCGGGTAAGCACCGCCGCAAGCGGATCGATCCTATTGATAGTGCACGTGACTTCATCGAAGGGTTCAACAGCCTTAGCGAAGTGTTGCTTGCCGACACATGCCATGAGCGGCATCCACTGCTCGTGCGTAACTACATGGTTCCCGAGTTCTTGATGGGCGGCTACAGTCAGGCGATGTATTTGGCCAAACGAGAAGCGCGCTGGTTGATGGTGTATATAGAAAGTGATGATCATGAGGACAGAGATAGATTTGTAAAACGCATTTTATTATCGAAGAAATTCAGTCAATTTATTACTGAAAACGATATAATTCTCTGGGGTGGAAACGCAGAAACCAGCGAGTCGTATCAGGCGGCAAATGCCCTCCAATGTAACCGATTCCCGTTCCTTGCGTTGCTCTGTTTGACCCGTACAACGACCCCAACAGTGCATGGAGATGAAAACTCTGCCCCTGTATTATCTGTAGTCTCACGGATCCAAGGATACCATCCTTTAGACAAGATTCTTGGGTTGTTTGGGCGGCAGGTGGAGAAGTTTGACAGACCTCTCAAGCAGATCAAATTGGAGGTTCAGGAGCGCGAAAGAAACAGGCTTCTACGCGAGGAGCAGGATCTAAGGCTCCAGAGGTCGATTCTCCAAGAAAGACTAAAGAAACAGAAGAAACTAGCCAAGCAGAGAAAGAACAAGTTGCTTAAATTGTTCATTATTTGGAAGGTGAATCAGTTAGCTAACTACAATGTAGATTTCGAAACCAGAGACCAGTATGCTAACATTGCAATTCGATTGCCTAACAACCAGCGGATTGTGAAAAAATTCAGTGTTGACGACTCTGTGAACGAGATTTACTTCTACACGGAGTTCGTATATCGAGGATTCATCGATCTAAAGACAAGTAAGGTCAATATCCTCAAGTTGGATGACCATTTGCAAGGAATAGACTCTGGAGAAGAAAGTCGTGAAGAAATAGAAGCCTATTTGGCGCATCCTAGAGATATCCCGCCACCTCCTTCTAATTTCAGATACAGGTTCCACTTCCAGTTGTTCAGTTTGATGCCAAAGCAGGAGCTCGAAGTCAACAGCAATAAAGAGGATGACATTTACAGTCTGATCAAGGACATAGAGTTTATTAATCCAAATGGGAATCTAGTGTACAAAGAGCTTGATGACGATGATATTCTAGATGAAAATGAAGATGACGACGATGATAACGATGGTTATTGAGCAATTATTCTATTCAGAAAGCATATGATGATATAAATAATAAGTAAATTCCTATAACTACATAGTATCAAGATAACCACTTAAATAATATATCTATGGGCCACTCGATTATCAAGTCAACTCTTGAACTTTGCGATCTCTCCGCTGAATTTATTAGTTTCGTGTTCCTCTACAAATGACATTAATAAAACAGCACCGACATGAAGCACCTACATGAAGCACGTCTTTAGAATTGAATATAGAGGTAGCTCCATTGTCAAGCATCTCAAGACACTTGATTTTCACTGTATTCTTGCTGTTGTAGTCTTATACTCTCTGGTAGCACACAATTTCAGTTACAGCATTCCGTTTAAATCTCAAAAACTCGTCATCCCAGTTGCCATGCCTTTCAGGGTGTAGATACAGATCGAAAATATCATATATTTTCAAAATAACATCTCCACTGATGACTTCCGTATTGAACCAAGGAAGTGACCGTGGGATCGAAGATTATGTGCACCTGTAAGTATGAGATAAAATTGTCTTCAACCTGGAGCTCAGTTATTCCATCATTATCGTTACGCTTGACTTCCGTGAGTGTCATCTCGTCGAGCTGAGTATCGATCCTCTCCATATGGAGGATTAAGCAAGGTGGAAAATCGTTCATTATTGGATTAATCGTGGTGCTCGCTCCACAGTATGATGATCTTGTGTCTACAAGTAGGTGAGTGAAACAAAAATGAAGATCCTTCCAAAGGAAATCCTCCGGTACTTAAAGTCAGCTTGTAACCACTAAAGGAAGGAAAAATTCCAGCATGCATGAATCACGGTCACAATAAGTAAAAATATTAGACTCAGTCCCGCCGCACAATTGACTTATTTACATATGAAATAATCAAACACAATAAATTTATATTACATTGTGGTACATAACTAATAAGTTACTTTCTAAGCCAAATAGTGACAATAACAATAATTATTGCAAAAACCGACAAGAACTCAGTAAATACAAAGGTATCTTTGTAGCACTCTGAGCCCTTTAGACACACCCATTTGTTCAAATTGTCGTCGAAACTCTGGTTTTCCTGGATATTATGAGCAAAGAATCTGCTTAAATATGTGTTCAAAAAGAACGGCCCGGTGGAAATTAATCCCCAAACAACACTGAAACAAGAATGGTGATAGTATTCCGAGACTAATGCAGGAAAGAACCCGTAGATCATTCCAAACGCAAAACCGTAAGCAAGAGATATAATGAATAGATGGTCAACATTATTCATTCCCAGAGCAAAAAACTGGGTTATTCCGTAGATAAATACCACAAACAAGCAGATCCAAAGCCGTTGAACCCGGAGTCTTTTCACAAGTAAGTCCCCCATAGCTCCAGAGAAAAGTCTGCCTACAAAATTAAAAACGGAGAAGCATGATACCTGGACGTTCTGGAAGTGTTGCTCCGAGTATCCGTGTGAGTTTCCATTTCCAGGCGATAAGAACTGCATCTGGACAATGTATCCCACCGTGAATATATACGTCTGGCCAATAGCAATAATTATAGTTGCAAGAATGACTAGAAGGTAGAAGTCAGGAGATTTTAACACATCTAAAAGTATGTCCTTTGGGTTTCTTTCCTCCTCAAATGCAGACTCTGCGTCAATTTCTGTTGACAGGATATGTATTTCCTCGTCTTCAAAAATGTCTCTCATGGAAGGTGCCTCAGAACTAATCGAGTAGTTTCTTTCAAAGGTAACAGTTGGGGTCTCAGAACTCATTGACCAGTTTCTCTCAAAATTCACCTTTTTGAGAGTCTCATCAATACTGGATAGCTTATTATGCATCTGCTTAGGTATTTCCTGGTCCGAACCAACCATGGTGGCCGTGCTGTTGGTTGAATACGTGCGCAGATCCTTGATTGAATGAAGAAGACCTGTGGTTTCGCAGTTCACACTGTCCTTGCCAAGAGAAGAAAACCTGCGGGGATTATGATGACAATACGCTTCGTCGGTTATCCGAATAAAGAAAATCCCACAGAATATTATAGGACCATTAACCAACCCTAAGAACTTGAAAAGACCCGGTGGATTACCATCAAAAAACGTAGAGTTGATGAAGCTTAATACCACTGAGCTGAGAGCAAATCCAGACCCAACAACACCAGTGGCCAAGCCCTTGTTGTTATGGAAATTCATGTTGGCACATTTCATACATGATACTACTCCAATAACCGAGGCAAATCCGGATAATGCAACTACACAAGAGAGTATGTATATGTTTCCAACAAGGTGCACATAACAATAATTAAGAGCCAAAAACGAAACTGTGGTCAGAACTCCGCTGACAGCAACAGCGGTCTCGATCCCAAAATGGTCAATAATGAGGCCCACGGGTACTCCACTGACAGCTGATCCAAGTGCGAGAGCTATAATTAATGTTGAAGAATCATCCGTGGACAAATTCAAGCGTTCATTAAGCTGAGGAGCATACGACGAGAAAAGATAGAGGTATCCCGAAAGAACCGTCACAACAATAGAATATACCAAGCTTTTTTTGGCACTTGCCTTGGGCAACATAATGATACGTGTTGGTTGCAACATCGACGTTGTGTTGATGGTATGGACGTATTGCAGAGATCAGGCGGACCGAAAGATTGGTTTTTATGGTAGATAAGGAAAAAATAAACTCCGGAAAGATACGCGACAACGGATAAGGCAGAATGATGCAACTATCCAGCAAGTGTCAGAAACAAAGAGTTATAAGAGATAGAAATGGAGAAGGTGAAAGAATGGGAGAAGTGGTGAAATATTTCCAAGAAATGAGTCTTCAAATCTATTCAGAACCGGCTCATATGATTGAATATATATACAAGTCAGATCAAGTGCTAAATTTCAGATCAAAAAGTGCTCCATTAGGTGGTTTCAGTCGGGCGATAAGAGGAAACCTTAAATCTACAAAATCGATGGTCTAAAAAAGCAAACAGCAACCAAGCAATCCACGCTGTGGTTGCTTATGTCATGGGTACACCATCGGTATACCATCGGCTACGGAGATGCGGGTATTTTGAGAGTGTGTATTGTCGAGCAGAAAGAAAGATGCTGGAGATGATGATAATAATAGTAAAAAAAAAAAAAAGGAAGGCCGTGGATGAAGCGAGGAACAGTAGCAACAATAACAGGGCAAAGACAATTGATCCAAATGGTGGAAATATAATACATAATTGTAGATACGGCTAGACGAATATTCTATCTTTCAAGACAGTCTTCCTGTACCAGATTGTGTATATCACGATAACTAGCGAAAGAAGACAGAATACCTGAGTCAAATAGAATGTATTTTTGTAGCATGTGACACCCTTCACACATACGTATTTTCCGAGATCATCGTCGAAGTAACCGTTGGTCTCGATGTTCTTACCAAAGTAGCGACTGAGAAGTGTGTTTGTGAAGAACGGGCCGGTAGTGATTGAACCCCACACAGTGCTGTACACGGTGTAGTCGTAAAAATCAGAAACCACCGCAGGAAACGTCCCGAAAAGAATACCGAAAGAAAACCCGGTAAGCGTCGAGATGAGGTAAAAATAGTTCAAGTTGTTCAAGGTCACGAGGATGTTGAGGGCAATGAAGTACACTCCAATCGCAATCAACGTCACAGAAAGTCTCTGCAAATGGTATTTCTTTACGAGAACATCTGAGAGAAGACCGGCACTTAGACGGCCAAAGAAGTTGGACATCGAAAAGAGCGACACCTGTAAGTTTTGTAGCGAAGTCTGGGACTGCTCATAATGGTAGTTAGGATTAAGATACTGATTCTGCACAATAAATCCCACAGAAAAGATGTACGTCTGGCCAACCGATGTGAGAAATGTTATCACAAGATATACCAACACAAAGAGACGGGACGTGAAGATTTGGAAAATTAAGCTATTGTTCTTCAAGTACGTGTACTTATATTTAATGTAAGGAATAACACCTTGTCGAAGGGACACTGGGTACTCATATGCAAGACTACGTTCGTTATTGTTGCTACGGTTGCTATTTGCTAGAAACACGCTTGATGACTCAGAACCGGTCGTGCCGTTTCTATAATGGACCGTGGTAACCGAGGGATCAATGTCGTTGTCTGTGTCGTTTTTACTGACGTCATCTTTTGCTGTGGAGAAGTAATTCAGATTAAACGTGTTGCTTGGCGAGGATACCAATGGCAGCTGTGCAACAACATGGGTCACAGGACTCTGAGGGGTTGCAAGTGATTCGGCAGCAACTGCACATTCGACCGTATCAATAGTGGCAGCGTCAACATCCACAGGATCGATATCCTCATGAGTCACATCTACGAGCTCGTAAGCATCACTAGGATCGATGGTTCTGACAAAGAAGAACCCAAGAAATATCACAGTTCCATTAAAGAAGGCCAAAAACTTAAGAAGTCCGCCCACATTGTTCTTGAAAAACGTATTGTTAACGAAACTGAGAATTAACGCACTGAGTGCGAATCCTGACGCCACAAGCCCTGATGCAGAGCCTTTATGTTCAGGAAAGTTTGTGGCCGCGCATTTCATTGCCGAATAATTCCCGACAATAGACGCAAGTCCCGAGGAAGCTACAGACATCGATAAAAGAAACATGTTACGGATATTGTAGGTATAGAAGTAGTAGAGCGACAAATATGAGAGCATGGTGAGGATTCCTCCGAAACCTATAGCCAATTCTGTTCCCCATTTGTCTATGATAATACCTGTTGGAATTCCTCCGACTGCTGATCCAAGCGATAGGCACATGGTGAGGGTCCCTGACTGGCTGGGGGACAAATCAAGTCGCTCATTTAACTGTGGTGCGTAGGAAGAGTAGAGGTACAAGTATCCTGAGCAAACAGTCACAATCAGCGAGTATATCAAGGTTAATGGAAGAATGGGGTCTGGGATGATCCCTAGCTCCTCGCATTTTATCAATATGGGATGTTTCTGCATGTTGGTGCGTGGAAGAAAAGGAAGCGCGTGCAGGAGCTGTCTGTAATATAAATGATGTTGAGATTTCCACGAAAACAATCAGAAAATCAATAGATAAGCTGCTCTCAAATAGCCTCGATATATGTACTTAGCTCTATATGATGATGCGGAGGATTTCCTTTAAAAGAGTCAAAGATAAGCTATCAGTCTCGATATCATTTTTGTTTTGTTGTTTTCTTAGCCTGGTAGATGCGATTTTGTCGGCTTTGCTGGCTTCGGGTCTATTCCACCTAGCTGCGGAGTTTCCTGCCCACTGGGGTAATAAGCCGCCCACGGATTTCCCATGGAATAATGTATGGGGAGAAAAAGTGCCCAAAATTCCGGCCTGATCCCCTCAATGAAGAGCCTATTTTAGTTTTACCCCGAGAAAAGACAGTTCGCTATGCAAAATATTATAGCTGGTCAATAGAGAAGGACTTGACACCAGTACACGTGTATTTAGGTGTGAAGGGTCTAGTCGTTGTTGAATGTGTTGGCCTTCATATTTTGGAGGGGACAGAGGGCCTTCATGTACTCTACGAATTTTGAGAAGAGGAATAAAATGTATCACCCCCAGGATATGTTCTCTGGTAGCGCATTCTCAAGCTTTTTTAATAGTAAGTGCACAGGACCAGAACATCCGATTTTCTTAAGAGGACGAATGAAACTAACCTTCTTTTGGATAAATGCTCCCCCTGAGCCTTGCTATTGAGTGAAAGTGTTGTATTGATGGGGATAAAGTTGAAAAAGAAATTTCTTTTCCATGTTAAGATACGCTAACGCAGAATAAATGCATTCATGCAGCAATAAAGAAAGGCATAAAGTTGAAGGCAGCATATATCACATGTTCTGAAAGGCACGAAGTTGCATGATCCAAAGAGAACTGAATTTTTCAGAGTAATAATCCTGGCAAGATATATTGGGTGAGATAAAGGACATATTGGAATCCAGAACTTCATACACTGCGTGCCCAAACTGATAGGTGCGGAGAGGATGTAATTTATCAAAATTTATACCATAAACAAAGATTTATCTGATAACACAATCATAAGAAACATTGGGCGGCAATCGTAATGTTAAAAAATTTCCGGACAGAGCATAAGTCACAGGAAAGTCAAATTTATGGAACCACCGGAAGGTCTAATCAGGGGAAAGTTGTCTTTGAGAATAGCCGATAAATGACTCAAACTAATAACCCCATTACCTCTATGTGTGTCTTATCTTGCCAAAGATGCGAGATGGTTTCTGATGTCTGTCATCATCCGTCAATTTTATTGTCATTGAAAATTAGCTGCAGCGACGCCTAAACTTAATAATAATGATCCAAACTCAAATAGTAAAAAAATGTTTCAAGGCAACACAGCTTTGGTCGAGCCCTCTTCACTCTCGGGCAATTCTTATACGAGAAATAAGCTCTGGAATGTGGAGCTCACTGAAATAAAGGAGAAAACTGGGCCTATCAGTACTACCAGCAGATGAAATTTACCGAATATATCTTGCAATCCCAGGGGCCTCAGTAGCGGCAAAAGCGTATTGAGGAGTCCATAAAAGTTGCAAAAATATGTAAGGTGAAAGCATAACAAACTCCAAGGACAAGCACTACAAGTCTTCGCTCACTGTTAAGTTTGATTATCTGGGCAAAAACCATATGTTTTTGAATGTTTCTTCTTTATGACTTCAAAGTAGACGTAGCATAATAGAGGGAAAAGCGGGGGAACCATGTTAAATGATCGGCATCGATCCTCGATGAACTTTGCTTTCTTTATCTGGGTGACGATTTTCATTTACTGTTTTCCTGATTTTTTCTGGTTCTTTCTGTTTTTTGCCAAAGCGGGTCAGCTATAGTGTATAACGACCGCAAAATAGCAGGTTGGTAGTGTATAAAACAAAAAGGAATAAAAAGGGACAGATAATGGAATAGTATGAATCATAATTTAGGTTTTTTAGCAGTAAAATTCTAAAAACGTTAAATAGCCAGAACTTTCTATCACTGCCTCTTCTCTCCTCTGGAGCGTAGTAAGATTATGCCTTTGAAACAAAGGTTTTTGAGGTTCTAAGAACGCGGACATTACCAAGAGAAATTGGCCGAAATGATTGATAAAAAATCAAGATGCCTAAACTATTCCGTCGTGAAAGGACGACCATATGGGAAGAAGAGAGGTTAGACAGCGATGATAAGGAAGAAGAAGAATGGCAAGAATCTAATGCTGACAGCCAACTTACTAGTATAAGCAGAATCGAGAACAATGGAGTTAATATTGGCTTTAGACTATGGCAAAGGAGCAAGGAACCTAAGTCTGTGATTTACTGAGGAGTATTGAGAAAAGTTGATAATGAATGGTATTTACATTTATGTATCTCCATCTGCAGAGGCCATAGTCATCGGGCTGGAAGCATCTCTTTCAAAATGTAGCAAGCACTCACAGCAAGCACTCCATAAAGTCAAGCGTACAACCTGTAGCTCTCACCAAAATGTGAGTACAGAAATAAGCTTCCAGAGTAATATAATTGTGTGAAAGACCTTCCGCCATATAATTTTTGTTGTGCAGTTCGTATACAGTTTTCCGATAGTGTGTTAAAAGTGTACGTACATTTATGCACTGCAGATTAGCAGTTCTATCGTTTGTTAGATTATTATTGGCTGACGATTGTATGTGTACATTTGCATGCGTGTACATGCGCTATTCCTATTAGCAAAGTTTCGCTAATCAGGTTGTGATATTCGTTAAAGAATCAGTCTCGCTGGTTCACCCTAACAATTGCAGAATGTGTCAACATAAATTGACCGTACTTTGAGTTTTTCCATATGGTTATCAGCTAACCTCATAGGCGAATTCTTGTGGGTTTTGCTTCTTTTTGGACTTAACTGTATCATTATCAGCCATTCTAGCCCTCTTATTTCCAAAAAACGCCAGTTTTCTCTAAAAGGAAACCTTATTTTACATCATCTCGGGGCAAACAAGAAGTGTGGTAGCTGTGCATAAGATAGATCAGAGCTATGCTGCTAGCATTTTCCGTAAGAATATAAATACCTGCTAACACACGCACTCTTAGACCCAGATTATTCCAAGAAATCAGCATGTGTTGCTATATTATTGCTACCTTTTGAACAACTTTTAACACTTTAATACCGTACTCAAAATGGTCCATACCCCTACCTCTAAGAACAATAAGAAGTACCAACACAACAGTGCTACTACAAATACAAAAGAACAGGACGCTTTGATTTCAGAGATGCGTGCTTCCATGCAGTTTTTCTCTTTTCCACCTAAAAACATGCAGATAGACGACAGATTCAATGACGTACCTCTGGACTATGAAGAGGAAGACGAAGAAGATAATGCTCTTTGTTCTCCCTTCAGCGTTGGAGAATCTAAGAGTAACGCAAGCACAAACCAGACAAGTGTTGATGACGATGAAAGTCTTATCATTTCTCCTCTTTTCCAGTTCAATAGTCGTTCTCATCCACAGCCTCACAAAATTTCGCATAAACGATCTGGGTTTTCCTTCGGCTGCATTAACTTCACGGAATTACCTTCGAAAAGACTTGACTTTAATAAGAAACTTGAGACAGCTGCCAAGAACAATACAAATAACTGGAACAAAGATGTTCACCCTAGTACCGCTGCTGCTGCTGTAGTTTCTACTTCATCGTCTTGCAATGATGCTGATAACGATAATAACTCGAGAAGAGTGTCTGCGCCTGCAATCTCTCACAATATATCGGCATATTATAACTTCACCGAGGGCTCCGCCTCGATCCCAAGAGCTTCAAATGCCACTGTCTCTACAACCGAATACCTCGGTAAGGGCATTCTCGCTCCTGCATTTGAAATTGCCAGCAGTCCCAGCAACATCAATTTTGACAGTTTTACCGGGGCTGAGAATATGTTTGGCATCTTCCGTAGCGATGAGCAGGATACCTACAGTGATTACTGTGATGCATCATTGATTGATTTGGACCGTGCTGACTACCAGAATACTTCTTTGTCCGACGACCATCTCATGTTCCAGAACAACTATCGCTTCGATGAGACTACAGGGTTACGGGGTCAGGGATCCATAGATTCGGGGTTCAATATTATAATGGAAGAAGAAAGCCTTGATACGTGATGAAAGTATATTCCTATAACCGCTACGATAATGACACTAATAATAATGAGATGGTGAGGAAGATGCGATCGGCGTTGGCTCGTATATTTTTGACTTTTTACCTTTTGATTGTCTACTTGATTTTGATCTTTTATTACATAATTCGTATAGCAATAACACAGACAAAATTAATGAGTTCTATTGTTGTAGTATAATATCTAGAAATAGTTTATATTGCTGATTTGTGCGAGCGTTACGGCATAGAAGACTACGGTTCCCAGATTCTGTTACATGAATGTGTTTAATTACTATATACAATATGCACAGATTCGCTGAACGTCTGCATACAATGATAATCATTAACTGAATTATTTATGGGGTGAGCTGGTTCAACACCTTCTCAATTTCCGACATGCCTCTATTAGACCCATTCTTGGACCCGCTTCCGCTTCCACGACCATTGTTACCGTTGTTTGAGTCTGAAGTTCTCAAATATCTCATGATGAACGAGTCGGTATCGTCATTAAGCACGCTGGATCTCTTGGACACCGAACGCACCTTCAATTGTACCGATCCGTCGTTTCTTATCACTGCACCGTTAACGGCAGCAGGAATCATGACTTCTTTGATGTGTTTTCCCTTCAAGGCTCTTGCTGCACTGAACTGGGTGCCGAAATCCGTAGGCTTACGGATCACAAACCCACCAACAGAAAGGAACTCGGTGTCGGAAGGTGCTCTACCAGGAGCAACATAATGGTCGTTATATCCGTGTTTGGAGCAGTTGAGACGTCCCTTTTGCAAGTACGATAACCCGGCAGTACCTGCGATTTTTCCGTTAACAGAACGGTTTCCAAAAGCAGAACTGGAAACACTATTACTGCTTCCGCCAGTTCTTAAGAACTTTTCATCGTCATTCAATGTTTCTAAGTTCACCTTTCCAACAACCTTCTCTCTCAAAAACTCTATAAGTTCCAAGGACAATGAGTCTTTGTTGAAACTGCTCACATTGAGCTTCTCTGGATACTTTTCCAACACCCATTTCTGGAAGTCTTCTCTCACGGTTTTCAAGTAGTTTGATAATCTATCCAAGGTTTCCTTTGAAGTAGAAGAGTCTATGCCCAAAATGTCACTCAAGCGTATTATATTGCCATTCTGGCCTTTGGTGTCTTTATTGGAGCTTTCTGCGTTTATAAACAAAGGATTGTGCGATTGGTTGATATTCTCCACAGGAATTCCCAATTCTTGAAATCTTCTTTTGATCCAGTAAAAGCCTGAGATTGGCTCAAACTTTGTGATATTCTCCAAACTGTCCAAGTCGTCTAATATAATGTATCTGCTTTTGGTTTTACTTGGTAAGGAAGCCTTGAGCCCAAAATCCTGTCTATACAACCCAGCCGTTGTGGTCTGGATTGTTTGATGAGTAGGAATGAATTTCGAGTCTGTGACATCGTATTTCTTTGCCGGTTTGGCCAAAGAAGCGAGCTTTGACGCTCTGAATAACTGAGAGAATTTTGACATTGTTGGGCTTGTCGCGTTCTTCTCTGAGGAAGTCTTTCTTCGGTAGTGTGGAGATGCTGTCTCTCTTTGTAATAGCTGGCCATGATTTTTGGGTCGAAAAATTTTTCGGTGAGTGAAAATTTGGATCTTTGAAAAACTATTTTTGCTATGCACACGCAGAAGTATTTTACTTAAAGCACTACGAGCTAAACATAAAGACACCAATATTTGCATCTAACATGAAACTGGATAAAATGAGCCGGATGAGCAAATTGGATGTAGAGCTTCCAAAGAGATGCAGGGGAAGATAAGTCATGAACTTTGCCTATGCATGGAAGAGTTTACAATAGTTTACAATATCGATGCTTGTGGGGCAAAAGGTAACAATTGTGGACATGGCTTGAGAGGGGCTATAACCCCTCTTTTATTCTACCCGAGTATCAAGGCAAGTTAGGTGACAATAGCGAGGATGACAGCTATCTTGTGGATTGATAAAGTAATGTTTGGTTGATTAGTAGAGACTCTAGTGGTAGGCATTCTATTAGGCGTTCCAGTAGTAAAATTCTAGCAGTAGACATTTCGGTAGTATATTACTGACTTCCTTTGATCATTACAATTGTAAGGATGATAATTGTTATCATTCACAGTATCATAGATAGGACGAACGGATGACCCTGCAGAATTTCAGGACACAAGAATATCTCACCTAACTCCTTGTCCTAATACCTTGTGTAACTAATGAAACTGTAGAAGCCCAATAGATCAATCTGCCTCTTATCACCGTCGATAAATAAATGTACTTTATGTTATTTAATTACGAGTATGCATCAGTAGTAGTTTTAACCAGCTTCACCCCGGGTAAATTACAACATCAAGTTTGACCTTAAAGGGTAAATATTGTTGATACTATTGTTCTACAGAACTTTTCGCTATTGAATAATTGAATAGATGCATTGCGCATTAATAATTGACAAAAAAAAAAAAAAAAAACAGAATCAACAAACACTGAACCAATATCGTTTCAAGCTGACCAACAGTGGCGTTATCTCCACCAAGGACCCTTTTCGGCTGCACAGGAGGTGTATCCGTTGTATATTGGGGCCTTGATTGACAGGATAGCAGGTTGTGAGGTAATGTGAATATCGCGTGCCCTAAGTAAATCATGCACAATTTCAGAACTTGAAATCAAACGTAAACAATCATCTCATTGAACAGTAACAACAGCACTAATATAAAGGAATACTATAATTTATATCTAAACAACAATATGAACACAATGGACGAAATGATCGAGAATTGCATGCGGATGTGCGACTCTATCCAGGATCTTAAGTTCAGCAGCAATGGGATATTTGCGAACTCAAGTGTCAAGAACTACGAGATCACCAACTTGATAACAGACTTGAATATCAGCTTGAATGAGAAGAATTCGCAAGGCAACGACTCGTTTCTTGAATACGACGCAGCATCAAGTGAATTGAGGCGGTTTGATGGGGTTGTTTACCAGGATGATGGGGCTTATTATTCCCAGGATTACAACAATGATGAGGATACGATTAAAGCCCCAGTGTTGCCGGTATTGAAGGAGATATCCACGGCAAATAATAACTTCTATTTGAACAAGCTCCAGGTCATCAACAACGACTTGGCAAGGCTCATGCAGGACAAGTTCAAAGAGAATTACCTATATAATGTAGTGCATGACTACGAAGATAACAAGGGGAGTAATCCTGGGGAAGAGGATATCTTGAAGACGAACAGCATTGAGTCCGAGTTGATCGACCAGGTGATCAAATACTTGGAGATATTGAGCAGCAGTTATCCGGTGAACAATATCATGGAGTATGTACATGAGCTAAAGACTATGAATGATAAGTTGAATGTAGAGGTGAAGGAATTGATTGGTGTGAATCGCGATATTAAGGCACAGTTAAAAAAATCACATGTTGATTTGAACGAGCGTGAGTTGTTGAAGTTCCAGCGACTTTCATATTCTGGGGGCGTTACTAAGGAAGAGGAGGAAGCTAAGCAGAAACAGACGGTGGATAGGAAGACTGGAGCGGAGATAATTAGTGAGAAGCGCAAGCAGCTTGAGGAATTGAAGACGATCAAGCAGAGGCTTGAGGGGTGAGAGGTGTTGATATGTATCTGGAAGTATCTGGAACTATGTAGATGTGTATGAAAGTATATGGAAGTATATGTATTATAAAAGATAAAATAGACAAATTGTAGTAAGTAGCTAGTTTTCGGATGTCTTCTGTAAAGAGGAGTGTTGTAGTTGGTTAAGATTATGTTTGGCAAGTTATTAGCGAACGGCACTTGCTCGCTTTTGAGCAACAAACTCTCGATGTCGTTAGTTGTAAGTAAGTAGATAACATCAAATTTACAGAACTAAGTAGATAACATCTGCTATCACTTAAAACACTCAATAATAAACTATTAGACGAAATAACATTGATATAAAGAGGTAAACATTGATATATAAAGAGGCATGGCATTGATGTATAAGGAGAGATTGAATGCTAACGGCAGCCCTGCTTCGCCCAGGCTCAACAGCGGGTCGCACCTAATAACTGGCAAACGGATTAAGCGTCCGAACCGTGAAACATGGCAAAGCCATTCCAATCTCTGACCGTAACAAGATAGGAACCTGCTGCAATTCTTGGATCTCTTGGATGAAGTAACTGCCCTGGGTTCTCGTGATAGTCTGCTTGAAATAGTCCTTCAAAGGATCATTTTCCTTGATAACAGACAGTCTACCAGCAACCTCAGCAACCTGGTCTGGAGAAAGGACTTTAGGCACTTCAAGGCCCAACTTGCCAAGCTTCTGCAACAACTCCTCAGAACTGATGGCATTTTTACCATTGTTGTTCTTCTGGAATGTTGCAGCTTCAATAGTGGACGTTCTGAACTTGTTCTTGATCGAAGAACGGTACGAAAGAGGCTGTTTCTCGTCTGGAGGAACATAGGTGGCGGCATCAATGCCTCTTTCCCAGTACAATTCCAACGTCTTGTTCTTCTTGTCGTACTCTGCCTTGACAAGAGGAAGCTGGTCACCATGAACCCGTTTCTCAATCCCAAACTCAGGGATCAACACATCGAACGACGACTCATACACCTGGATAACTGTGCCCATGGTGAGGATTTGGCCGGTCTTTTCTGACATAGCATTGACCGTCTGGCAGAGAAGGAGGTGGATCGATTGTTGTTGGGCCGACAACGCGTTATCTTTCTTGAAGTTACAGTATTCAGCGATCATCTTCAAGTTCTCGATGTCATCTGCATAATTAGCTTCATTGCCGTGCAAAATCGCCTTCAACTGGCGATGCACCACCAAATCGGCATATCTTCTCGAAGGAGACGTGAAGTGCGTATATAATGGGAGATTGAAGTACCAATGGTTGTAATTTTCAGGGTCAACCTTGCCGGCTACGTAGTATTTACCGCGGTTCATGCACTTGCTGAGCAAGGTTTCTACGGCCCTACGCTTGATAGGGTCTGCGATCGCCAAAATAGAGTTCTGGAGCGAGGCAGAGTCGGTTGTGTCGATTCTGACGTTGTAATTGGCCACCTTGCGCACAAACGTCTCGAACTTCGACAACGTAGGCAACTGTTGGCGGCGAAGGAACGCCTTTGAGCCGAGCTTGGCGAAGATCTTCTGAGCAATCGTGGAGTTCACCTTATGGATGATCTCCTCTACAATAGGATAGGCGAGATTGTCCTCGAAGATGTTGAGGGTCAATCTGACACGTTCATCGTCAAACTGGTCAAGAAGGGTCAACAGAGGCTGCGATTCAAGCGTGCTGTTGGCCAATCTTTGGCGATGGAACTGTTTGGAGATCAATCCGAGTGTTTTTATATAATCCGCAGTTGCTGAGGCAATGCTACGGCTATTTAGGTCGCTGTTGGTCAAAACAGCGTCGATGTCGTCGTAGGAAACCACCTGTTTAGGACGGACCACCGACTCGCCCACCCATACGTCGTCGATGTCGAAGGTGGACGTGTCGATCTGGAAGACGGTCGAGATCGTGAGGCTTTGGCGGCCCGGTTTCAAGCTAATCACGCGATTCAATGACGCTGGAAGGAGGGTTTTGTTGACGCCCTGGGCCAAATGGACCGAAATAGACCGCTTCTTGAGCTTCTTGTCCAACAACAGACCCTCCTCGATGTAATGGGTCACGTCAGAAACATGGATTCCAATTTCGATCTTGTTGTTTGTGAGTCTTTTGATGTGGACCGCCACATCACAGAGGTCTGGCGACGCAGACATGCCAAAGACGTACTCAGAGAAGAAGTCTCTACGGGCAGCTACGTCTACGTCGGTTATTTCTTCGTTAGATACAGATAAATAGGAAAGGTCCTTCGAAAGGGCGTCAACGTCGCGCTCCGAGTCCGGGAACTCGTCGCAAGGGAAGTTGTTGTCTCTGAGAATCGAGTCGATCTCGGTTTGCTGGTCATCAATGACGCCCAACTGGCTGATAAGCGTCCCAAAGGGATGCAACGAAGTGATGGGCCAGCGCTTGATCAGGGCCACAAAGAGCTTGTTGGCGTAAGCCTCGTGGTTGTCCACAAAGTCTTTAGGGGCCTGTTCGGTAGGAATGGCGATTAAAGGCACCTTTTTGTCGTTTGGCTTGAACCAAACGATCTTCGGACGGTAGTTCGAGAAATTCAGACTGTCTTTCTTTTGCTGTGAAGGTCTGACAAGCCCGAGCGTTCCTGAGAACAACTGGCCGGGGATCCGGTCGATAACCGCAACAACATGGCCCGAATAGAGCGGCTTGAACTCGTCGTTGATCTCCTCCTCCTCGACAAGGAGCAACAGTTGGCCCTCGACCTCCAAGTCGTCGTTCTTCTTCTGCGTAGGCCGTTGTTTGAGCGAACCTCTACGCTTGACGCTGCTGTCGACGGTCTTTCCGCTGGCGTCGTTATTATGGTCCTCCTGGGCCTTGGAGGCTGCGGCAGCACTAGAGGAACCGGAAGTGTTATTATTGCTGCTGCTGTTGGCGTGTTCGAAGTCCTTTCTGCGCTTCTTCTCCTCCTTCTCCTTCTTGGAGTTCCACACCTCGTCAACAACCAACAATTCAACCGCCACAAGATCGCCCTCAAGCGCCCTGTTCCGGTCCTTGGACCCGCAGATAAAGATATCTGCGTCAAGAAGTCCGTCCGTCGAGATGTAGGCGTCGCTCCGGTTCTTTTTGTTCACACGGAGCGTCCCGGTAACCAATTTGCCCTCAGCAATGAGCTCCGGCAACGAGGCCTGCGGCAAATACGGTGCAAAGAGCGACTTTCTCGTCTGGCCGCCCTGCGTGGCAAGGCCCTGCGGCAGATACGAGCCCGGTGGGTTGTATCCCCCGTAGGAGGCGATGGTGTTTATGGAGGAAATAGACCCTCCAAACGAGCCACGAGGTCTATGGGACGGAGTAAAGGCGGCTGGAGGCGCCAATCCGCCCATATCTACGGAATTACTGCCCCCTACGGCGCTACTGGCGGCGTTATTGGCGCCAGAACCGTCTTGGAGCTGCAGTTGTGACTGCTGTTGGTTGCGCCAGTTAGAGTTGATGTCGCCGTTTCTACTGTTTGTGCGGTAATGGCCCGAGGGCTTGCGGTCGTGGCGAGAAGGCGATCTGCCAAGGAAATAATTACTATTACTGCTTCCGGTGGATGAATTACGCTCGTGGGGCTTACGAGGCGACCCAAAAAGGTCGCCCTTTCCGTTGCTAGCAGGCGCGTTGGCGTTGTAGTACGGTTGAGGGGGCATAAGCGAGTTTATGGTGGCTGTTTCGCTGGCGGCAATGCTGGTGGCCATGGCGTTAGGTGTAGGCGGAAACTGGAAGTTTCCTGGCGACCCGGCGAGCTTCTGGGGCGAAGGCGTGTAGCCTGGGAACAGTTTAGGCTTCTCAAGCTCAAAACTGGTGGCATTGCTGCCTAGACCGGCTTCGGGAGGCGTGGAAGGCATCGAATCGATCGCAGACGAAGCGATGGTCTTTGTAGGACTTCCGTCGCTGTTTGTGGAGCTGTTGGTGACCACAGAGGCCCGTTGGCTTTGGGCCAAGGCAGCCGCCTTCTTGGCTTCCTGGAGGCCCAAGGAGTGTCTTCTGGCATGGCCCTGGGACCCGGAAGACGTGCGTGCGTGCGTTTTGGAAGGCGTCGCAGCAACAGGGGTACTGTTTCCCCCGCCGTAGGTGAAACTGGTGCCTGCACCGCCGTATTGGACCCCAAAAGAGCCCTGTGGCTGGTGTTTGTTGTTGCTGTTGCTACTGCCGGCGTTTGCAGGTGGAGGGGGCGGAGGCACGTTGATCGTAGGCATGCTGAACGAGCCCATGGACCCCATAGAAGCGATGGAAGACTGGGATCTTCTGTGGCTTCTGTTCTTGTTCTTGTGAGGCGAGGAGCTGTTGAGCACCGATGGGTTTAAGGAGGGGGCCTGGAAGCTCTGGAGCTGCTGCTGCGCAAGGAGCTGTTGTTTCTGCTGCTCGACAATCTCAAGCTGACGTTGGATGTCAAGCTGGCGTTGGAGATTGAGCTGCTCGACTAAAAGCGTAGAAGTTAGTATTCGAAAGAAGGTTTGACGGAAAAGAGGGAGAAAAAGACGGAAATGGAATATTGGGGAAATGTGGGCAAATAATGCGAGGATGTGAAGCAAACACGGTAGAATCACGCCCTATTCGTATATTAGAGCATGATAACCACCATACATAGATATGGTAAATGCCATACCTATATATGGTAAATATGGCAGTGCGTCAACAGGGGGTGCGTCCCCCAGTTACCAAAAAACAAGATCACCCCCAAAATCCCTACGTAAAACCACTACAAAACAGTACTTACCCATCAATGGAGTCAACTCAGACGGCGACCGCCGGTGCGCAATGTACAATTGCTTCTTCTTCTTCTTCGAATTGTCATAGTTTGGCGACAAGAAGTTGGAGTTTGAGTTGTCCGAGTCTGTATCGTCCTTATTGAAATTGACACCGCTCATCTTGAAGCATATTAGATGTTATATTCCTGGTATGATGGTAAAAAGAACGTGATATCAATAAACGGCCACTGCACTGTGTGTTGCTTGCTCAATGATGCTGCTCAATTGCTGTGAATAGTGTCCAACACAGAAAGAGTAACAAGCAAACCGCTTCCTTAATTTCCTTTGAATTTCTATTCGGTTTCGTTTTATGTAAATTTTTTCCCTTAGTGGCGAATCTGTTTTGTTCGACGATTGTGGGCCCCTTTAAGGTTGGTTTAAGGTTGGGGTGCGGGGCTTACCCGCAAAAGACCCGCGGATTTGGGCCGATACTCGTACAAAGTGCCTATTTTTCCTGGGACGCCTGCACACAAGGTACCCGTTTTGATGGCTCAGATTTGCTTCAGATGAAAGACATGGCATTGTGAGTCAGTCGATCTGCTGTTGGTAACTGGGAAGCTGTTTTAGCTGGATGCAGGCAGCTGGAACCTGTAGTTTGTGAGTGGAATTGTGGATGGTTGCGGATCTCTGTTTACAGGTATTGGCTGTTCTTTTATGGTAATCATGGGACATTGGTTCTATTAATAGCTATAGGGCAGGCAAAATACACTTTACAATTTGAATAATGTTGAGACAATATCATGATTATCTGCTTACGTGGAGGAAATGTTGCTTCACAGAAGATTGTCTTCTAATTATATATATGTGGCCTGGCCCAAGCCAGGCCACGCCCAAAAAGACTGTTTGCAAGTACAATATTTGTACCAAAGTGCAAGCCAATCCCTGAATACTGATCATGCATAGATGTGCTTATATAGATGTGCTTATATAGATGTGCTTATAGTACCAATGTAGGTATACAACATTTACTAAACACATGGTAGATAGACTGTGCATTTTCTTTTCGAAGTGCTACAGCTTGGTGATATACATGATATCCATGTAGTATATGTTTGGATTGCGGGGAAATGGGTTTTAGAAACTGTTGCGTGATACCCATGGTCATCTGATGCTTGCAATTATTTCCACTTGTGGGGAATCTCCTATTTCTTTCTGATATGGATCTTCCCAGGATACAGCTGGAATATCCATATATCCATATTATCTGCCTCAATTTTGTGGATAGTATGGGACATTACAATATTAGTGTGGTTTTCTCTATGGTAATTTTTTCCCCTTTTTGGATCCTAAGAACAATGTCCTTCAAGTAAGACATTCACCCGATTAAACTACTTAATATGCCATGCTATGGATTTTATCAGCTACAATGTATCAACCGACACTTAAAGCTTACTTGTGCCAAGGTTATTTGCATCAATACCACTAGCAAAGATAATATCTACAACTAACAAGTATTTGACCCGATTGACTACTAGGAGTGCAGAAATTGTGCCAAAAATGAGCATCGAAAACAAAAAGTCACACAATTTAGACCCTTCTAATGCTGAGCTGAAGGAATATATCTCCCACACTCTCCTCTCTAAACCCTTTACAATAAAT
The DNA here is from genome assembly GCA_030490795.1 of Saccharomycopsis sp. yHQL182. Taxonomy (NCBI): domain Eukaryota; kingdom Fungi; phylum Ascomycota; class Saccharomycetes; order Ascoideales; family Saccharomycopsidaceae; genus Saccharomycopsis; species Saccharomycopsis sp. yHQL182. The sequence continues at coordinate 1,002,772 of JAKVQV010000002.1, read as the reverse complement.
TCGTCCACGGATAGCCTTTTTAGATTACCAAATATATGGATATGCTTGGCGTGTTCCAGGAAAATGGTACGCGCCACTGGCGTGGTATATACCCGCAAAAATAGCACCTGGCCCATTTCTGTAGCTATCATAGACTACGTACGTTATACATTGCAAACTAGACATCTTAGCAGGACCATCTTGAACGGGTATGCTAATGACGATCATTATCCGTTATTGCTCTTTGTTTTTTGCTATTGAACACAGCAGATATCTACTTCAACATTTATTGGAGCTATATAATGAAGACTGAATATCCTAATCAAAGGCAAGAAACGATGAACGTTCATCTGTCAGAGGTGTCTCAGTGGGTGAGCGAACACAGTTTTCAATCTACCCGATCATATATTCTTCCAAATTCCAATTATTTGGGCAGTAAATATTCCTGAGAATAATTGAAATCGATGAAATATACTTTATACTCTCCTGAGGTCTCGTCTTTCTCCAATAAAAAGTTTTGGACCTGGATGTCGAGGTTACTGATGGAACATGTGTGTATTAAATTCATTTGCTGCTTGGCCAATTCATAAGTTCACATTATCAGAGCACCAACTCTTAGCATGAATATGTTTTAAGACTATAAAAGGGCCCAAAATGATGCATCTGTGCTTCTGGTCGAAGAAGTAACCAGAAAGAGCGGGTTGGTCTATATAGACACTATTGAAACCAGCAACTTTGGACAGTTCTTGATAACTTCTTCTATCCTGAACAAAGCTCGTGATAAGGGAGCCATACAACTCCCTGAGGGTGAATTTCTTTTCCCCCTAGGGCCAAAAACCCTTAGGACATAACCTGCCGAGGGATCAATTGTAGATCTGAATTGGATAGCTGTAGGTCAGTGGAAGCCGTCATGGAGATACGAAATCAAACCAGAGCCCGTGACTTTCACAACTTGGTTAGGCTGTTAAACATATAGTAGTCAAGTTGAATAGGCTTGAATCGAGGAAGGTTGAGATTACCAGTGGCCATCTCGAACTGAGACAGTGTGAAATACATCTCCCCAGAATGAAGTCAAAATACCAGTCTCTAATTTCTGACGCTAACGTCATATAACGGCTAATGGATTTTTGCGAAAATTTGGCTAAAAATTCATCATCAGTAAGCCGTACTTTGTCAAGTACAGTTGTCTTAATGATCCGTGCTTCCTCTTCCAATCGAGCTAAACTTTCTGCTAAAGTTTCCAGAGGACGCTCAACAAGAATAACCGGCAGCCAAGGACCCCATAGGTCATGTAGGCAACAACTTGTAGTTCTGAGAACTCATAGGAGACTCAGTGCATACCAATCTTTCGTAAGTCCCGTTTGAGGAGTACCATATTTAAATAGTCAGATGAAATAAAAACAGAGGAGCCGGAGCTACGTTGCTCTGCCACCAACTCTTTGTGGATGCTTATTTGACTTTAACCACCAAAACAATCCAAATATCCCCACATTGCGATAACGAAAAAGTGATATCTGGGTGAAATTTTGAAATAGATCCTTTTGCAACCGATGGAGCATCCAAATCTACTCCATTGGGGTTGGTAGCACGATACTGTTAATCTCGAACCACTACCAATCAAGTTTACAAGTTCAGAAAGACCTGTTAGAAGTATCACCAATTTGAACTGATAGTCTGATTCCAGAATCTCAGCTTTGATATCCATAACATCTGATAAGCAGCCAAAAGATAGCAGCAGAGAGGTTTAGTAATTCAGAAAGGTTTCCTTGAGCTTTTATACGAATAGCGTCTTCAATACGTTTCGTAAGGTAAAAGTTTATAGGTTGTGTAGTTTGTGTGGTTTGCCTATATGTAATATTATATTAATTTGCTAGTTCGACAACATCTTGCTTTGTGCTTATGTGTTTTCCCAATTCATGCATGTTAGCAAATGGAAATTTGATATTTTCCTTGCTTATTTTTCAACCTGTCCCAGCTGTAGAAACAATGGAAGAGGATTGGCGGGCTGAGAAGTTAAAGCTGAGTTGTCATATATTAAGAGTAGGAATAAGGAATCAATAGCATATATTGTGATCTAATATACTGTATAGACGTCTACATCGACTTGGACAGGGAATAAATAGCGATGAGTAATAAAGAATGTGGATAAATAGAGATACGGAATAATTAGAATAAGGCTATCAATCAACCGTTCCTAAACACTCGCCCATCTTCACTATCTGATTATCACTTACCTTAAACTTAAAGCTCGATGGGGCCTCGAACACCAACACCACTGTGCTTCCTAACTGAAATCCGCCCATTTCTTGGCCCTTATTCAAAGGGTTTCCTCCCAAGATCCGGCTGCCCTTGAAATATGTGGCCTCGTAGCACGTGTTTCGCACAATAGGCTTGTCGTCGTCATCATAGCGTCTATTAGTAGCCAATTGCTTGTCAAAATTGACCTTGATACTGCCCACATTAGTGGCTCCAACGGGTGTCATGCTGAAAAACCCATGTTTCCAATAGCCAAGAAGCGATACCCGTTCGTTCAAAATAAACAAGTTGGCCAAAGTTTTCTGGAAATAAGGAGCTACGCTGTACAATTCGCCTGTGAAATACCGACGCATCTGCACCACCCAGTTTGCTGGACTGTGGAACCTATGGTAATCGCCAGGAGCAAGATAAATCACCGTGAAGAAGAGCTTCTTCAAGCCGTTATTGTCGGTTGATTCGGCGATCTCTTCCACCATTTGTAGCTCCTTGCGGGCACTGCTCTCATTGCTGTCGCTTCTTTTGGTCTGGTCGCCGTTATGTTTGTGGTTTATGTGTTTGAGGAAATGGTGCACCAGGCGATTCTCATTGGTGCCTAATAAGTCGTCAAGGGTGTACGATATACCGTTCAATTCGGCAAATTCACGATGTTTTGCGATCTTCTCCTCAAAATTGCCCTCATCGTCGCCCTCATTGGTGATATACTTCATAGGTCCCGCGAGTTTAGGCTGCCAATTGTTGTCCTGGAACCCCAAGAACTTCTTCACAGAATAACTCATTCCTTTAACCTGTTCAATCTGGCCAAACTCGTTAATTGTTCCATAACTCAACACCCTCCCATCACTAGGACATACAACATCGCAATCCATGTTAACAGGACGTGCACCATCACGTAACTCTCTATAGAAAAACTCCCCTAAATTCTTGAAGCTTTTCAAGTTAGTTTCCTTCATTTCGTCCAAATTTACCCCAAACAAGTACGAGTAGAATCTGTAACCAGGCTCCCGGGCCCATTCAGGAAGCTCCATGCCGTTGAAACGGCCCCATACCCTGCTGAGAGCGTTCAATGGCAATGCTTGGTAGCAGAAGAGCTTCCAAGAGGTCGGCCGAACCGATCCGTCCTCTTCGGACTGCTCCAAAGCCTTACGGTACTGCACACGAGCCATGACTCCGAAGAACACCAATGGGATGGATGTTATAGTCCACCATTTGATGAACTTGTCACGCTTGCGTTTGTGCTGCTGTTGCTTCTGTTGTTGCTGTTTTTGCTTGAATGTCAACCCTCCAAAGGCAGTCTTGTTACGAAGGGTACGATATGTGTGCAACAACCGCTTTTTCTCCTTCCAATTGATCTTTACCGGAGGCATATAGACGGGAAACCCACGTCCCTGGTAGAGCTTGCGCAAATTGGGCTTTTTGTTGTATCTGAGGATCTGGTCCATCTGCTCATGGTAATGAAGGGCATAGTATGCTTCGTTCTCGGCCACAAAGAACCGGGCAAGTCCCGTAGTGACTCTAGACGATCTGACCACCATGGTTGACTGAGATTGGTTGTTTGGATGTGGTTCAGAAGCTGCCAATTGCTGTTGCTAGTTCGTTTCCTGGGTTAAACCTCTTATCCCGAGAGCCTGGATTTGCAAAAACCCAATCTTTTCGTCCAGTGACCTTTTTCGCTGTGGAATTTTTTCACATGTGATTTGTGATTTGTGGATATTTTTTTTTTTTTTTTTTTTTTTTTTCGCTCAACAGTAGGTACGAAACTGCGACTTTAACCAACTTTGTTTTCTCCATGATTTCCGATTTGCCAAAAGCGAGATCTTGAAATGTTGGTATGCCGAATTGGGATGTAGCAGGAGAAGTCGATATATTAGGTATCTACAGCCAATCCTAGCCTGGAAAAATGTTGATTGGAATATCAGGGACTTTGGGGTCTGGAAAAGAGGAGATTACACGATACTTGATCTACCAAGGGTTTCAGTATATACAGCTACAACAGGGCAACTCAAACCCAACTACGCGTCGTGCCTCGGATGACAAGCTTTCTAGATTGCGTCAAGAACACGAGACCCAGCTTCATCCTGAGAAAGTGTTCGATGACGTAGACCAGCTTTTGTTATATGTGACCAACAACTGGCTGCAGAATATTTTATTGGCTCCTATCACTGACACAAAGGTCATCGAGAAGCTTTCGATCCGGCCCTTTTTTCTTCATTTGGTTGTAGATGCTCCAAGCAGAATCAGATATGATCGTTTCAACAGCAAGTACGGAAACATTAGTGACCCAGAGCTGCGTATTAGTTACGAGGAATTCATTGATTTGTCGGAAGAATTGACGTTTCTCTTGACAAGTTTCCCCTCGCAATCGGACTCGCTCTTTATCCCCACAATTAGAATCGTCAACAATACAGAGACAGTAAAAGACCTCTACATCCAGCTTTCAAAGCTCGATATTCTCGACAACACAAGACTCAGACCTAATTGGGACACGTATTTCATGAAATTGGCCAATCTTGCGGCTCTCCGGTCCAATTGCATGAAACGTCGTGTTGGGTGCGTCATCGTGCTTGATAATAGAGTCATAGCAACTGGTTATAACGGCACGCCTCGTCATTTGACCAATTGTAATCAGGGAGGATGCAAACGATGCAACAGTTCTGTAGGAGGCAGTGACAGCAATGTAAGTAGCGGTGCGTTACTTTCAACATGCTTATGTCTTCATGCCGAGGAAAATGCCCTTTTGGAAAGCGGTCGTGAAAGAATTAATAAAGGCGAAAGCTGCATTCTTTATTGTAACACATGTCCATGTTTGACCTGCTCGATAAAAATCATCCAATCAGGCATTAAGGAGGTGGTGTACTCACAGAGCTACAGCATGGATGTTGAAAGCAAGAAGATATTGAACAGTGCAGGCATCAAACTCCGGCAGTTTTCTCCACCCAAGGATGTCTTAATCTCGTGAAACTTTCAAAGAATATATATGCAGTATGCTAATACAAATGTGTTGTTAATCGATAGATATTGTAATTGTAATTTTATTCTAACATGTTATATATACACCTAACTACGGGTATACCTACAATTTCGGCTTGCCCTCGGAAAAAATCCATGGACTAGGGTTCTCCTCAACATCAAACTTGATAATACTCTCCTCAATGATCTTTCCGTCATAAGTGATGTGTCCAGAAATATTCTGGCCCGGATCAATTCTACCCACACCCTTTGGAGTACCGGTCAAAACCAAGTCGCCCTTCTTCAATGTCATGACCCCACTCATGTACACGAATATCTTTCTCAAGTTGAAAAGCATCAAGTTGGTCAAGTCATTTTGTCTCTCAACGTTGTCAACAGAACAGTGCAAGTTCACAGCGTAAGGATTAGGGATCTTTTCCTTAGGAATGAGACCGGAAATAGGCAAGAATGTGTCGAATCCCTTCCCGATAGTCCATGGTAATCCCTTTGCTTTAGCCACATCTTGGACGTTTCTTGCAGTCAAATCCAAGGCCAAAGCATATCCACCAACCGCATCGATGGCATCTTGTTCCGAAAACAGGTCCATAGTCAAGTTCTTCAACTCACGGTTCAAAACAACCGCAAGCTCGATCTCATGATGAACAATTGTTTTCTTTGGGATCAAAATAGGCCCCGAATTCAACTTCAAAATCGATGACTCGGGCTTCAAGAAGAAGAACGGCTCTGCAGGCTTCTGGTTGTTGAGCTCCTTGATATGAGCAGCATAGTTTCTTCCTATGCACACGATTTTGCTGATGTTTTTCAAGTAGTTGTACGACATGGTTCGATCTGCTAATGTCATGAATGAGACCTTGGTCATAATTGCTGTGTACCAGGCATTATATTATATCTGGGCAATTAAGCCCTATTTACGTGTGGAGAATGATTCCCAGATTTTTTTTTGTTTTTTTTTCTGGACGAAAATATCGGAGAAAAACCGGACTTTAAGCTACGGATAGGCGCGATGGCTGAATGACGAAGCAAGGTATTGTATTGTATATCTGAGTGTAAACGGCATGAAGAGATCATATCGTAGAGAAAATAATATATAGAGATGCCGTGTAGAAAGATGAAACATAGAGGAGTCTAAAATCAAACCAAATCAAATCGTAGAAAAGAAAGAAAGTACATGTTGGTTATACCATAGTTAGTCAGTTGGTTGGTTGGCCAGTTACCACTTGGCACTCGCAATATTGTTGGCCGTCAACATATTGGCGCCATTAAATCCACCCCCACTGTTGTTGTTCATATCGTTGCCATTATTACCGTTACCATTGCCATTATTTAAACTCATGCTGTTATGCATGTTGTCGGCAGGATGCATCCCGCCATGGTTTAAGGAGTTACCCATTCCCATCATTGCACCATTGGATAGACTTCCGTCGGGTCTACCTGGAACATTTCCAAATAATTGAGGAAGTGGAGGCATTCCTGCCCCCAGATTGCCTAGAATAGGGTGTGGTGGCGGATGTGTGCCGCCTAAAGCGGCCATAACTGCTGCTGCTGTGCTACCGTTATGGTGGCTGTTTGTAGGCGAAATATGGACCTGATGACTGTGAATGTTTGAATTGCCGTTATCCCCGCCATTATTGCTACCAGCATGGGAATGTAGTGTGATTGGAGAGCTTTCTAGTTTAGGGTGAACACCGTTTGATTGAAGAATCTGTGCCGGGATTTGAACAGGAGTATTGGTTTCATCCACAGCCGAAGAGGGAACAGGTGCACCCTTTATAGTCGAGGAGAGCGAGCTGTCGATGGACATGATCAACAGATTAAAGGTATCATAGCCTAAACACTCGTTGACTCGCTGTTTCTTGGATAACAAGAGGTTTTTAATAAATAGAAGCTGGTCTTTCAACACAGTATTTTCTTGTTTTATAATTGGATAGTCCGCGCTGTAGAACTCGAGATCTTCCTTCATCTTCTCGAAGGCTTGCTTCTTACGCTGTCTACACTTCGAGGCTGCCAATCTGTTTCTTTCCTTGAAGTTATTCTTCTTCTCCTCTTCAGTCATATTTTTCCTACTCTTTCTGGCCGACGCAGCCGACTGCTCGTCGCCAGACGACAAGTCGTCGTTGTCCTGCGAATACGACTTGTTGTAAAGAGCCGGTGACAGAGGTGCCTCTGATTTAACGACCAGTCTGCCCGGTCTGCCTGGGCTCAGCTTCTGTTTTTTGCTTTTCGCACTCCATTTTCTCGTACCATTACCCGTCTTCTTGATGTTTTCGTTATGAACCGTATTGATGGTAGCATTATCGTTACTACTACCACCAACAGCAGCTAGAGAAGCAGCAGCAGCAACTGACGGCGAAGCCGTGAATTCGGTGCTATCGAGGTCAGCTTCGCCTTGGCTGACCTTGGTCTTCTTTTTCGGCTTTGAATCGGCGAAGACCGCAGAACCAGAGTTTTTACGTTTCTTTCGGTCCTTCTTGGCCTTTATATCGGCGGTTTTCTTCGCCTGAGAGGTGGGAGGAGGCAATGTTGGAGCAGGCATGTTGTTTATTGTGTCCGGGTGTTGCTCGGTTTCTAGATTTTGGTCGGGTTTCTTGTCGGTTTTTCCAAGTTGCGGAGCCCCCTGTGCCGTTGTTTCGGGGTCTCTAGAACTATCGTTACCATGGCCAGAATTACTATTCAACCCCAAAATCGAGGCAAATGTAGGTGTCAAAATACCCGGACTCGAAGTGAGTCCGAAAAGCCCACCCGGGGTTAAACCAGTGCGCAATCCAGACTCGTTTGGGTTCGGGGTAAACCAGCCCTTTCCAAAATAGTTTGTGAAGAAGCCAGGCGTAAGCTGCTGGTTGCCTGCATTGGTAAACGCGGCTGTAGTTGCATTTGGAAGCGGAAGGGTTCTTGACCCCCCTGGAGTCAAATTATTGGAGGAGGAGTGGATCACGGGAGGCACCGAAGCCTTCTTGTCCAACCCCGAATTGCCCCCGTTGTTATTCGAACTGCCTTCGCTATTTCCATGCAACTCCTCGGATTCCTGGCGATGTTCGCTGCCTGGTCTTGCCAGGCCGTTGGGGTCGCTGTGTATATTTGAGAGGTCGCGTGGGATGTTGATGTGGGCCGAGGAGCTGTTGCGCAGAGTCACGGGGTCGTTGTTGACACTGCCCTGGTTAGGAGACACTGTGCTATTAGGAGTCCCCTCAGAGTTGGCCAAAGACCCAGGCTTTGAGGCGAACGACTGTTCAAAGGGGTTCGGCTCGAGATCAAAAGAGCTTTTGCCTTTGGACATATTGGTTCCTTGGTATTGCTGAATTGCTGTCTTTATGGTGTTTCTCTCGCCCTCTCTCCAGAAAAGGGTGTGTGGCTTTAAATCAGCGGCTCTTGGTGTTATTTGCGAAGTCGTCTGGTGCGGTTCGAACCTGCGTGAGCTGTAGTTAATCAGTCAAGCAATATTATTAATCGTCATGTCGTTCTTTTTTCCCTCCTCCTCATTTTTTTTACCTTTTTACCTTTTTGATTCATTTTTCCGATACAGATTTTTGTCTTTTTGCTAATTAGAGGTCGTACTTATTATAGATTGGACGTTGTGCTTGGTGTGGCGGTGTATATATATGTTGGAACCACTCTGACATTGACATTGACATTGACATTGACATCGACATTGTTGCGCTGGTTGAGCCATTCTGGGGCCAAGCGGTGTGTTTGTAGCTATCTGTAAAAATTTGTAGTCCCTTATTCAGGGTGTATTCAGTGAGAGCGTACAAAAAGTGCCTAGAAAGCGTAAGCCTGTCAATTAAGGAACAGCTGGATAGTGGATGCAGGCCTTGTACAGAATTACTGTAGCACTGTACTGTATGTATCTGTGGCCCCACATTTGACTCCGATGGCTCTGTCTTGAGACAGATCGGAACGAGGGATGTGCGAAATGGAACAGTACGGCGCTCTTAAGGATTCGGGACCAACGGTATGGGTCGATGGCCTGTCAGTGTAAAGTAGGCTGTCAACGAGCAGATCATAGTAACATTAATCTAGTTGTGTTATTGAATGGTTGTACATGATCTATATACAGAAACTATAGATATTTTATAATTTTGGTGATTACTAGAATGTAGTAGCAGAAATATGTTCAATTAGAGGTTAAATCATCCACTTCAAGCCGTAGCCGTAGCATTGAGCCCTCAATATTGTACCTGGTCTCTACAGCAGTTCACACTCCTCCATCTCTAAGGGGAAACTCTATCTCTAATATGAAACTCCTGTATTAGTACTATATATTATTAATGTCGCCCAACTCTCTATTTAGGCGGCTTGATCAACGGAACAACATCTCGAGTTTCGTCCTCAAAACTGTCCCTGTCTCTGATATCAAAGGCCCGGTATTTCACCAATAACTCGTTCAAAATGAACTTGGCCAAATCTTCATTCTCAAAATAAGAAGTGTGTGAGGTCAAAGTTCTCAGGATCGCATTGCTAAAGAAATCCTGAGGAAACGTATAATCAACACGCCCGTTACTATTGCAACTTAATATATCAATGGCGTGTTCAAGAACTTCGCTCTGGGGACTTTTCTTGTAAAATTCCCTATCAAAAGAAAAATCATCAGGAATAACTGAATCAATATTAAAAAGGTCCTTTTGCTGAGCTGCTGATGGCTCGGAATCATCAGTATGAATCTCGAACTTCCCTAATATATTGCTTATTTGTTTGTTCAAGTCGGAGAAACTTGCCGCATACTCGGTAAGATACAGTTTCAAGTCATCTCCGATGGAGTCCATGAATCCAGAGGGACCTGAAGCTCCCAGTTTCTGTTTGAGTTCCTCACGGTTTTGCAATGATTCCTGTTTCTTTCTTGCAGCTGCGTTTTTATGGTGCTTCTTGCCTTTGACCTTCAAAAGGTCAGCATACTCAAGTTCAGCCGGGATTCCTTTAGCAAAATCTTTATTAATTAAAGGCTCAATACGATAGGCCACGGGATCACACGAGTCAAAGATATTGAAGAAGTTATAACATGCAGGATACACCGTGTGGTCAAACTCGTAATTCTGCTTCAATTGATCAAGACTTTTCATATAAGCGATAGGTTTCCGGGACTTGATCGAACGGTCTTTGACAAGACTGAACAATCCATAAGGACATCCAATGGCAAAGAAGTTGTCAACATTAAAATCAAGCTGGTAATCGTTAAGAGAGTTTTCCTTTGACGGCAAAAGCTTATCGGCTAGCTCTTTGTTCATGTACTCATTCATCACATGGTCCAAGGTGGCAGTTTCTGCGGAATTTACTCCGGTATCACGATGGTTCAAAACGAACTTCATGTTGAATTTCTGCAACGAAAGAATGTCAAATGCAATGGCACTTCCTAAGGAATGACCAATGATGCTGACTTTGCCGTTGAACTTCGGATGTCTGAGGATAAATTCCCTGAAAGCCGTGTTGATTTCGTTGACTACAGCTAACAAGATCTCGTTTTTATACATCACTTCATAGTAAAGCAAGATGTCTAACAACGTGTTGTTTATCAAGTATCGAAGAGGTCTTATTTCGTTTATAGTGATGTCCTTCAATGTAGGCATCACCTTGCTTCTTTCTGGCTCGGTACTGCCATCGAAGTTTTCTTCGTTGTTGAATTTAATCAAGTTTCTCCACACTATCGGGAGAACCTGTATCTGGCAATTGTTATCCAAGAGCTCGTTAGAGTACTTCTTGAGATTCTTTCTCAAGTTGTTCACTGTGTGAATGAAGTTGACGTTTTCGTATTTAGTTCCTAAAATCTGGCCAATTCCATGAACACAAAAAATCAAATGGTCAATCTCTCGTTCGTGAACTCCCTGTGACGCTCCAGTAATCGAGGGCAATTCGGTACTGGTTTCTTTGATCTTATCATCTACTGGATCCCCTGACTTCACAGTTTCTGTGGCCGAAATGTCCGGAGAATAATCGTTTTCAAGCTGGTCAGAATACAATTCATCTACACTCAAAACCTTTTTCAATTGACTCTCCAATATTTCACCCAAGGATTTGTCCTTATTCATGTCAGAATTAGCGGCGTTATCTATAAGCGTGTTGGGAGTGTCAATGACCTCCATCTCCTCTTCTTCTTCATACCCTCTTCTAATGAAGGTGAATCCTGGAATAACGTCGGCTGATTGTGGAATTGTCTTAAATAAAAGCATCTTTGCCTTGTTCAACAACGAAATATCATCAACTATATATGCATTGTGAGAGTCCACAAAAAATAAATGCTTCTGGACATATTTGCCATTCTTGTGGTTGTAAATATCTATAGGTATGCTGTCGGCTTCCTTTCTTTTACGCTTATTGGCCGCCTCGAGGACATTCAATTGAAACTGTAGCGTCCCCTTGACGAGCCCTGGGTTGTCTACTTCTCCGTCTTTCAGCTTTAGTTTCTGAAGTTCGATCTCCTGTAAAACTTTTTGTCCCGCTCCGGAAGACTTTTTATCGCGAGGAGCCGGGATCGAATGGTCTTGGCCTGAGGTTTTGGTTCGTTCAAATAACCAGGGCTTGATATCATGATACGCTTCCTCGATCCGGCACGACAATTCCGTCTCCAAAGGGACATTATCAGAGTCAAACCAAATTCCGCGTCGTATGGAATATACCGGCCCGTCCCAATATACCGAGGATAAGGTATTATTGTACAAATCGACCTGGAACAAGTTGTCCTCGTTAACCTCGACTTTGAAATATGGCGGCTTTGGTGTGCTTTTGTGGCGCTTCTTCAAGTTGCCTAGCTTTTTGTAGAAGTCTTGTACCGGAGTCTCTTTATAATCGATAAATTTCTTGTAGAGCTTATCGTTTTTTTCATGGAGTTCAAGTATTTTCTGCTTGTCGGCAGTTATAGAGGAAGAGGCCAACAGCGACACGATTCCGAAGTTCTTCTCGATGTTGTCGCTATCAAGTCTTGAGAATGAGACCCATTTCTTGAAATTGTGGTCTGTAGGCACAGGTTGGGTGTGGGAGCTGCCTGGGGCTCCGGATGGAAGCGCGGGCCCGGCGGGTCCGGTGGAGGTTTTTGGGGCGGTTGTCACCTGGAGAGCAGCAAGCTTCTGGTTCTTATATAACGGCTTTTCAGGCGAATAGAACCATCGCACCTCGATTTTTGGCGGTTTGGAATGGATGCGGCGCACCAACACTCTGTAATTCATGGTTAAAGATGCCAATTGACGTTTAGAGCCTGCTTTATACTTAGGTTGATGAGAGTGGATTGTTCGGGTTGGCGTTTTTTTCACTTTTAATTTTATTTTTCATGTTAATTATGGGGTTTCTCGGTGGGGGATCCACAGGGGTGGTATTTTCCTTGCTTCATACTTTCTGCTGCAGCATGTAAGCTTGAGAGGGAGGCAGTTGAGAGATTGGAGATACAGCATTCTCTATCAGAGTTGTTAAATTCCCTTGTGTTAGGATCAAACTAGGGGGACCATCTTATAATTCAGCATGATGCATGCTGAGTAACGAGTATGATTTTACTTCATTTATCCATATCACTTTGGTTCTTTTTTTTGATTGAAATGTGACTAAATATGAAAGCTATGTATTAACTTTTGAGGTAATTCCACTGACTATAGGCAGTAAGTGGTTTTTTATTTCCTCCTCCTCAAATATACTAATTAACTTCTACGTCCGATACATCTCTTATCACCGCGATAGCTAAAAGGAACCAGTTAGGTACAGTGAAGAACGCGACTACTTCCCATATCAGCAGATGGTTAAGTAAATAAATCGTCCCATTGAGATTGATTATTGTCATGGAGAAGGCAATCGTATAGTAGTGAGCTGTTGCAACGCGGCTAGTTCCCATTACAGCAACCATTGAATTGTCATTCGATCAGTTATCACCTTTGTCGACTATCTGTAGCTAACCAAATGGAAATCTGCATGTAAAAAAGGGCAGCGCGGCAGTTTCCCAAACGGGATGTCATCACATCCCAAATTTTCGGTAGTAAGTGAGACATGTCACATTTAATGGGTGTCCCATTACAGGTATCCAAGCTGTGTTGGCTCAATCACATCTACAAAGATGCGTAGATAGAGTAGAATATTAAAGACGTACATTAGAGATATCATTGAATATTAACGAAGGAAAAAAAAATCTATAGTATTGTGGTACGTCTATTATGCCAGTTTAGCACGTTTTTCTGTAGCTTCAGTAGTGCCATCCCCCTCAATCTTGTAAGCATCCTCTTCATCATCATCATCATCATTTACTGGCTGCTCGCCACTGTTATTTATCTCCTCTGGTTGATCCTTCTTACCATTGCCAAACCATTTAAAACGACAACACCATATAAAATGGCTGAGGAAAATGCCGATTTCCAAAGTCGCACATATACAGTACAACACAATCCCCATAATGTCCATGTTTCCACACACAACACTGAGCATCGAGAATATTGCGCCCGCACAATCTATCGACAAGAAAATAAAGTTGATACCAACCACACGTCCATTTCTCTTGGCCAACTCAAAGTATGGAGGTATCAATCCTGCAGCGAGCATCACAGAGGCAATGATCCCAAAAATAAGAATACGCCAATTTCCTGTGTCATCATTGTAGTTGCGTCTAAAGTATAAAATCAAGCTGACATTCATTGCTAACGATACGGCATATAGAGCACCCACGTAGAGTATCATGCGGATCCGTTTCGTGGAAACAGGCGGATAGTAGAGGGTCTGGGCCCAACTTATGGAGCAAAAAACGAAAAACACATACGGTTGCACCTGGACGGGAACAGAAGCGTGGGTAGCAACAAAATAGATGCCAAACGGAATACCGCAAGCAGCCCAGAGAAACAACATGACTGGAGGCAAACCTTCACAGTTCTTTTTACGGTAGTTTGCGATAATCTGGGGGATGAGCTGAATGCACCATAATACCGTTCCAATGGTCCCCAACACATTCGATGCCACACTATTCGAGGCACCCATTTTTTCTTCAATAACTGATAAAGACCCTTGTGGTTGTCGAGGCAAAAACCTGGGTGCATAAAAAACTTCCACAACTGTTTATTGGAAGACAGAGTATATTGGATGGGATCATGAATATCAAGAGAAGAAAGAAGATCAAAGAGACACAAGAATTAGTGGGTTTACACAGGGTTTTATACTTTGACTACAAAAGAAAAAAAAATTAGCCAATTTCACTGCTTGAAGGAAAAAGGTTTCCGCCGAAGAACTCCTCGATGAGCTCAAACCATGCGACCCACAGCCCAATCCTGTGGGACAATCAGCTGGATTGAAATGGAAATATCCACTCGTACAGGATCTGCTCTGATATCGTATAGCAGCGATACCTTGTATGCCAGGCATGTGCAGCTATTATTAGTCATCTCGATACTATCGTACTACGGCCCAAAAAAAATAAGCTATGAAAAAGTTGCTCTCAAATTAATTCTTTTAGGTTTACATTGTTGCATATGGTAGATATACCTAGATAGATCGATAGATACCGCCGTTGCTCTATTTGCCTATTTAGACACCCTGGAATCCATGGAGTTCCGCTCGGGAACCTCGAGCTTGATGATCTCCGAAAGGTCCCGCTGCAAGGCAAGAAGGTCGCTAGTGGCCTTATTGATGGAATTAACGTCGGTGATTTTCTCCACATTTATGTATGCCTTTACGACCCAGGTGTTTTTGTCCAAGAGCTGCGGAGCTAGACTTGTGGGATGACCACTATCAGATTTAGGAATATGGTACACCTGAAAGAGCTCGATTCTGATAGACCCACTGTGGAAAAAACGGAGGCCTTTGACTAAATATCGCTTCTGCTCTAAATACCCTAAATTGTACAAGAACTCGTGTAGTTTCTTTTCGTTCTGTAGAATATTCGTCTCTTGAATGGTCTGCGAGGCCACTTTCCGCTTTCCCCCGGCCGGAATGTCGCTTATCTGCATGTTGTAATTCTCTTGCCTGTCCACAATTTTGCGCACCAAAGGATTGGCATCCTTGAAGTTCTTTCTGAAAAGCTCCTCGTCATTGCAAAGAATCTCGTTTAAAAGCACCTTATCGTTTTTCTTCGAGTGAATCTGCCATTTCTTGACGATTTTCACCAAATATTGCTCGTACTGGTTCAAGTTTATTGTGTTGTTTATCTGTGTGCTGTTCTGGAAATACTTGAGACTGATGATGGGCTTGAACAAGATCGTGAGGTACGATATTATCAGAGGCTTTCTGCCTGTGATGGCTATCAACGTGTTGATCACCAAATCAAACTCTTCTATGCTAATGCTGCCCACCAAACTCAATTGCTGCACCATTTTCCGCTCCTTTTGTTCGTAGACAACCAATATACCTCCTCTCTTTCGAACCAATCAGTCTTATGGTCCAGTTGTTGTTTAAGTTCGAGTCTCTTTAAGTCCTGTTTTTTCATCGATCAAATATCCACGTGACACGATGAGGAAAAAAAATTTCATGCAAATTTTTTTTTTTTGGTATAAGGTGAAAAATTTTCTTTTACTGAAGCATCTTCTCTTGGTTATCAAAGTAGCACCTTCTGGATCTCATCAACCCTGCTGTTAGCAAATCATCCAAAATGGCTAAAATAAAGAAGAGAGGAACATCTGGAAATGCCAAGAACTTCATCACCAGAACCCAGGCGATCAAGAAGTTGCAGGTTTCTTTAGCTGATTTCAGAAGATTATGTATCTTCAAGGGAATCTACCCTCGAGAACCAAGAAACAAGAAGAAGGCCAACAAGGGATCGACGAAGCCGGTTACTTTTTACTACCAGAAGGATATCCAATACTTGTTGCACGAACCTATCTTAAGAAAGTTCAGAGAACACAAGACCTTCTCCAAGAAATTGAACAAGGCCATCTCCAAGGGAGAAATTGGTGACGCTAAAAGACTTGATTCCAACAGACCTTCGTATAAATTGGACCATGTTATCAAGGAAAGATATCCAACGTTTTTGGATGCAGTCAGAGATTTGGACGACCCATTGAACATGATCTTCCTTTTCTCCAACATGCCTGCCACCGACAATGTCAGCACCAGAATAATTGAAAGCTGTAAGAAGATTAGCAACCAATGGTTGGCATATATTTCGCGTGAGAAGGCCTTGACTAAGGTGTTTGTGTCTATCAAGGGTGTCTATTACAGTGCTCAGGTCAAGGGTCAAGAAGTTATCTGGTTAGCTCCATTCAAATTCCCTCAGAACATTCCAAGCGACATTGATTTCAGAATCATGTTGACTTTCTTAGAATTCTACGTCAGTTTGTTGAACTTTGTGCTCTACAAGCTCTACAACGACGCCAATCTTGTGTTCCCTCCAAAGATCCACCAGAAAAACTCGAAGATTTTCAGTGGATTATCGACTTACATATTGGAGTTGAGAAGCTCGAATAATGGCGAGGAAGCCGCAGATGACAGCAACAGTGGTGTTATTACCGATGCTACCAACATACAGGCCAAGGCATTGAGCCAGTCGGAAATACAAAAGGCTTTGAAGAAAGATAATGAGGAGAAAGCCCCAAGCAATGAAGAGCAACAACAAGACGAAGAAGACGCTAAGTTGGATACCTTTGACTCTAAAACCAGCTCTAGCAAGACATATGTTGACGAGCTTATCCAGCCTTCAAACCTTTCTGCCAAAGAACAAGACGAATCCAAGAACATCTTCTCGAACATGACTTTCTATGTTGGTAGAGAAGTGTCCATTGATATATTAGAATTCCTTGTGTTATCTTTCAATGGAAAGGTGATTTCTGAGATCATTTTTGACGAAATAACCCCAGAGGAGAAGAAGACCTTACTTTCTAGTGTCAAAATCACTCACCAGATCACTGACCGTTCTGTTGTCAAGGACAAGGTTCCTGGTAGATCGTATGTTCAACCCCAATGGATCTTTGACTCCATAAATAAAGGCAAATTGTTGCCTGTCAGTGATTATGCTCCTGGTGAAACATTGCCTCCACATTTGTCTCCATGGGGAGATGCAGGTGGATACGATCCAGAAGCTCCTAAGGTTGAAGCAGCCGTTGAAGAGGACGAGGACGAAGACGAGGACGAAGTTATGGAAGAAGACGAGGAAGAGGAAGAGGAAGAGGACGAAGATTTGGCTGCTCAAAAGGAATTGGAGATGGAAGCTAAGGGTGTTAAATTTACTGAAGTCGAGAAGAAGAAATCTAGCAAGAAGAGAAAGATATCTTCGGTGATCAGTAAAGAAGACAAAGAGTTACAGGAGGAGAAGGAGATGAAGAAGATCATGATGACCAACAAGCAGAAGAAATTATACAAGAAGATGCAATACGGTAATGATAAGAAGGAAGAGAGAAAGAAAACTTTGGCTGACAAGAAACGTAAGCTTGAGAAGACCAAAAAGAAGCTCAACCAATAAGCAACTGGCATCCATTTTTCCCATGTTAGCATACATAGATTAGTCTTTAAACGTTACTGTAATTTATTATTTTGTTCGGCATTTTACTTACTTACACTTTTGCTTAGTCATAAACGTTACTGTAATTTATTGATTTTTTTTTTTGGGTAATAACTATTTATTAGGTGGTAAGAAGAGTCTGATCAGCAGTTTCAATCATTCTTGTTTCTTGGTGGCCTTCTCATCGATAGGTATTTTCTCGGTGAAGGCAACAATCAAGTACCCAACCAAGACCACATTAGCAACCAAAGCAGCACATCCACCGGTCACTAAGGTGTTATCTGTCACAGTTTGTAACGAGAAGAACGTTATTAACGGGAGGAAGATCATTGCAAGCGAAAATGCGATCAATTTTATCATGACCTCTCTAGATGTTGTTTGGTTAGTTCGAGGTTTGATTTCAACATGAAAGAGTGACAGACTTACCTAGGTATATCGACAGCCATTATTTTGTTATCTTGAGTTTTACAAAGTTTTGAATTGGGCCTGAAATTGAGCCTTGGATTTAATAGGATATATAATCTTGGGTTCTGGTTTGGATATGGAATTGATGAATTGGTAGGAGTGTCTGTTCATCAAAGTTGATAGATATGATAAGGACGTGTGATATTTGTGTGGAAAATTTTTCGAATTTGGAGGTTTTTTTTTGGCCATTATTTATTAAACGCACTACTATTGTTAGATGCGTGTCGATAGAGCACATCGAGCAGACATCGAGCATACATAGAGTGTGGGTATATATAACGAATATAGTATTGAAATATATGCCAACTGTCATCGGCCAAAATCCTTAATCAGAATACTATATAACGCAAATACTAATACAAATATGGAACGATCTTATATGGAACCTTCTTCTTATACTCTTCCCATTCCTTCCCGTATTTCAACGAGCATTTGTAGTCGTCTCTCTCTTGACGATGCAACAACAAAGTTGCAAAATAAATAACATAGAAATATGTCAATGGGGTATTGAATCCCGTAGGAAGACACCAAGACCAACTGATCAACCAGTCGCCGAAATAATTGATGTGTTGTGACACTCCCCACCAGCCGTCGCAGAGCAATTTGGTACCGGTTTTTGTTTGGATAAACTTATAGTTTTTATTTGCCAATGCGCCCTGTTTCCACAACGATTTTTGCTTGTTGGCTTCGTGGAAAATATAGTATCCAACCACCATCACAAGGGTGATCAAAACACAATTAACTGGGCCGAGACTCAATGGATTAAGCGACAAGTATCTTGCCTGTAAGGAGTACGTGAATGGAACCCAGACTAAATCGCCAAAAACAAGCATGAATCCAAACCCATCAGTGGTTATATCCATCATAGAAACAACCCCCTCCTCGTTCAACACACCGTCCACGATGTACCATAACTGAAGGAAATTGACCAATATAAGGGCATCTGAAAGCGTGGTCTCAGAGCTGTACCAATAATTATGGTGGATACACGAGATATTTATGGCCAACCATAACAATAAACCAGGTTTCAACTCGCAAAAGAACTTCAAATCAACACCCACCACTCTTGGATTCAATTCACGGCCAATAAACCAGTCATAGATGACATTGTGAGAGTTACCATTGATGGACAATATTCTTTCGGTTGTCTTTAACCCGTTCAATGTTCTCAATGGCACAAAAGACAATCCATACAAGAAGAAAGACAAGGCAAACGAAAAGATCGTAGCAACTAACGCAAGCGATAGAAAGTTATTGTAAAGAAACTCAAGTTCCGGTAAGAACCCTTCAGCCATGTAAATCCGGAATACAAACCCAATCACCAACAAGCCAAATAGATTCAATCCAGTCACTTTGTACTTCAAAGTGGTCCCATCTCTCAATTTGATTCCCTCGATAATCTTGCCTGGAACCATGTAGTCTAAAGACATCAATCCAAAGAACCAATAGAGGTAGAACTTCCAGGCTTCAGTATTAAAACATTGATGCACCCAGTCAATCAGCTCAATTTCTTGTTTGACTCGGAGAACATTCAAGTGCACTCCATGGATCACATACTCTTCGTTGCATAATAGGTAGAAAACTATCACTATGAGGGGCAATCCAAAGGTGATTCCCAAAGCGCCGGGGATTCCTCCGAACTCTTTCCGGGTAGTATATGGGTTCAATTCGGTCATTGTGCTTCTGTCTGGCGATTGTTAGTGCCTTTGCTATGTGTTGTTAACAGTTGGGTTGAAATATATCCCGATTTTTCAGTAATATATTGGTGGATCGCTAAATCTCGTATAACGGTGACGGGGGAATGGTATATTCATAGAGAGCAGTGTTATTAGTCTTTTTGGGGTAGTCAGTACATGGGGGTCTGAGAGAGTTAGAGAGATGAGATATACTAGGTGCTCGTGGCATGATTTGGGTAAAGTAATGATCGATATTGAAATATATGACTGAAGCTGCTTTATTTCATATCAATAACCACCAAAGGTGACTGCCAGTTTGATTGCTACTGATCCATGCCCTAGCAATGAAGTCAGAGAACTGGAGCAGTTGGTGATGTATCGCGTCCCTTTATCAAAACCCGCACATTCCACAATCAACAAATTTCACTTTCATCCATCAATGGAAGAAAAAACCAATGTTAGCAAACATACCACATGGTGGATAAACTATCCCCACAAAATCTACCCTATCGCAGTCACATTCACATTCATAAGGAGCCATTTCAAAACCGACAGACAAAACCGGATACCCTTTCAGTCAAGGATGATAATTATATGATAAAAAGAACAGAACCAACTTGCTACATTATCACTAATACATTATTAAATCAGACTTAGACTCAACAGCAATGTCTTCACTCAGCAACAAACAGAAAACCGAACTCAATAAGGCAATCTTCTCATACTTGAAAAACCAGCTGCTTGATGCGGGTATCTTGGAGCTGGTATTCAACTCGCTACAGCTATCCAAAGAGGACGTGTCTTCAATATCAGATTCCAACTTGCTAGAGAAAAAATGGTCAGCCGTTATCCGGCTTCAGAAAAAGATAATGGATCTTGAGACTCAGGTGAGTAACTTGAACGAGATCGTCGACTCAACAGCTGGAAGCAACGGTAATAATAACAAGTCTCTGAGCGGAGGTATTCTTTATAAAAATATCAACTGGCTTCCTCACAGGCCATCAAAACTTTTAAAAGCCCATAAAGCCTCTGTAAATTCCATCAGCATACACCCGCTTCTTCCTGAGTTGGTGGCGGGATTAAATGATGGAACCTTCGTAGTTTGGGACTTGTTGAACTTAGTGCAGCCTCAGAAGCTTATAATGGCACACACCAAGGCAATAAACGACATCACTTACTCCTACACCCCTTTGAAGTTGAGCAACAACTCAAAGGGATCCTCGTTGGTTGCCACATGCTCTTCTGACCTTTATATCAAGATCTGGGACGCCACGGAGAATTTCGACCTTCGTAGAACCTTAAGCGGCCATACACACACGGTTTCCTCAGTCAAATTCAAGAAATACGATGCGTCAAGACTATTTAGCTGCTCACGTGATGGGTCGATAATATTATGGGATGTGGTCAACGGATGGCGATTGAAGTCTTTTGTTGGCCACAGCGACTGGGTGCGAAGCATTGATTTGAACCCAAGCGGCGACTATGTTGTGTCCTGTTCCAACGACCAGAGTGCGAGACTATCACATGGTGAATCGGGGGTGGGATTATCCATAATGGTGGGTCATACGCATGTGATTGAAGACTGTAAATTTGCTCCTAAAACCAGTTGGAAGTATTTAGACAATCTTTCGCAGAACTTCATTGATAATCAAGACGAAAATATCGTTCAACAGTACGACTCATTAGGCTTCAAGTATTGTGCTACTGCATCTAGAGATGAGACTGTGCGTATATGGCTACTCCCGCTACCAATCATCAGACCCCACAGACCCCCAACCCCGTCCAGCAATCCCTCGGCAGTTTGCTTGATAGAATTGAAGGGCCATTCATCATGGGTGAGATCCTTACAGTTCCATCCTGGTGGCAAATATATGTTCTCGAGTTCCGATGACAAGACGATAAAAATCTGGGATCTCAGTTCTATTGAAAAGCTTGGTATAGTTAAAGCTATCAGAACGTTGACCAATTCACACGAAGGCTTCATCAACTGTTTGGAATTTGCGTCGCCAATTTTCGTTGATGCTTCTAAAAACGTCGATAACATGTTCAACCCTGCAAACAGTAACGGCAAAGCGGACAAAACAGACGGTAATGAGGAAGGTGACGAGAAGAAGTCTGCTGTTGCGAAGGAAAAGGAGATATTGGTTGCCCTTGACAGATCCATTCGTTGTTTGTTTGCTAGTGGAGGAACTGATAACACACTCTGTCTATGGAGTTAATTGCTGTGTTTGCTTGCTTGTTTTTATTGTTGTTTTATCGCATGATTCCCTTTCCCTTTCTCTTTCCCAGTTTAATTTCTCTACATTGTATCTTTATTTGAATATTCGTATGTAAAATATATTATAGTTTATTGTGCCATACACAATACACAGCCTTGCTTACGGTGATCATTGTATGAAGAGATGTATAAGATGTTTCTATAATCAATGCAAAAGACGGTTGTACTGACAAATTAAAAAAGAACCGAATAATAAAAGACAAAAAAGCGGTGAATAAAAGGTATGAAGAACAAGCAGAATGAAACAAATAAAGAACCAGCAGAACAAAACTAATTAAGACCAATAAAGAGACGAAATAATAAAGAAGTCAAACACCACTGCCATGAGTGATCCCTAAATTGACGATCATGTATCCGTTGATGACAGTGATCAATAACCAGCAAATAACACCCCATATGGTGGTGTGCCAGTTATTTGACATATCTATATACTGTTTCTCTGGGCAACAAACTGGATCATGAGAATCATTATTTTGAGTCTCGGCATGAGACGCTGAAATAGAATGACTTCTTCTGTTGGTCATAACGGTATCAGAATTATTTTCCTCGTTTGAGCTTGAGTTAGAATCGCCCGAAATCTCGACCAATTCAACTTCGGCATTTTCTTTATCGGCCAAGTCGCGTTTCATTGCTTCCTTGACATCTATGGTGTAGTCGTCCTTTTTCTCAACCCTCATGTATTTTTTACACGACGTGAAGTAGATCAAAGGAGCTGTCAAAAATGGCAACAATATAGACAAGCACACTTGAGAGGCATTCAAAGCTTGTGATAACCCTTCTTTTCCGATAGTTGTGGCAACAACCAACGTAGGAACGATGGCTATGGTTCTTGTGGCGATACGTCTCTTCCATGGCGTAATATTCCAGCGTAAATGACCCTCGCTCACTATTTGACCTGCGATGGTGCACACAATACCAGCAGACTGTCCAGATAATAGCAAGGCCAACATGAAAAGCGTACCGGCAACCGGTGCTACTTGCTCCGAAAGAAGATCATGGATGGTGAATAAATCAGCATCTGCTGCTGCTGAACTGCCATACAAGGAAGCACCAGCAACAACCATGATTGCACAGTTGACAAAAAGAGCAACAGTGATCAATGTCGCAGATAATTCAAATATTGAGTACTTCATTGAGTAATTGATTGCTTCTAGAGTAGGTTTATAATTGTACACGAAAAACTCTTCGGCATCAATACTGTTTTCAAAGTCAGTAAGCTTGATATAACCCTTCTTCTCATCATATTCCCTCAATCTGGGCTTGACAAGACTGGATCCTAAAAACAACGAATGGGGCATGACAGTGGCACCTAAAATCGAGGCCGCAGTATAAATTCCGTTCTGTTCAAACATCTGTTTGGATGGAACAAATCCCCGGAAGACTTCGCGGGCCGATGTGGCCGGCATGAGCTTCAACTGGATAGCAAAACACACTACAACCCCACAAACAAGACAGGCTACGGCTATTTCGAAATATCTAATAAATTTAGTGGATCCCCCAGGACGATATGCCAAAAGAACACACAAAACATCCATACTTGTTAACACCACACCAGCAGGCAACGGAATCCGCATCAAAATATTCATAGCAACAGCCGTACCAATAACCTCTGCAAGATCTGTGGCGATGATAGCGATTTCAGCAAGAACATACACCACGTAGTTGACGTATTTGTTCAAATATGCTCGACATGCCATGGCATAATCCATTCCTGTCACCGATCCAAGCTTGATGCACAAAGACTGCAAGAAAATGGCCAAGCAGTTAGAAAGAAACACCATGCAAAGCAACGAATACTGGTTTTTTGCCCCGGCCGAGGCATCAGCTGAATAATTACCTGGATCTATATATGCCACAGAAATCATCAATCCTGGGCCGACAAATTTGGCGTATTTGGTCACAAAACGCTTCACTTTTTCTACCACCGGCTTCATTTCGAGGAGTTTAGCTTCGAAGCGTATTTCGAATGGTATTAAGCTGCAAAATCTCAAAAAAGTCTTGAATTTGCTAATATTAAAGAGATGCTAGTTCGAGATTATATGAACAAAGACTGGTGCTAATATAAGCAGCAGACCTAAAAATCACATTTTGAAAAAACCAGCAATTAGTTATAACTGCACCCGATGGGTTGAGATGTACGGAGGTGCAACCAAATATGGTCACGTGGGGAACCTCAAAGTGCTAAGGTCAGGAACTCTTCTTCGTGATTGACTCTGGTGATTCATTGTTGTAGATTCAAGGAACGAGATAATTGGTTAGCTATTAATATCTGTTAATTAAAGTAACCCTAAAGTATCCACTTTTTGTTTTGAAGTTTACAAAAATAGATCGTAAATAATCAAGATATAGTTCTAGTAACACTCTTCTTTTTTTAGTAGGATTCTGGGGTGGTGATGATTATGATCAGTGAACCATAATTGTATTTCTGAGTTGTACATGAATTTGAGTATTATCGTAGCTTGTTATATTTAATTTTACACCCACATGCAAGTCAGAAGAAGATTAACGTAAATTGAAGAAAAATGGACTCTGGCAGTGGAGATATGAAGGCTCTTTTAAGAAGCCAATACTCTTGTAAGAAGTCACAAAACCAGGAGGGACGTTAGAAAGAAGAAACAAAAATATCAAGCTATAGTTGTACGAATAACGATACAGTTTTTTAGACTTAGACAAACATCGTATGTAAGATGAATGCACCAAAGTATAATACAAAACTGTAGTTAATGCTGCACCATTAGTCAGCTACTTCTACTGATGGGGTAAAAGAAGCTGTTGCTTGGGTATCAGCAACATTATCTGTAGCAATGCCAGCAACAGGGTTAGATATAGAACTGGAAATCTTAACGACTGGTGAAGGGTCTGCGGAGTTCGGGGAGCCTTCTGAGTTTGAAGTTGATGACGAACCTTCTGGGCTTGAGGCTATAGAAGACTCAGATGCACCACCGGTGGAAGCGGTAAAACGAATCAGAAACTGACGCAGAACCTGATGCGGCACTTGGGACAGATTCTGTCGAGCCTGAATTAGAGGCAGAGGCAGAAGATGAAGCAGAATTGAGGTCAGATAGTGGGCAAGTTGTAGTGTATTCAGTCACAATGTCACGAACAGCTGTGGTAGTAACCTTAGCACGTGGATTGCTTGTTCAGGAAGTAATAGTGAGAAGCTCTGTTGACTCAATTGTAGCGGTAACAACAGCAGTGACTAATGGAATTTCCTCATAGGCAGTGATATTGTACCTGACATTCAAACCAAAAGCGGCGTAAACTGAATAGAAAGTGCTGGACAAGTATTCAATAACATTGCTAGTACCTCTTGCGGTGTAGACTTGTACAACCACAGTTCCATCACCATATGGGTAAATGGTTGAGGTGGATGTAATGCAGCCAGTCCAGTGGGTCATGACAGTGTCAGTAACAGTTTCAGTGACTCCTGATGTGAAGGTTTCAATAGAAATAGTGCCATTACCAGATGGATAGATTGTAGAGGTTTAAGTATAGCTACCAGTCCAAGACTTAGTATTTGTGAATAAGGAGTCTCGACCTCAACAGTTGGGTGAATCGAAGGATCAGTTGGAACAATTGTAGTAAATGCTAGGACAAAGTTTTGTTTCTATTACTTACATCACAAGAATTCTGCTATAGGAAATATATTTCAAGAGAGTTCAATTACGGTGAGTACCATAGAATACTTCTTTTGGATACTCCGTCCAAAATAGTGCATAAGCTTTTCTGGTTTTTTTTTGACATGGTCCGATCAAGAAATAAGGTATTTACTAAATACTATTTACAGATTATACCAATATCGCTGAACTGGGCTCAGAGCCAGCTTCAAGCAGTGTTCTATACAGTTCAATGAATGAAATCGTGGTACTGGCTGCAACGGCGGTGCTTTTCAAAGCATAGGAAAACACCTAATCTTAGTTACCTAATCTCATAGTAGTTGGCGATGCTATATGCTTGAACAATTAAAGCTACTATTGACAAATACGGCCAACGAAATCTTCAACTGATCCTCTTTATGTCTTAGCATTAGTGTATACATTTTAGGCGTCAATAATAAATGAGGACATATTTTGCATATCGTATATTTTAATCTGGTTTGATACGTACAATAACTTCCTCGTTTCTCTGTTAAGTTATTCCTCATAGGTATTTATAATTGTGCAAATTCGTGGTAGTCAATTGCCCTCTTTAGAGTCGTTGTTCCTTCTCCAGAATGATAAAATTTCCGTATTGGGTTCAGAAATAAAATTATCCATACTCAGTTGAGGTGTTGTATATTCTAGTTGCCTACCCCCACCCCACTTCTAGGCTTTAGGCTTAGACTCATTATTGCAGAGCTATGGGATGACTGATATTGAATAGAGAAGAAAGGCAAGGGAAGACCCTTCATAGGGGGAATAGAAGAAGGGAATTTACGGGCTCAAAGGACTACTGTTATCATCCTAGTTATTGGTAACTTTTGGTAACCTTTGTGATTTAATTGAATTTTATTAGATGTATATTTCCATTGAAAGCATTTTTAAATTAATCTCTTTAAGTCCAAATTAATAACCACTGATAAATTAGAAAAAAATTTCTTCAAAAAAAATCAAACACTATCACAGAAACAGTAGCATTCTTCAAAAAGCACTTTCCATATCCTTACTAACTAAGTTTGCTTGAAATAGACTCACAAACAGTGTCTCTCGGCATTCATGTTGGCGATCCCATATGCGAATAAAATCACAGTGTCAATCACAGTGTCGTATATTTTTCACGAATATATACCATTGGTACGGGCCATCTTTCTCATCGTTCATATGAGAACAAATCACAAAAGCACATCAAATCTTTACGACTAACAAATAACTAGCCTCTACAAAGGATATCTACAACAGGTAATCCAGATAGATCAAGCCAACGTATAAAATCAGAGGATAATCCATGCCAATAATGAAAGAGAAGTCCAAAAACAAAAACAACGGAAGACCAAAGAACAATGATTTCCAGTCCTTGCTCAAGATCCTTAGGAAGTACTATGCAAATACGGTTTCTGTGGCCAAGCTTGTGTTCTATGGAATCAACTGGCTATATATATTTGGAGTTTTCTTGATGTACTATTCACTCAAGCTTTATGTGAAAAACTTGTGGATTTGCTGGGTGATTTTGGTCCTTTTCAATCTAACGTTTCTTACATTTGTCTATACGAACTTAAAGAAATTGAACAAACAGAACTACCAATCGGTGACAAACATAAAGTATGGGATTCCTGAAAACCGGATCAAGATGTCGAAGTTTGCTTTTGTGGATTTAGACAACTGGCAGAACGAGTTGCTGTTGCTCAACTTCAAGAATAGAGACTTGGATACCCTAATATATGCTGATTCGATGTTGATCTCTTCTATTTTGGATCAGATAGTCAACTTGATCGTGACCAGTTTCATCAACTCGTGGTACAATTCAATTAATAATAGTGCTAGTAAGGCTGACGATATATTTATTGAGGAGGTTAAAGTAAACATAAAATATGCTATTACTGAGTTATATCACAAGCTTTCTGTGCTTGATTTTGCTGATCTCGTTGTGTTGAGAATAATTCCCATTATAACAAACCATTTCAATAACTACATCACTGCCAAGTCTTTGGTCAGACAGAAGTATGCGTTCACGACATCTGACGAAAAGCGGAAGTCCAATTTGAAGACCGCCTCTGATAATGTCGATGTTAATGGGAAGAAGTCCGAGTACGATGCTAGTGGTACTGGAAACGACAAAAGACACGGGAAAGGCAAAAAAAAGGAGACCAGCTCGAAAGGAACCAAGATTAAAAACAATAACGAGGCTAATAATCTA
The DNA here is from genome assembly GCA_030490795.1 of Saccharomycopsis sp. yHQL182. Lineage (NCBI taxonomy): Eukaryota > Fungi > Ascomycota > Saccharomycetes > Ascoideales > Saccharomycopsidaceae > Saccharomycopsis > Saccharomycopsis sp. yHQL182. The sequence goes on along the minus strand of JAKVQV010000002.1, from coordinate 974,940 downwards.
TTGACAAATGAAGACGAGTTGAACATATTGGTCTCCAAGTTTTACAACCACGGGAAGTTGCACCCCTCGATCAACACCTTCAGAGAGAATTCTCAGTTCAGCACATTGAACCAGAAGAACCATTTAAGGGAGAAAATAAATAGAATCATTCCGATTATCCTAAGCAAAACCGAATCAAATTGTCCGCCTGTTCACTTAATTGTGCGTGAAATACTCATTAATAGCTGTTTGTTACCGGTGGTCAATATGGTTATAGACCCGCATTTCTGGAACCAGCTTATTGTCACAAATGTAGGAAGCACATTGAAAGATAGAACTAAAGTTATACAATTAAGAGCCGAGCTTCAAAAGCACGCCGACAACTCCAACAAGTCCTTCAACAGTAAAAAAACCGGTTCTTTGAAGAACGGCACCAAGGGCTTCTTTGGTTTGGAGAACAACAGTGATAATACTAACAAAACAAGGGCCAAAAGCCATAAAAATATCGATGATTCCAATCCCTTGTTTGAATATAAAATAAGCCTAAGTACCGGCCAATCATACTTCGAGAAGTCATTGAAAAAGATCAATAAAAGCAATTCGCTTATTGATCTTCGTCAGATGAAATTCTATATCAATTTACAGCTCCAAAGAACTCTTAGAAATCGCGAATATAACGAGCTATCCAAGACATTCGGCTCCAGTAACAAACTCCTGAGTACCGCAAACGATAAAGAAGCTGCTGCTGAGATGAAGAAGAAGAAGGATCTTTTCGAAAGATATAAGATTCTAATCAAAAGATTGCAGATTGTGCAATTGACACTCTCTAATAGAATAAACTTTATTAATTTTGAAAACCAACTCAATGATCCAACTTCAGGGAAATCTCTTAAAGATGCTTCGGACATGAGATCAGTAAACTCGAACTCCAACTCAAGTTTTAAAAACTCTCCTAAGAATGCAAGCACCGCCTTCTTTGACAAAGACGACGATAAAGCTATCAAAATGACCGACAAGTCAAAAGATAATCTCCAGTTGCTAACCATCCTTAACGATTCAAGTCTCCTTACCTTTTATATGGAGTACATGGACCAGCATAATAAGACCATTTTGCTTCAGTTCTGGCTTGTGGTAAATGGTATTAAGAATCCTTTAGAAGACCCGCTTTCCATCAATGCCGACGATATTTATGATGATGACGACAATTTCCCACAGTTGGCCAGTAATAACCTCGAGCAGTTCAAGACATTTAATGCTGAGTTCAGCAACAACTTGAACTTTGTCAATGATATCAAGCTGATCTTCAACAGTTATTTCAACAACAAGCTTATTATTGAAAACAACAAAATCATATACGAAAACGTCAAGAACTTTGTCAAGTGTTACGACAACTACCAGGTTTACTTGAAACAATACAAGGAGTTCTCTTTGAGTAAAGATGCTTCTCAGGATATCGATATCCCTAAGCCAGATTCTGCTGACGAAAGGAATGACGCTGCTCAAACACAACAAGATAGTAAAGGCAGTCAAACATACAATGAGTACGAGCTAATGAGCAAACGTTATGAATTGAATAAGCTCTTTGTGAAGGCTAGGAAGTCGATATTGATCTTACAGGCCAATATTTTCAAGCACATGCAAGATGATTTGCCTAATTTCCAGAACTCTACAATCTATTTGAAGTTGTTAGCATCTGAGGTTAGTAAAACCACGGATCAGATCTCCTCAGACAATGTAAAAGGTGATTCTAGTGGTGATAGCAATATCTTCAGTGAAAACCAGACTGCGATTGCAGGCCAAAGACCTTCAAACAGCCATAAAGTGACGTTTCATGAAAAGGTTTCTGATACCAATAAGAACATTTCAGGCTTAGGAATTAAGTTAGAAGGCACTACTGGCGATCCTCTTGCTAATTACATTGATGAAGGAGACTCTCTGGAGGAGATGCAACATGCTATGTCCAATTCTGTGACGAGTTTAACGGCTGCCAATCCAGCGCCTGGAAGTGCTAATGGATCGAGAATATTTGACGAGGATGACGATCTTGTTTCGTCAGACGTTATCAATGCTGTTGAACATGCCTTGAATGAAATCATAGAGAACAATAACGACTACAATCATAATGATGCAGTTAAATTGAAGTATGATATTCTTTCGAGCCAGTTCAACGGAAACAGTAACAGCGACTCAAATGGAGAAGAATCTGAGGAAAGCTCGACCAAGAACAATGCAAAGCTGAAATTTTTCAACAGTTATAAAGACATATTTGGCCAGAGCTCCTCGCTTTTCAAGAACGACTTTAGTGAGTCAGAAAGTTCGTCCACGAATTTACAGGACACTAGTAACAAGAGCGGGCGCGACTCTTTAGATCACGAGTCTGGTTCGAATATTGGAAACGATATTGCCAAAGATCGTGGATTAAGAGGTAACGAAAAGACTGGCAATGGCATGCAATATGATAGCGACGATGACATTGATGACATGGACTCAGTTATTTCTGACATGATAAACTCAGAGGCTATTGGAGAGTATGAGGTGTCTGAAATCCACCTAGCTGCTCCTGGTGATCTCAGTCTTGCGGAGGAGATTGATAAATTGACCAATGAAATCGATAACTTAAACAATCAGGTGAAAATCCTCCAGCCGCTTTTGACGAAAGCAGATGTCACTAATAACGTTGCTGAGTTGAAGATTTTGCGAAAGGCAAAGATTAGTTTGCAACGGGAGATCCAATTAAAGGACTTGCAGAAGCAGCAATATATCGTCCAGGAAAGCGACAACAGTTTGTATGGTAAATCAAGGGTCACAATTCAATCGTATATCACTAGTCTTGAAGAAAGTACCGGAAAAGAGTTCACTTCCTATATAATCGAAGTGCAAAAGCTCAATAATAACAGCAGAGGCGAAAATAATGCCAACACAGTGATGGCCGGCTGGATTGTTGCTAGAAGATTCAGCCAGTTCTATATGTTGAACAGATACTTAAAAACCGTCTATCCACAAGTAAAATTGCTAACATTTCCAAAGAAAAACATCTTCTCTATGAACAGAACACAGAGAAAGATCCTCATAGAGACCAGAAAGAGAATGCTAGAGGTTTATTTGCAGAAATTGTTGGACATGCCTGATGTATGTAAAAGCAGAATTTTTAGATTGTTTCTCTCTTCTCAGAACTTCACCAACAATGTGTTTACCAAAAGCACGGTTAGAATCAAAGACCAAAGCTCGACGATTATCTCTTCTTTGGCCAATCCGGACACTTCAGTAGCTGATGATCAAGGCACAGGCAACTACAACAATAAGTACAAAGCCTTTGAAGACGTCACTGCAAAGTTATACAACGGAATAACGAACGGGATCGAGTACTTGAATGGATCCGTGCTTTTTAGTAATAGCAATGCTCAAAATGCAGGTCTTAGTAATGGATTTATCAGTGAAAATAATCTCGATCCACGCGATAGCAATGGAAATGGTAACGGCAATGGCAATGATACCAATAAGAAATCAAGCATGCTAAGAGAAGAAACAGAGCTTCAAAACGAGTTGAATTCCTACGACGAAAATAAAACTACTTTTGTCAAGCCAATTTGCGATTTGTTCTTATCAATATTTGCATTGAATAGAAGCAACAGTTGGTTAAGAGGAAGAGCCATTTTGGTTGTTCTACAACAGTTGTTAGGCAGTACCATAGAAAAGAAGCTTCGTGAGTATCTAATGATCTACAAGAGCGAAAATAAAGTCATTGACTTGTTGAATGTGTTTAAAGATAAGATCTGGCCTAACGATGTCTTTTTCTTGAACACAGGCAAACCACGCGATCCACCACCTACCCAGATGGATAAAAATAATGCTAGAAATGAGGCAAAAACCTTGTTGGAGATTCTTTTGACCGATATCAGTAGTAAGATTGTTGGGTTGAACAATGCCAAATTTGCTGCTACCGAGCTTCATTATATGATGCAAAACGATATTTTGAACACGCATTTGATATATGCTATACTTGATGAGATTTTAGATGCTATCTTTCCGGAGATTGCCAACAAATAAATCGGTTTACAAATTGCTACATGTGTGGTAATGAATTGTATATATAGAAGTCATTATATTAAAAACATATCTGATATTACTGTCATTATTGCATCAACTATTCCATAGATTGTAGTTAAATTAAATTCTTTAGTAGTTCCCGATACTCTGCTTGTATTCTTCTTCCTGCTGACCAATTTTGTTGAGGGTGTTTAGAAAATTGGTTGCTGTTTTGCCTAATTCTCCACCCTCTTTAGTGATACTGGTCAACTGGGACACCATACTATCGGCAAACACCTCCATTAAAAGCTTACGTCTGCTCAATACGTCCTCGCATCTAAGCAGATCATCATCTATAGAGGCCGTAAGACGTTTATCTTTTGTAGATCTGGCAAATAATTGAAGGTGACTGTAGGCATTCGGCACATCAGGAAGCAAGTAGGTGTGAGATGTAGGGTGATTTATAACAAGTCTTGCGTCCTCATCATTGTTCTCCTTGTTTTCCTCGGCACCATCCTCTTGATTACTTGATCTTGAAGGTAATAAGGCCCCGTAGCTTACGATCTTGGCCAATGTGGTGAGATGCCTTATCTTTATGACCCGTAAGTCATTGTCGGTATTATTGTTTCCATTGGTGTCATTATGAGTGTTGACGTTAACCGACAACGAGATGTTTTGCTTATTGTTGTTTAATGGCCAATTGAGAAGACTGAAATAGCACTTTAATAGCTTTATCCAATTATTGTCAACAATAGAAGGTAAACAGTTTAACTTGATCAAGACATTAACAAACTTCGTGGAGTCGTCACGCACAAAGTGATCAATATGGGTCATTGCACTCTGGATATATAAGATAACGATCCCGTAATTCAACTGCAAACCAATCGGCTTGACTAATTCTAATGCCTTCAATGATTCTGTTCTAACTTTCCGCGAGACATCGATGATGAGCTTGGCTATGGCGACAATGGTCTTTTTCATCAACGTAGGAAATTCGTGCATGTGTGTGTGGATAAACAACACAGCCTCCTGCCGCTGCTTACTGGTTTTATGTCTGGTAAGACTAATGTTTTTCAATAGTTCAGTCTCATCGGTCTTTTCTTTCAACACCGACTGAAGCGGGATATGGATCGACTTTGCAGCGAATGAAGTATCTGTATGGTTGGCATTTTTTGGCTTAACCTTTCCAACCTTGAGCTTCTGTTTGGCAAAATCCTTGGATTTTTCCTTCTTTTTTCTTGCAGAGCTTCCCATTACAGCTTAATATTATATCTTATGGATTGGTGAGTGTGTCTGGGATTGTTGATGAGCAGTTTGGGATGGCTGTCATAGTTAGAGAAAGTCTCTAAAAAAATTTTCCTGTGTGAAATTTTCACTTAAATTTTTTTTTCTGCGATGCAGCCGGGCAATACGAGATGGGGACCATTTCCATGGATCAGTATCATTTTATGTTATGGTGGCAATCATTGCACAAGAGACATTATACAACGTGGGGATAGAAAAGTAGTCGCATTCGGACCACTAAACCATTATAAAGGGTCATTAAAGAAAGCCGTTAGATAAATTTAGATTGCTAGACCAGTGTTGAGGTAATCAAGATTATCCAAGCAACCAAACAACGATCGGCTTAATATAGAAGGAATAAAAAAACATGTACGGGTGTATAATAAAATGTAAAGATGTCGCAGAGCAAATTTTTTACTCTCTTTTGAGACGGATATTCTCAAGAGTATCGGCATTAGTACCGCTTTAATAGCACGAAGACCTGGACATAAAGCCTGTAACAGTACGATAAACCCAAGATCAGCTAAAGATACAGGCAGGATGAAGATGACTGACCAAAAAGAGGAGATCGAGGACGTGAAATCTGTGCAAACTGTGGCCGAGGACGCTGTGGATGAGGAGGAGGAAGAATACGAGCCGGTGATAAGTCAAAAGAGGCAGAATTTGTTTGATTTGCTACAGGATGAGGAATCTGACGAGGAAGAGATGGAAAATCTGAATATAATACCCGAAGTTGGGGGTGCAGAGGCGGATATTAAGGTAGAAACCAGAGATGAGGACGGCGATACGTTTCATGATTCAGTTGAACAGCAGCTCGAAACAACGCCCAAAAAGAGCAAGAAGAACAAGAAGAACAAGAAAAAAGCCAAGGGAAAGAAGAACAAGAGTCTGGCTGCTAATGTGAAGGAATTGACCGACGACGAGTTTTTGGATCAATTGGCCAAATCGAATAATCCAGCGGGACGGAACAATAAGGCAGGCAAGGGTTCGAACGCCGGTGGAGCCAAACTTTTGAGCTTGACAATTGACGAAAATGCATATTCCAACATTACAGAAACCGACTTCAAAAGAGACCTGCATTTGCTTGCGTTCAATACCAGACACTTGGATGCCGACAATGAATACATGCTGTTATTTGGGGACATTTCCACGAAATTGTTAAACGATGCAAACTCAACCACCTCCACATTTGTGACTCCCGACCAGCTTTCGATGATAAAAAAGCTCACAAAGCGGGTGAGAAACTGGGGTGGCAGCGACAGACGTAGCATTCCTGGAACCTCGCGTAAATTAATGTTGACGAAGATCCGCGACGATTGGTTGCCTACAAACGTAAGAAACGTCTCTATGAAGCAGTTATCGTTCAATGAGACGGTGGAATTGAAAATAGCCCAGCAAAAAAGCCCTGACTCGCTGTTGAGACCGAGCGAGGCTGCCATTCGCGATGAGGTTCAGGCAGAAGCCAATCTCGGGGTGAAATACTTCCAGTTCCACAGCAACATCAACGAGGTGCAATGCAACTCTCTCTTCCTACTTTTTGCGGTAATAAGGGCTGATCACCAAGGATTGATCGACATTCTACAGAAATATCCGTACCATGTACCCACCATTCTACAAGTAGCGACTATTCTTGCACGACAACACGACAAATCAAACAACAGTGGGCTTGTGGAACGGGCCTTGTTCGTGTTTGACAGAGCAATCAAGCAGAACTTCCAGATGGGAAACGGCGGCTTGCATCGGTTACCGTTTGAGTTCATGCTTAATCGGCAATTTTACCTTGCGTTGTTCAAGTATATCAAGATATTGACCCAAAAAGGAACGTTTTACACCGCATTTAACTACTGTAAGTTGTTGTTATCAATCAACCCGTTTGAGGATCCTTACGGCGTGCGGTATTTCATCGACTTTTACGCGATCATGAACAAGGAATACGAGTACTTGATCGGATTTTACAACAGTTGTTTCACGCAATCATATCTTCAATGGGTAACCCCCGGAATGGCATATTCCACGGTTCTCTGCTATCTCCGACTCAACGACTTGGAAAACGCCAAGCTTCAGCTCGCTAAGGCTGTCAAATATCATCCCTATGTGGCGATCCAATTGTTGGAAGATGTATGTAACATCTCGGTAACCGTAGCAAACATCCCCACCAGCGTGGTCAATTCTGTCTATAAGCTCCTCAACGACCACATAAAGTTGGTCTGCGAAACGTATCTTGTCAGCGCCAAAATCATCTGGAACGACCAAGAACATGGCGCGGAAAACATCAAGTTCCTCCGCGAAAACTTGATCGAGATTTTAAGCGCAGAAGCTGGATTCTCCAGCATCTTGCAGCTCCCTGATACCATACCTAAACCGTTGATCCGGTACGCTATCTTGTCGGAAGAAAGCAAATTGATGGCCAAAGTGCCTAAGGATGTCTGGGACAATATCTACGAGTTCGACATCTTACCCCCTGAGAACGAAATGTCCGAGGTTTTGGAGAACTTATGCGATGAGAGCATCATCTCCCAGGGATTGATGGAAACTGACTTGCTCAATTCGCAACTAGAGCAGTTGAATTTGCAAGCTGGCCAGAACCTTGGATGAAACAGGTCAATGTGCCTGGATTATATGTATTTATACGGACGTTTATATAGATGCTCATTATAACAGAAAAAATGTACGGCGACTAAATAGTAAATGCATTCTACGGTGTTTCTTGGGTATTAAGTAGATGATCACGCAGCATCTGCGGTTTCTAACGGCGTGTTGTCTGTCGTAGCCATGACGTTGCGGTTCTCGCGGATCACGTGATTAGTATGTTCGTTTTTGATAAGTGCCACGCGCATGGTAGCTAAAAGATTGTTGGCTGCATTAGAATGGCTATACACACCTCCATTGAACGCGGCGGTAGCGTCCTTGCCCACCGATGCCTTGATCAAGGCCACACCGCCGGGATGGTTATGTACAAAGGGCGTGACATCGTGTACTACGCCCTTGATGATGACTAATGCTCGGTGCGAAGATGCCGAGAGTCTTTTGAACTCGTCTGTAGTGATCAAGGGGAGTTTATTCACTGGTACACCCCAGTTGAGCTTAGCGCGGCGACGATCGATAACCTTCTGCCTCTGAAGAAGCAAACAGCGGCTAACGATTTCCTCGTTTGTACGATGCACACGTTTTACTCCAAACACGCCGTTGAATCTGAGAAAGAGGGAGATTGCCCATTTGTTAGGGTCATATTGGTAATAGTAGTAGCCATTTCTGTAGTCATTAGGGAACTGGTGGTGGAAATTGTTATAACCCTCGCCAAACGTGATCAACGACACGAAAAAAGAGTCGCGCACGGTCTTCTTATCATCAAAGGGCTTCGAACCAATGAGATGGCCAAACGAGTTGACCGAAAAACTGGTCTGCTGACAGCAGAAGTTCTTCAATATCCCCGCAAAAAGCAAGCCTCCAAGGTAATCGCCCCAAAAATACCCTGCAATGGCGCTGGGCAACACAAGCCCGAACACCACGTACAACAAGTAGTAGTTGTTGGCCTGCCAGCGCACATAATGGTCGTTGATGCTGTGTTCCCTGTCTGACTCGTCGAGCTGCGTCGGATCCACCGCGATTTTAGCCGCCGGGGAGGACGCCAGGGCGGCACGTGACGCAGCGATCTGACGCTTGGTTTGGAAAAGCCGCCAGCCAAGATGGGCCCAGAAGAAGTTCTTACGGTAATTATGGGGGTCTAGCGAGTGGTCGCAGTATTGGTGATGGATCTTGTGGTACATGATATAATGTTCTAGTTTTCCTATTCCTGTTGCGGCTCCAAGACAAACAAAGCATCTCTTCAAAAAATGGTAGTCGTTATCGATGTTGAAAGCCCTATGTGTGAAATAACGATGATAGCCACAGTTAAGCGCCAACATGGACAAATTATAGAGCACCACGGCCAAATATAGCGTCTTCGAGACCAATGGGACCTGGTAGTGCCACACGTAGGCAGCAACCACTGCGGGCATCGCTATGAATTGTAAGACATTCCACCACTGAGTTCGCACAACCACGTAGCGAAGTATTCTGAGGGCATGTTTGAAGGCACGTCTGGCCTCACGCGAGCTGCTAGTATGGGTGTCTTTTGGGTTGTTCATGGCGTGGTGCGGATGTGCTTGAAAGGGCGCTGAGCGTGTTTTATTATAGTGGGTAAAATTTTTTTGCGCTGATTTTTCAGTGGCGTTTTTTGCGTCCGAGATGCGGTATGATGGAAATGGATAATGAAATACGAGGAGAGTAGAGATATAGCAATGTCTGTGAGCATGTTGAGAAAGTGTAAATACTGGGTGGAAATCTGGAAGTTAGGTGTATTTGGAGGACGTGGCCGTAGAAATGCTGTTATTGGTCGCAGGGCAACAATATTTGCATAGATACATGTATGTAGATGCATGGAAAATAGCTCTCTCTTTTCTGCAGGGTATAGGGCAGGGAGAAAGAAGAGGCTACTACAACCGCGATACAATTGTACAAGTAGGCGTTTCACATACATTGGAATAAAAATAATAACAACAATCTATATCTACTAGCGCGAAAATCCGAGATTGATCAAACTGAGCACGTCGTTCTCCACGTCATCAACCACAACGTTCTGAACCGAACCAAAAAAGTCCGTGATGAGTACCAGACCAACATCACGCTGAAACAAATCGGTGCGGATCCCCGCATGACTGTGAACGTCTTCAAAGGTATAGGTTTCGAAGAGATCCGCCAAAGTACGGTTAGAGTTTTTCTGGATCTTCTCCAAAAATTCCAAGTTGTAGTAGGTGAACCGATCGATCACAGCCACCCCGATCTCGACATCGGAATGATGACTATAGGAGGACTCCTCAATGGCCGAAGAGCCCACCGCCAAAATATTAGGCGAGTAGAACTTAGAGTACATGGTGTTGGCCTGACATGTGTCTATCATGAACAAGATCTCGTTGTAGCGCTTCTTCTCGTACATCTGCTCAAACGCATCAGCCAAGTCATATGACCCAATTTCCTCGGCGTCCTGGAACTTGAGGAACTCGTCACCCCCGTGACCTGTCATGTAGATGAAAATATTAGAATTTTCGTCCGTTAATAACCGCTTGCTACGGGGTTGTTCCGGACCCCAACGATCAGTTAGCAACCGGATAAAGTTTTCAACCGTAACCTCGTAACCACGATAATCCACCTCTACAGACTCGCCATAGAGGTCAATATTACGGTCTGCATTATTGAACACCGCTCCAGGGAACGCATTACGTGAGTTGCAGGCCACATCATCTGCCAACATCAAGATGATCTGTGAGTCTGGGATCCCCAACCGCTTTACAGTACGGTACATACTGAGCACATTAGCCATGTGTCTGTAGTTAAACCAGAACCGAGAGGTACTGACCAATACAGCCCAGTTATTTGTGTGTGTGGACTTGTCTGGGACCCTTGCTGTGCCGTTCCTGTTTGCGTTGGCAAAGAAGTCCAGAAGTCTCTCTTCATAACAGAGCGCTTCCGTTATAAGGAGAAAAGGCACTAGGAGAAAGAAACTATTGAATTTCATCTTCGTGGTGCACACCTCGAATTTTCTAATGAATATGTTGGTGGTAAGATACCAGTATATAGATGTTTACTACGTATATATGGCCGATGTATAGTCTGTACATTAATAAGCATTAATCGTGTCAAATCAAAATACGAAAAAGATGAAATTTTAATCCGTACACCATACAGGCACGGATGTAAGACGCATTTTTCAATATCGAAAAGATGCACAGTCAGCCGAGCTATGGCGATGGCTATTACTATATCAATAGCTATTACTATGGCTATGTGGTTACAAGCTGACAGAGTAACGATGCTGTTTCTTTCATTCAGGGTGCGAGATCTCGTGCTTAGCAGAAATGCAGTGTCAGTCCGAATAGGGAAAAAATGGTTGACAACGGCTGCATCGCTAAGCGCCGAGGTTGCAGCGCCAGAGCGGACACCCATGCAGAGAGTAGGTTCACCCAACTTGGCGCTCCGTGACTACCAACAGGAGTGTGTAGACAAATGCTTGGATGCCTTTAAATCAGGACGTTCACGTTTGGCGGTGAGTTTGGCAACTGGAGGAGGGAAAACCGTGATATTCAGCCATTTGATCCGCGCCATGAAACGACCCTTACATCCTTCACAGGGCGGCCAAACGTTGATTTTAGTGCATCGGAAGGAGCTTGCACTTCAGGCGAGACAAACATGTGAACGGATTATAAATGGCGGTATTGTAGATGAGGCCGCGAAAAAAACAATTGATATCGACATGGGTGCAAGTTTCCGGGCGTCGGGAAAAGCCGACATCACAATAGCCTCTGTGCAAACATTAAAGAGCGACCAACGGCTCGAAAAATACGATCCGAAGGATTTCAAGCTCATAATCATTGACGAGGCGCATCATGCGGCTGCGGGCACATACAAGCGCGTCTTGGAATATTTCGGTGCCTTGAACAGAAACGTAGATGAGGCCGAAGAATCTGTAGCTGATAGTAGCAAAATAGCTGTAGTTGGATTCTCTGCTACCATCACCCGACATGATGGTAAATCCCTAGAGGAGTCTATGGACACGATTGTGTACCATAAGAGTTTGCTTGACATGATTTCAGATGGCTGGCTATGCAATGCAGAGTTTATGACGGTAGATACCAAGATCAATTTAAACAATGTAGCAACCAATAAAGACGGAGACTTCCAGATAAAGACTCTATCGTCTGCGGTCAACACGGATGCCGCAAACAACTTGATTCTCCAGACCTATTTGCGGGCAAAACAGGAACGCGGCTTGAAGTCCACGTTGTTATTTGGAGTTGATGTTGAGCATATAGTGACACTTTGCGAGCTCTTTAAGGCCAACGGAGTACGTGCAGAATACATAACGGGGCAAACCAAATCGAGGCTGCGCGAGGAGATCATATCAGCCTTCAAAAACCAGGACAAAATCGAGGTTTTGATGAATTGCGGGATCTTCACCGAGGGCACAGATATCCCTAACATCGATAGCATCTTTTTGTGCCGTCCAACAAAATCTGTGCCGTTGCTATCCCAAATGATTGGTCGAGGGCTTCGTCTTCACGAGGGAAAGCATCTGTGTTATATAATAGACTTTGTTGCCTCGTGCAATACCGGGTTAGCCATGATTCCTTCTCTCGTGGGATTGACTGACGAGGATTTGGTTCGGCAAAAAGACGTGAGCATGACCATGACAGATATGATCAACCTAGGTCGGAAACGTGAGGCAGAGAGAAAACAGAAGGAAGCAACGATGAAATCGAGTTTATTAAACGACTCAATCAAGCTTGACTCGGTTGGTAATATCTTTGACTACATGTTTAAAGGAAAGAAAGATAAAAAAGGTAAATTAAAAGACAGTGACGATGCATATATAGCTGCAGATCCGTTGACATGGCTCCGAATAAGGAAAGACCGATGGGGACTAGGATTGATGCGGGGAGGACATTATTTAACTGTCGAGAAGTCGACTGCTGCTCCAGATAATAGTGCCTTATTAAGAGACACATTGATCTCTGAAGCAGCTCCTCAAAGCACAGCCAGATACACATTAAAGTACCATGAACATGACCCTTTTCATCGTGAAAATATGACAAGATATAAACGAGCCAGAGTCTTGGTCAAGGAGACCCCTGAAGTACGAAGTGTGCTAAACGCAGCTAAAACCTTTCTTCAGACGTACCACTCGTACTCAATGTACGAGCAGTCCTGTAAGGCCGCCAAATGGAGGGCTATTCCACCTACGGAGAACCAACTTAAGCTTGTTGAAAAGAGAATCATGCAGGTGTATTCACGTGACTATCCAATGGAGGATGGTTTTGAAGAGAGAGTGAAAGGATATTTACAGGGGGCCAAACGAGGACTTATAAGTGACTTGATATTCACATCAAGGGTCACGCGCAACAAATCGCTCAAGTATATAGTTGACCTATTGGTGAGCGAAGGAAATGAGAAGATGCAATAATTGTGGTATGTTATATATCATGAAAAGTATGTAAATAGAGACGATTCGGCGAGATCCAAGAGTTCTGGCGAGAACGCGTCCTGATCCTTAAGGAAGTATTTGATGCAGATGAGATAACTGATGATCTTGAACTTCAAGATGGTGTTGGTATTCTTATCAGTGTTCGAGAGGATGTCAGGTAATTTTTTAATGATAGACTTAATGTTGATAGATATGTCGTTGATTTCAGCAGACATCTTGTTTTGATTAACCGTAGATATTGACCAGATGGAGTAATAGTCGGTTATAGTTGGATAGTTGATGTTGAACTGGTTTCTTTTAAGTAGAGACGGAATGATTGAGGCCTCAGCCAATGTTACATGGTGTGGCGCTTGCTCAGAAAAGAACTCTCCGCTTTTCACAAAATCAAATTTACCACGCTGCTGGTTAACGGTCGTTGGATTGTAGAGATAGTTGATTTGGCTGGCACTAAGCTGGCTTACCACTGAGTAAATCCAGAAGGTGTACAAGTATTTATCGATCAACTGGAGGATCAAGTAGTCGGAAACATCGGTAACCTTCGAGATTATGTTGTCATGGACTAAATAATTGGATCTGCAGGACCGTTTCCCATCAACGCTTTCTATTATTATTGGAAATTCGTCGTCTTTGGATGCATAATGTGATAATATCTTTATTGAGTTTTTGGTGCTGTTCCCGTCTGAGGCATCATTGGCCGATGGGAGTTCTAAGTCGTTCTTATAGAGCAAATATAATTGAGTAAACAAACAGATCGGATCAGTGGCCAATATATAGTCATGATCAGTGCATTGAAACAAATTGTAAACTCCAAGATCGAAGTGATCATTGTCTTTTTCAGCGACCTTTTCGGTCTTGGTCTTTCGTAATGGTATTACCAAATTGGATTTGGGAGGTTCCGGGGATTCAATAGACTCGTAGCTGACCAACGGAAATTTTTGGGAAAACGCCTTGAAATAGTTAGGAACGGCAATCATTGTGGGGTTGGGTTGCTATATGTCCTCTGCAGTCTGTGACCATCATTATGTCTATGCCATGGTAGAAGAACCATATTGGCCATTAATATGGCAGAAAAAAATTTCAGCATCGAAAGTGAAAAATGGCCGTAAATTGCTAAGAGAACTTCGTGTATAACCTCCAGAAAATGGGTATAAGTCAGGAACTGAATCAATGGCCAATATGGGTCTAGCTACTTATTGTGCCGGCTAGTTCTGAATTAATGCTACTGGTAAGTTCCATCAGGGTCTAAAGTCTATTGCAGCCAAACTGTGTATTGTTTGATATTCATTGTGATGACAGTTATACATAAGCAGGCCAATGACCATGGCCGTTATCGCTGATAATGCTACAAGATTTCAAATAAATGAGCGAATTGGCTCATCTACGAGTATTCGTATATCTTAAAATCAGATTTATCCGAATCTTATCATAAATGGATGCGATTGATCCAGAAGTTTGTACATACTTGCTTCCTAGATAGGAGACGATGTGGCCCCATAACCCCATGCCAAAACAGAACAATACAGGCATCTAAACGGGATTACAACAACAATTAACCAGGCATGCGCTAATTTATCGTCCCGTCGTTGTCCAACTAGATTGTTGAACAGGTCTAAGGGGAGGCAAAGCCGGGAAGGTTGAGATCCCGGATCGGAAACCAACTGGGTTCCCCATTCCGCAAACCTTCTTTGCCATTCTCTGTCAGCTGACGATAATAAAATAGTTCCTTTTTTGGCGGGCCGAATGACACTCTTTTCGCAGATAACGGAGCTCGATCCATACTTCGCATGATTGCTATCGACAAAAGTATGGGGATTAAAACTGGAGAGGTTGCATAGCAAGCGGGGATTGCACGTGCCCAGTTTGTTCTTCACAATTAGGCACAGCATGTTCTTTGTCTCCGAGACTCGACATCGGCACGAAGCTGCGCAAAGCTTCGACGGACCCTGCTGTTTTCACGCAGTGTGCTGATTAATTGAGATTAGTAATGGTGGCATTACGGTTTAGGTCGATGCATCACGGGTCCTCTAATTCCGTATAGCATGGATCAAATTGCACCCTAAGGTGCTCCGGTTGAAGGCACATGCATGCTTTTGCAACGTAGAGGGAATCTTCCAGAAGTATTCGCATAAGAGGCCTATGGCTGAGCGGCCAGAGCCATGGATCTACGGTTTATGACACTGCTTATCGGTGAGTCTGTCTCTCTATCAGCTCGTAAAATTTGTTCGCACGCGTACAGGCTAGCCTGTCCACGGCAAGGATTGTTGCAGGCGCATGTCAGTTTGTTTCTTCGCCCTACCACAATTCTCTGAACACACAGCTGTCCAACAATCACTCCGGATCCAAATTAGCTTTCGGACTGAAAAATTTTCCTTGCTGTCCTCCATACTATGTTTTTTGTCTTTTAGTACTAGCGATCCGTATAAAGATAATCGAATCCCCAGAGATTTGCTTAATTTTCCTGCCTAGGCCACTGTGCGCTGTAGCTTTTTCTTATAGTCTTGCTCAGTTTAGGGTTTGTAATTGTTGCTAATATTCATCTTGTTACCCCACCCCGTTGGCACATCCGCAATCATTGTCTTTCAGCATCCTGTACAACGTCTTCCACGTCTTTCTTGGTCTTGTTGTAAATACTGCAGCTTTCTGGTTAACCGTTATTTTTGCCCGCAGGCACCTGCATCTTGCATAATCCAATGTCCGCCAGAAACCATACGCATGGCGTGGCGAAGTCCATGCCATCACACCATGTTCCCCTTATACAGGCGCCTCTGCTGGAGGACGTCGGCTCGCCTGGGTCGGATGTCGACGGCAGCGATCGGCCAAAACGCAAGCGGATTGCCAGAGCGTGCGACTATTGCCGCAAGAAGAAGACGAAGTGTGACGGAGGCACGCCGTGCCTGAACTGCAGAACCAACACAGCCACATGTCATTACACAACAACGGAGAAGAAGCGGTCGCCGCGGAAGAAAAACTCCAACACCAAGACCTTGAAAGAGGTCGAGATTCGTCTTAATAGAATGGAGTCCATGATGGAGAGTCTTGTGGACAAATTGATCGCCAAAAACGATAGCATTGAAAAGAAGACCAAGCCACCTGCCAATGGCAACAAACCAAAGGCCAAAAAGAGCTTGAAGCGGAAAAAAAACGGCGTTGCGCCTCAAAATGCCGCTAGCAATGCCAATGACAGTGACACCATTGACGAGATGGAGGACTCGGACGACACGTCTTTGGAGGACAGCGACAACGAGTTCGATGCCGCAGACGCGGATTCTGACGATCTGTCGGGCGAATCCGATGATATTCACGACCTCGAGGACGACATCGAGATTGCTATCAAGCTCAGCAGAGACGGATCGCTGACAGCGGCAAAGGAAAAGCCTGGTACTGTGTCACACAACGACCAGAATCCCGACAATAGTATCACGACCATCGAGAAGAAGGCCATTGCCAAAGATGACGAGTTTCTCATGAACACCGTAGATAAGCGGCCTGACAACATCATTTTCAAGTTCATCAACCCGAACACGGAGATCTCCGGCGACCCGATCAAGATGATAAATAACAACAAGGACATCAAGTTCAAGGTCACCAGCGGGGAATTGAGCAGTTCCAGCAACCATCTTATAGGCGACGACGAGAACCAGGCCTACGTATGTGTGCATTCGTCGTTCTCGATCCTTTCGCAGGGTGGATTGGACTGGATAGAGTCGCGCTTAGGCGACAAAGATGACGAGCACATCAGTCGCATGGTTCGCACCTTCAAGAGCAACTTGAAATATGTATATAGAAACTATAACTTAGCGCTTCTCGAGATGGTGGCTCTAAAAACGCCAGAAAACCCCTCGATGCGCGACTTCCCCAGTAAAAAGGTCATGTTCCAATTCGTAGAAGCGTTCTTGTCGGTGGAGAACTTCCAGTTGGTTATTGGCGAGGACGAATTGCGCAGCATTTACAGCAAGTTCTGCAACAACTTTAACCATTTGAACTACTCGGAGCTCTTGATTCTTTCGGCAATCATTCCATGTTGCTGCCACCTCATCAGCCGTTTGGCTTCGAACCAGAAGAACAACTTCAACACCTCGTTGACCAAGAAAGAGTTGGCTGACTGGGAATTCCGCGGCTTGAAGTTGGCGTTTTTCTACTACTACCATGTGTGTATTGTCGGAAACTCGCTTCGAATCTCGATTCTCACCCTCAAGGGTCTTTTGATTTTGATCTTCTACTCGGTGACCTCGTTCATTTCCAAGGACAACTTCATGCTTATCGCGACGTTGATTCGCTTGGCTCAAGAGGCCGGTCTTCATCGCAGGGAGTCGTACTTTGGTTTATCTAAACAGGACACTTTTAATCGTAAGATGATCTGGCTCACATGCTATCTTCTAGACAGAGATTCGTGCATCAAAAATGCTCGGCCGCCTGTCATCAACGACGACGACATGTCCGTGATGACACTTGCAGATTTCCGTGAGGGTTTGGTCGAGTTGTTTCCTAAATATCTCACCAAGGACTCCTTGAAGCTCTCAGAAAAGGACTTCATCAACGAATTGCACAAGATATCGCTTGCCGAGGCCAAGGGGTTCATCTACATGAACTTCTACATCCATCTTGGAGCCTCGCTAATTGCCTCGAAATGCTACAAGTATTTCTTCTCGGCCAACAGCTTGGCAACCAAGTCCGAGATCAGCATTAAAGAGATGGGCAAAATCAGCAGAATTGTCAAGCATTTGGATCGTAAGGTTGAAAATTGGAAGAAGAGTCTTCCTCCATATCTACAGGCCGACGATGATGATGCCAACATGTTCAAGTATCTAAAAGCCTATCCTATTGAACATAACCAGGTATCCTTTAACGGTCGGAAATTCGTCACCCTACACATATATTTCTACCACGATTACTTCTTGACATTGATACACAGGGTCTCTGTGGGGTTGTTCTGGAGAATCAGGGCTGTTTCCATCCAATTGAGCACCAAAGCCACTGTTTCTGACGATATCATGAGCAGATTGTTGAAACATTGCAATGTTTCGCTTGCGGGCATCGAGAAAAGCTTGGATGCCGCACGAGGAACCCTCAACTTGTCGTTCAAATTGAAGGGCTTCTTCAACCAGTTAGAGAACTCTTTCATGGTGTTCATAACCAGTGGATTCTTGACACTTTTCGCCCATGTGCTCATCTCGCCCCGCTACAAGAACAACCACAAAGATATCAACCTTTTGATACGCACATACCAGTACTGCTATCTCAAGTTCGACTTCGTTGAGAAGCTCGACAACGTGATGCGTAACTCGTTTTTGATCTTTGTCAATATTGCTATTGAGGTTTGTGTTCGCTACAATGGCAACCAGTTTTTGGATGACAATCCTGATATCGCGAAGTTCTATGAGCAATCTAAGCCCAAAATCATCAAACATTCAGAGAAAATGATCAAGGAAACAGTGAACCAGAAAGGCGTCTCTGCTAATATTTTAAGAAACGCTCGCCACTACTCAAACGCCCGTGACACCGTTGGGAACACTAATAGCAAAAACGGATTCAATATCCCAACTAACGGTACTCCAGCTACTAATTTATTGGCCGGACATCGTCATGTATCTCAGTCGCATCAAAACAGACTGGTGACATCGTTGCCGCAACTTCAGACGATGAATGGACTGTTTGATCCGGCTGTTCCTACATCTGACCCAGGAGAATTATCTACTGCTCCTCCGGGAGCAGCTACGTTCCCTATGCCGGTTGATATGGCAAACCAGGTGCCAGTTTCTCAAGGACTTGCTGGAGATCCGAATAATGCTCTCTACACCTCCTCTGGAGTGTCACCGCCTACGGCTATGGAGGACGATTTATCGCAAACCATCCAAATGATGTACGATAACAGCAACACAAGTTCTTCCGAGGACTTCTTCAATGGAAAGGGCACTCTCGGGGAAGATCCATTCGTCAGCTTCAACAATTCGTTGTTTGGTCAACCTATTAATATATCGAACATTTTCCTCTTTGATGAGGGTTTGGGGGTATACGAAAACGGCAATGGTAATAATAATAATAATAATAATAATAATAATAACATCAACGGCAATGATGGCAATGATCCTCTATTCATGCCTGGGTTTGGTAATAATCAGAATTCGTACTGACAGTTTTTCTTCTTCTTTCTATATATTATACTACTTCACGACTACTTCTTTAATTAATATTACTCATGAAACGCATTCACATACATAACAATACACATACATATACGGATTTCCGTTCTTTAGCTGCTTTTTTTTTTGTAATAACTGGATCTCAAGCAGTTGTCTTCCTATTCAATTTCAATCCGGAGTTTTCGCTATCGTAACGCAAAATGAAGACATCTCTATCTCCATCTCCAGTGGTTTCCTCGCTTTTTTTTGCTTTCAAGGGGTTGACAAACTATGGCCTCCATGGTCATCATATAGTTGTACTTTGAAAACATCAGTCAGGTGATACTTCGGATTGTCATCCAAGGATAAGACATTCATGGGTAGCTCATGTTCCTTGCTCATGTTACCTCATTGTATATCGATATGCTGCTGTTTATCGGTATAAGCCTCATGAAGATAGATTGGAATATCAGTTATCTGGCTCTGGCAACCTTTCTAAAATCTAGGATGTCAGTTCTTATGGTTACTTGATTAAACTCTCTTGCTGTTATAATATTAGTTACCAAAGTAGAAACTTTTAATTTCCTCTGGCATTGTATCTAGCTTCTAATTATAAGCTGCTGGTATCTCGGTATCTCCCAAACATGAATTCCAATATAATTTCCAGATGTGACCTTTTCATGGGCCCAAAAAGGAATGAATAAATTTTAATAAGGAAATCGTTCGAGTCTTAAAGATTTATTTTATGGGCGTACTGGACAACTACATAATGTTCGACATTGAATGAATTCTAAGACAGTTTCCTGACTCAAAAAGTCATCACCTTACAAACGCACAGGTACTCCGTATCTAATTTCCTTATTTGGTATTCTATTGTAATATTTATTATCAAAAAGAGTAGACAAGTCCCTATGAGGCCATATCGTAACATGTAGTAGCGTACACCTCGTCTCAAACAGAAGCAGCCTTCTTATCCAAGGTAAGATTATTACTTCTGAGATCATAACGCAAAATATAGACACCCCCATCGCGAGCATTTTCTTCAATTTTTTTACTCAAGGAGTCAAATAGCCAGCCCATTAAATGCGAATACCAGTTCAAACATTTATAGACACTATAGTGTCTCAATATGTGTTTAGGGATCTCATTGAGGGCTGCGTCAAAGCGTACCAAAGAATCTACAAGCCAGACGCTATTGCTTCGCACTCCAGCGTATACTTTGGTAACGTTTCCCAAGTAACACTGGCACCATGCATCAAACAAATTCCTGCTTGCAGCCCAAGATTTGATTCCATCCTTTAATAGCCACGATTTCAATTCAATGTAGCTACCGTCATCACTTTGGCAGTCGATCTCAGACCGGATGACTATTTTCCTCTTTGGTTGCATGGATTTCATGTCCTTAAGATCATGAGATGTCAATTCCCGTTCGGTGATTGAGAAGTATTTATCGCTATCTGGACGACCTCCGTTGGGAACTGTCATGATCAGTTCAAATCTGGTTCCGGAGAATAGCACTTTTTTCAATTGCGGTGTGATATCATTAGGTACTATTACAACATTACCATACGTGTCTTGCTCCAAAAATATGTCATAATTCTTATCGCTTCTTTTCACTATCTTTATCACGTATTGTATCAGTTCCTTTTGGTATGGAAGCTTCATTAATTTGGTCAACAATGACCTGATAGAGAACAATGTCAAGCACAATTGGTCTGAGTCCTCGACTTTGGAATTCTCATTTCTCAAACCTTTTCCCTTTCGATCGAGCTTCTGATCCTCACAAACTGAATCAGCGCTCTTCGAGTTACTCTTTCGCTGCAATTCCACTGCATTCTCGAAGTTGATCGATTCCTCAATAGAGTTGTACGTGGGCTTCCAATATTCTATCCCTTTAATAAGACTATTGTTTCTCCTGTGAAAAAACGCTTTGGAGTTGGCGCTTCTATTTACGGCCCTCAATCCAGCTTTGCTGTCGAGTAGAATATTGTTGGTTTTATCCTCCGTAGAATAATTCCAAATCTCTTGAGGCTTTGTGAAATTATAACCACCAGCATCATCATGTAGTTGTACATTTATAGTATCTATTTTATGATTCTTCGCATCGTCCTCCAATGATAAGACTCTTATCCATGTCTCAAGATCTTCTGCCATTTCTACTATGGGTATTAATAAGTTTTAGTTTATTGTTGGGTATATTAGCAATCTCAGTTTCATATAGACATTTTTGACAGTATTCATTTACAGGCTACTTCGAAGCGAGCCTTTTTATACCCCAGAATGAATCCTACTACGTCCACATCCTCCCCAAATGGAAACTTTCAATATCTTCAAAGAGGAAGTCTTAAAAATATTTTTCAGATGCCCATTAAAACATGTGACATCCTGCTGGATCGTTCTTTTCTGCCAAAAGAGGTAAGAATAAAATTTTTTTTATGATGAAATTTTTTCAGACTCCAGATGCTGACGGTCATCACTTCAGTGTCGCAGGACGATTCGCAAAATCACATATCATGTCAGGAGTGGAGGACGAAGAAGAAGGACTTGTCTCCTTCTCATTGTTTGAAGAACCTGAAGATTTCAGACCACCGCCAAAGCCTTTCCACTATGTCACCTATAAGAGACACTCAGTGGACCAAAAGACTGGTGAAGAGATACCAGTTAGCGGCCAAAACACGTCTAATGACACCCAAGATATATCTTTGAGATTGATAGGCTCATCGCCTTTGTGGGGCCATCTTTTGTGGAATGCAGGGAAGTTTACGGCAAATTTCTTGGATAGTAGACCAGAACTCATAACGAACAAGCGTATTTTGGAGTTAGGTGCTGCTAGTGCTCTACCTTCCTTGATCTGCAGTCTCCATAGTCCTGAGAAACTCATATGCACAGACTATCCCGACATAGATTTGATGAGCAACATCAGGTTCAATTTTGACCAGCTTTTAGAACAGAATCAGACAATCAACAAGGAAAATATTAAGGTGGAGGGTTACATCTGGGGAAATGACTATTCACCATTGGTGGATTTCATCAAGCCTACAGGCTCAAATAAGTTCGACTTGATCATTCTCAGTGATTTAGTTTTCAACCATACCGAACATCATAAATTATTGAGAACATGCCATGATTTGATTGATCCAAATACTGGTAGATGTTTGGTGGTATTTTCGCCCCACAGACCCCATTTGTTGCCAAATGACTTAGAATTCTTCGAAACCTGTAAAGTTCCGGAATATGGGTTCAAAGTGGAAAAAATCGACTTGGTCAACTGGCGTCCGATGTTCGAAGAGGACGATGAGACGATTGAAATCAGAGGTCGGGTGTACAGTTTCTGGTTAATTCCGGACTTTAAGTAGACCTGCAGTGGGACTATTGTATGGATCTCTATATAATAATACTAAATGTATGGATGTATATGTGTTTTAAGGTACAGATGTCATCTTTGTAAAGTCCGAGAAATTTGCTTCGGCTGCATTCATGCGCCATTTCTGTGGACTTAAATGCGTAGGCCAAGACATCACTGCGATGGATTGTATATTGCCGGTGATATACCCGAACAGGAACAAATCGCGAAAGTGATACACATGTTTAACGGAGGTTTCCGAATAACCATCTCCGAAATTACTATATAAGCCGGAATATTCTCGTATTATATCCATCAGATGGTTGGTTTTGTTTCTGGGATTATCATCTATCATCACCATTACAATAACTATTCAATCAATCACTAAAGGTAAGTAAAGATACTTCATGGTTAATTATACTCTTGACTTGCATACTAACAGGGTAACAGTCGGTGCTACTAACCATTTTCAAAGTGCGTACTGAACCAAATATATTTGCTCGGAACACAAGTGCAACTTCAACTCATTCAACTCTTATTACAATTCCCAGATGGAACAAGATAAAATGTCTTTAGCTAAAACAGTGGTGGTATTTGGCGGAAACGGTTTCCTTGGAAAGAGCATCTGCAAAGTTGCGGCTCTTGAGGGTCTCAATGTGATCTCAGTATCGTAAGTATTGAATTTTCACATACATTTTTTGGTATTTTTCCATTGGCTCGGATCGACTAACAGACATCATTTATATAGCCGTTCTGGAACTCCCCCAAAGTTACAGTCTGAGGCCGATTGGCTTTCAAAGGTGAAATGGGAAAAAGGGAATGTGTTCGATCCTCTGTCGTATCGCGAATTGATTTCGAACGCTGATGTAGTTGTTCATTCTGTGGGGTTACTTTTGGAGAACAAGTCTTACAAGGGCTGGGTAAACACCGACTTCAGCTCTTTATTTTCGGCTAAAACGACGCCTGCTGCACCTGTCAGTGATGATCCATTCACCTACGAGAAGGTAAACCATCAAACAGTCACAAATCTTGCCGAGACATGGATCAAGGCCCGGAAGGATAAAAATTATACCAAGCCGGTGGAATTTGTGTATATATCCGCCGATATGGCTCCTCCAATGATTCCTAAAGAGTATATTACATCCAAGCGTGAAGCAGAGCTTGATGTGATGGATCTTGCCGATAATCACGATGACTTTAAGGCTCTTATCTTCAGACCAATGTTCATGTATGATGGAGACAGTAATGCAGTTGACATGAGATCTGTCATGAAAGTGGTTGTTGATGTTGGTAACAAGATCCCAGGTATGGGCTCGTTTGTCAAGCCTTCCTTGTCCACTACTCAAGTGGGTATCAGTGTTGTTGATGCTATTACTAAGCCAATGATTTCCCTGTCAAAGATCTTCTCGATTGCCGACATCAAATCGGCCCATTTATAAGTAACAGCCGCTTGCTCTTTATATTATTTACTGTTTTTGAAAGTCTATCATTTGCTGTGAGTTTTATTATATAACTCGTATTTAAATTACATACTATCTATCTAAGTCTATCTAAATCCATCTATGTATTCTCTTGGATCACGATCCTTGACTATGTTCATGCGTAGCATTCCGGAAGTCGAACTTCGATCTACATAATGGACAGGTGTTTCCACCAGAGCTCTTGAACCATTTTAACAAACAACCACTGTGGAATTTGTTGTGACAGGTGTGGCAGTTTTTCGATGGCAACGACTTGTCTTGACTATGCAAAATAGCATAACAAATTGCACATTCCTCAAACCCTTTGAAATGAAGACTGA
This sequence comes from Saccharomycopsis sp. yHQL182, assembly GCA_030490795.1. Lineage (NCBI taxonomy): Eukaryota > Fungi > Ascomycota > Saccharomycetes > Ascoideales > Saccharomycopsidaceae > Saccharomycopsis > Saccharomycopsis sp. yHQL182. Next base: position 950,371 of record JAKVQV010000002.1, on the reverse strand, counting down.
TGTTCTTATCGAACAATTCTATGGCCTCAAGAATCAATGAGCTGATTCTGTTATTCTGGCCATTACTATCATCATCACTTCCTATCAATTTACCATTACTGACAAGATTCTGGCAGCCAAGAATCCATGATTTCCAGATAACTTCCTTGACGCCAATTCGTTTAGGGGCATCAACAATGACGCTGGCCAAGGGATAGTATTTAGGCAACTTCAACACTAGTTCTGTGGTCTGCTCATCAATAGTGTACTGTGATTTGATTTCTTTACCTAGCTTATTCACTTTAACAACATGTGAGCCTTCGTCATCGTTATTGTCAGAGTTATTGAAGTTGCTGTTTTTCAATAATTGTTCGAAGTTATTCAATTCTTCTTCAATTATGTATTGAGAGATGTATTTAGTTGTGAAGCTCTCAATTCTGCTTTTGTCTTGCTTGTTTCTCAAACCATTGTACCACTGCTGAGACTCAATGTTGAATTTCAACAATAATTGGTAATACAAATGCACAGTTAAGATCTTGGCTTCTACCAAATATCCTTGGCCATCTTTTGTGTATCTGTTGGCACTCTCAGAGATGGAATAATGTCTCATATCGTCAATCATGTGATCCAACTTCATTCCAGTTGATTCTGAACCCACTGACGACGAAGAGCCAAGCTCGAAAAACGAGTCGCTGCTCAATTCAAGCTGCTTAAATATGAAATCAAGCAACGTAGGGATACAGTTTTCGGGCAATTGATCTAAGAATCTCACCTGCAATATTCCTGGAATATTATCGTAGAAACAGTTGATGATCTCGTACCAACTCCATAAGTATTTGAAGAGGGTATTAAAGGACTCGAATTCGAGGAACTCTTTTGGCTCCAGTTTGATATTGTTGACCAATACCTTAGGAATCTTGAACATCTTCTTTGAGTCTTTCAAGTATTCCTTGTAATTAAGAGCAAAATCAATTCTGAACTTCTGTAGTTGCTCCGTAAGCGACTTATCAATCAAAGAAATATCGAGTCTTTGCAACTCCAAATACTTCAAATTGTAACACTTGAATTCTGGAGTTGCAAATGCCCTCAAGCATCCTTCCTTATCGGTGAATTTGATCTTCCCTGACTCAATCAATCTGGCAAATAAATCAATATTCAACATCACAGCTTGATTCAAACAGTTCTCAATCAAATATCTGTTGCTTAAAAAGCCAACCAATACTGTTTCAAAGTCAGCATTAAGATCTTGTAAGAAATGCGAGCCCCATTGTCCCTGCAAAATAGAAGGATCGACGCTCGGAAAATAATTGCTGAAAGTATTGAATGCTTTCAATACTGCATAATTCAAATGGATGGTAACTGCTATGATATCACTCTTGTCGGCTTCATCTCTTTGGTATTCATTGAACCCTAAAGCGAGATCTGAACTAGCACATAAATTCAGTGACTCGTAAAACACGTCCGTCAAGATGAACTCAAGCGATTGAGTCAACGTTTGAGAACTCATAATCAATAGCCTGAAGAAATTTATCATTGCAACTCTCATAGGAGCAAAATCGATGTCGAAAGCAATATCAGATTCTATCCAGTTCTCAAACGTTTTGATCATCATATTGAATTGGATTTTTGGGATTAAATCGCGATGATTCACTTCATTTTCATCCTTCTCAATAATTAGTATGTTCAAAAGATCATTGAGAATCATTAAATATGCTAGTCCATCTTTAAATGATTCAGTAATCGACTTCACTCCTAATATTTCGGAGATGATTGTCTTGATGAAGTTGTCCAAGTCCCTCTCTTCAAGAATCAATTTCAAAGATGGCAATAATAAAAATGTTTCTAGGTATTTTTTTGGTTTGACTAATTGAGAAACGATTCTTTTGTATGTATCCCTTGAACCAGTCGATTCAATGGTATTCGGAGAGTTCAGAAGCAATTGCTTCAATACTCGTGCAAAACTGTAGCATAGAACGGGATTGTTTGCTATTTTTGTTTGAAATTCTTTGATCTTAGTCAAATATTCAATTTCATGGGTATCCTGCGGAGATATTATGAAACTGATCAAATTGCTTCCACAATCACTAGGAATATTTATATGTTCCAGTAAAAGATTAAGCAGTTGTTTACTGAAATTCAAGAAACTGGCCTCCAATTGGTCGAATGCTTTAACGTTTGCTAGATTATCGACGTATTTGCTGGTGCCAGAATTCAAGAAATGGTAGTCACTAGCGACTATTCCAATGAGAGATAAACTGAAAACCAATTCGTCACAGTCCAAGTTGGCAGATTCGATGTTTGCAAGGCCTGAAGTGATGTCACTGAGAAGCTTACCAAAACATACCAATTCAAAAGACGTAGAAACAAAAGGAATCTCGCTGGAATCATCGTCAACGGAAACTCCTTTCTTGTCAATCAAATATAAGTAGTTATTCAAGCTGTTTTCGATCAAACAAAGACTATAATCGAAATTAAAACAGCTTGAAATTGCCGACAATATCGACGCAGTCGAAGGTATTATTTGAGATCTCAATCCAGCGACTTTGCTGAGCTTGAAGACAATATAACTCACAAAATTGTCATAGTTAGTTTCATCGTTGATCACCTTGGTGACCATTTTAGTCGTCGAAGACACGTATAATTGGCTCAATAACGGATCTTGGGTGCCAATATTGGTCTCAACGAGGTTTAAAAGCTGATAAACAGTCTTCTCCGTGGCTGTTAAAGAGGATTCGTGGAACGTATGATGATTTATTCCAGTAAATCCGTTGGGCAAGTATTCCCAGATAATCTCAAAGATGTTTATCTTGCTAGATTTCCATAGATAATCAGCAATTTTGCCGAACTTTTCAATAGAGCTTCCTGAAGCTAAGTATTTAGCCCAGAACTTGAATATATGCGAACTGTCGTTGGCCTTCAACACCGCCAGGTAGAATTCCTCAAGCGACAAAATGTCGTCGTATTTGAGGTGTAATTGGAAGTACCTGTCGATTGCCAGAGGATCAGTGAGTTCCATCACCGACTTATGCTGTTTCATGTACTCTTTGAACCCATCAAAGTCGTCGTTGATGACCTTTCCGGAGTCTGAGAGTTTCAACAAGAAATCATCTACAGCCAATATATAGTTCTGCGAGTCTGAGTGGCTGCCTTCCCATTTAAAGACATCGTTAATTCTTGCTCTTAGAAGACCAACCCACTGCTCATTGAGTTCTATTTCTGCGTTTTTGTTGAAGGAAATCAACAAAGATATGAAGGATCTGTAGTTTTCGTCGTTTATTGTCACATTCCAGTCTTTTTCGAAGAAGTCAATCAAGCTCTGCTTGCAATCCTCAAATCTGGTGAGTTTCTGCTCTAAAATGCAGTTAATCACTGCAATCTGGAACTTGAGATCTTTATCCATAGAAAGAAGAGCAGCGACGTATTCCTGGACGTATGATTGGTTCGAAAGTCTTGATAGCGTCATGACAATGTCGGACATGTTCTTCTCGGAAGTGACCAGAGGCATCAGAGAAATGGCAAACTGGAGATCTGGGACGGTAAGAGCCTCATATATAGGCACAGTTAATCCCTTTGAGACGTTTACTGAGATATTATTGATGAAAAACTGCACATAATGGCGACGGTCTTCGTCATTGGAGGCCTTTTTGTAGAACAAAATGAAGATATTGGCGAAGAATTTGTAGAAGCTGGTCAGTTTTCTCGCGTTATGAGCCAAATAATTGAACTTGAACTTCTTGAGAGGATTCTCGACGTATCCTTTGAAATCATGTGCCGATTCAAAGGAAAGAAGTGCAGACGATTCGTCAGCTAGCTTTTTGTATGCGACCAAAAGATGAAGATGGAAGATATCCCCACCATTACTGAAGAGATACGGGATGCTTTTCAACAAAATCACTTTGAATTTCTTTATATTGTCCGGTTTCATTGCCAGGAGGTCCAAATAATTCAAGGACATGATCGTACGATCTGCCAAATGGCCGTGGAAAATGGTCGAGTGGCTTGGCACCGCCTTCAAGAGCTTGAAGAGATTCTTGGTGATGATTGAGTTGTCGATGAGATGATTCTTGCTTGAAGAAAGCTCAGAAACCGTAATATAGAGCCTCAAAAGCGACTCTTTCACCTCTTTGTAGGAGAATTTGTCCGGTTCTGCCGAAAGATAGCTCCAAAACTTGTCCTTGTTGCTCAATATTTCGGCAAGAATAGGCTCATCTTGCAACTTAACGTATCTCTTGCTCAAGATGTAGTTGAGAAGGTCCACATGTGCACTGAAGGTCCGGGTGAAAAGAAGATCAGCCTCGTCGGGCTTCATTGTGGAGGCGTCCACCATCGAGGAAACGTCTTCGTTGTTGACAAAGTAGTCTATGAGACCCAATATCTGCTCCTTGAAGATCTTGAAAAGATTCTCTTTTTTTTCCTCCGAGTTGTTGAAACAGTCGAGGATCGAGTTGTTGGTAGCTGAAACCACAGCTCTTTCGGAATCAAAAAGCCCTAGAAGCCATAACGGCACAAAGCTCCCGAGATACGGCGATATCTGCTTTCCATAGGTCTTGATCAACACGGACGTGAGTTTATGGCTCGCAATCCGCACAGTTTTGTCGTTGTAGATGCATATTTTTGGATATAGCTTTATGTATGTCAAGACAAACGAAAAGCTTTCCAGTAACAGCTGATCATTTACCCCGATGGTCTTGAAATACTCGATGAGCTTGTTGATGGCCTTTACCTTGGTTGTGGGGTCACGTTTCGTGAGTAATTTGGTCAAAACTCGCAACTCGCTGCCGAGAACGTTTCTGATGTCAGGCAAGTCTTGAAAATAAGAGAACGAGTAGCTAACTCCGTTGATGAACAACGAGGTGCTGTAGGTATTCTGGAAAGAGGTCGCCATTTTGCCCTGCATGTGTTCTTTTTTTTTGATGCCTGTATGTTCAGCTTATTGTCGCATTTCCCGGGCTGAAATATCCAGAAAAGATTCGATGAAGTGAAGAGTAGGCATGTCCACCAGCTTATAGGAACCAGTATTCTGGTGGTGCGAATTTTTCCTTCGATGATTATTATATCAGAGAAAAAAATTTCATGTGCGGAATATGCTAGTGGGGCTACATGTGCCAAAACCTTGGATCATTCATTAATATACAAAGAGAAGCCTCGAAAGACTGTAAGCTATATAAACTACGCTATTGCCTCATGGGAGTGATGCCTCGAAAGGCTGTAAGCTGTGCAAACTACGCCTGGAAAAGCTGCTGCATAAACACGTCCGAATCAAGGAACGGATTGGCCATAGCAGCGCCATCGTTCAATATAAACGACACGTCTAGCTGGAACGACGTGTTCTGGTACTTGCGGAACGTCTCAGAGGTCTGCAATTCCAGAAGCGAGTCCTCGCCGTCAATCATCGTGAATATATCGGACGCCTCGAGCACAGAGTAGCACAAAAATGTGGTTCTTTCGATGATTTTGCAGGCAAAGTCTTCCGCACTGGGGTCGATGAGACAATACGACCGGTAGAAATCACATACCCGCGTAAGAAGCACCACATCCTTGAGCGACGAAAACAACGGCTGGCCTCGACTTCTGTACTTGACAACGTTGGAGTATATGTGGAAACAGGCAAGAATAAGATCGAACTTGATCCAATTGAGTTGAACCTTAGGAAAGTAGCGGTAATGTTCGGTGAACTTAGACAACAAAAAGCGGGCCGATTGCATGGCAAACTCCACGTTCTGTTTCAATGACGACATCTGTATAAGCTGTTTGAACTGATCCATCATGCACAACTGAATGGGCAATCTGTTGATCAAAACACTTATTGAGTTGAGCTCAAGCTTCAAGATATTGTTGAGCTCGACACTGGCGGATTTCGAGCCCTTTTCAAGGTAATCTTTGCCAAAGTTGTTCAAGGACTCGTTGAAATAGGCCAAATCCTCGATTAACTCGTTGACTTGTGTGTAGATACTTCTGGAACTGAAAGCCTTGTAATATATCTCTTTCTTGATCTGTGAGAATTTAAAAATCTTATAGATCTCCGGATCAGACACTATAAGACTCAATCCTTTGGTGTCGATAGGCGTCAACACGGACACGTCAGAATCGTTCGATATAATCAAGGGCTTTCCCAAACGGAAGCTCACTTCTACCACTAAATACTGGAATATACACCATAATCTGTAGCCCACAAACAACTCGCCACTCTGCTCCAAAATCGCGTACCGTTCAAACCGATGGAGCCCGTTGTCACGTAGCAACCCGTAGTAGAAATTAAGGAGCTTATAGATCTGTGGAGTGACCATAAACCCAGACTTATTGATCATAAACAACAGGAACACCATGTAGGAAACAGCCCGTGAGAAACCCATGTCAGGAGCATCTTCTACAGCATCGCTAGTATATATTTCAAGCATTCGCGACTGCATATAATGGTACAAATCGCTAGCTGCCTGGGCTTGTGCGGCGGGAACTTTGTTGCTGTTATTCAAAAGCTCAATGCACCAGTACGAATACCATCCAATATCCATAGAGGCAAAGCTCTGGCTGTCTGTAGGGATCATAAGGAATGCAGAGACGTCCTGGTTTGCAAAAAGCAAGCGGAAAAGCCAGTTTGAGCTGAGCTGTTCGTTTTTGAGGGTATCTCCAGGCAAAACAACAGGCGCAAAGTACTGTAAAATGGCAGGAAAATTGGCAGGAATCCGCAAGCCACTTGAGGGCAATATTAAGTTTCTCTTGGACAACGCCACTTCTTCCTGGTGGGCCACAAGCAACGAATTTATCTTTTTAAACTCCTGGAAATTGAACTTCAAGCTTTGGTTGACAAACGGCCCGTTAAGAAGCACATTTCCCATCCAGGAAAGACACATTTTGGACAAAATGTGGAACACCGAATGCGTTCCAAATATATTGTTCATAGAGGTCATTTTCTTTGTTGTTTCGGTAACAGCAACATCCGGCTCGCATTTTGAACATAACGAGCCCTCTGCCAACATGCCGCTGGTAGTGGTGTTTAACTGCTTGAATGAGTTCATTTGGAGGCTCATGAAGTCCAACTTCTCGGTTAAGTTCTTCATTTCTCCCCTCAAGCTGCTGATAAGCGTGCTGGTATCGATAGTCTTGCTATTGACAATGCCCGAATCCATAGCATGCTCCATCTTTGAGAGGCTCAGCTGCGGGGAAAACACGCTGTTGTTGACATATGTGTCGTTGCTTGACAGCGAGCCGTTGACGCTGTCAGGGCTTGAGTTGGTGGTCGAGCCGGCGTGTTCAAGCTCGATGATTTGGGGCTGAGACCCTGGCTGCTGCGGTTTGGTAGTTATCACACAGCTAGGGCTGCCGTATTTAATGCAATTGGAGCACGGACAGACCTCTTTTCTGTTGCATTTGATCTTTCTTCTGCGGCAAAAATCGCAGCTTCTTTGAGCCCTTTTGTTCATCACGGTTTGCATCGATCAGGGATCGGTAATAGATGGTAAATAGATAGACAATATAAGTCAATGGTATTTGAAGAGAAGAAACTATTTAGCAGCAAAGTTGCGCCAAAAAGCAGTAACCCGTCTGGATATCTGTGTCTTTGTGTTGTTTTAGCAGATATACCTGGTATGGGGTCTTTATGTCTGGCCATAAACCGTTGCATTTCATTGGAGTGAATCTCGATGCGTGAAATTTTGAAAGGTTTATTTTATTTTTTTTTTTTTTTGTCTTTCTTTCCCTTTCTTTTCTGTTTCATTTTTGCCATGTCAAATTGCTCTTAAGCAAGAATGTGAGTACCTACAACGTTAACGTACTAATTAGTAGAGATCTATAACAACCTTATATTGGGGCTGTAGGCTGTGAATATGCTTTTCGTCTATGTGAGAGAAGTCTATGTATGGATGAGTAGATCCTCAGGTCGTTAGATTACACAGTTGTTGAAAGATGTGTATATCTTGACTGTGGTGAGAAGATCATGTAAGTTGGCAGGAGTCTATTTTTATCCAACTGTCAGCTACTGTCCAGTTTGACTGCTACCTTATTTGACTGCTACCTTATTTGACTGCTACCTTATTTGACTCCTGCCCTAATTGACTCCTATATTTGACTACTACTATTTGACTACTACCCTTTTTGACTACTACTATTTGACTGTTGTATTACATGCATGTGGGGTAGATCCGGTTCTCTATGAGCTGGAGAGATCTATGTACGTGAATATATAGATATGGTTACTTTCATGTAAAGCTGTTCAGTACATAGAAAAGCTGTTTAATAGATGTAAAAGCTATATGCTATTCGATGCTATAAAAGCTATATGCTATTCGATGCTATAAAATCTATAAGCCATTCAATACTATAAAATCTATAAGCCATACATGGCATTGCTCATGCCATTTTAGACCGCCATTTCAATACTACATATGTACCAAATCTATATACAAATATCAACACCACCATCATCCCAATGCACAATCCCTTCTGCTGTTGGTGGTATCCGAGATTGCTGAGAATTGCCTCGCCCTGAATAAGACATTGGTCTTCGAGTGCCGACGAATACAAGCAGTGACATGAGGAGTCACAGCGAAACACTCTGTCTTTGAACTCGTTGAACATCATTCCTTGGAACACATAGCGTTGGAAATCAATCCAATAGAACGTATAGTACCAGAAAACGTTAAGAACACTCTTAGAGACCAAGAATCCTCCAACAGACATCCAGAGGCCATTAGCAAATGCAGTGAGTCCAAGAGCCAAAACAAAGGTAGGAATGATCGTTGAAATGAACACTGTCATTGACTCCGCAGCTACCAAATCCAAGAACAACCACATCACGTAATACCAGAACCCTGAGGCCAGCATCTTGAAATTTATCATGAAGAAACTGAACAAACTAAAGAGAATGGTTATCAAGAACAAGTATGGAGCCCCGATAATGAAATTGGTCACCAAGAAGGAGAACGGTCCGTAGAGTCCATTGAGGTGATCCTTTTCATAATTTTTAAGGTCCTCTATGTACGCTGGAATGTAAGCAACGCTCATAAAAGACATGAATGCCCCCGAGAAGAAAATTGCGCTGATAAATGGCTGGATGTTCTTTTGATTGTTGTCTAACCGCAACCATACAGTGCCCATCATGATTGAAAGACCAAGATACATGACAATTCTAGCATGGTATGCCAAGAAGTCGGTATATGATTTAATTGCCGCTCTTCGCAACAACACTAACAAGGTATTAGGTCTTTTTATGGCCGACCATGGTGACTTTTCACCCTCTTCAACGGCTTCATCAAAATAAAGATCCGTGTTGTTGGCTGAATCTCTATCTGGCTCTGATTCGTCCTGGCTTTTTTTATTCCATTCGGACACTAAATTATCGATTATAACCTGTTTATCAGGCCCATCCTCACATGAATCTTCGTCTTTATCGCTGGCTTCATACAACCGTGAATCTTGGAAATCGGCATTGATCAAATCAAGGATGTACTCGGCAGGGTTATAGAATTGAGGGATCTCAAAACCCACGCTTTTGAAGTATTCAGGGACCAACAGCTGTGGGCCATTATAGACGATCTTACCTTCGGTTAAAAATAATACTTTGTCAAATAAATCGAACACCGAGGTAGATGGCTGATGAATAGAGATCACAATCATAATGCCTTCTGTTTTTGCGATCTTCTTAAGCAATGCTATGATTTCATAGCTGGCTGTTGAGTCCAAGCCCGATGTAGGTTCATCCAAGAACATGATCTTTGGGGTGCTCAAAAGCTGGCAGGCAATAGACACTCGTCTCTTTTGACCACCACTGATTCCTTTCTGTACTGGGGTACCAATCTTCAAGTCCTTACAGCCACTCAAACCCATAAGCTCAATAATCTGATTAACTTTATCTTTGCGCACAGAGCTATTACCACTGCCAAAAGTCAATTGGGCATAGAAATCAATGGTTTGCTTCACTGTTAAAGCACCTATCAAGAAATCTTCTTGCTCGACGTAGTTAGAGTATTTCTTGCTTTCCACAGACGTGAAGTACGAACTATCATTTAATAGCAACGATCCAGCCGTGGTAGATAAGCCTTTGTTGGGTCTTCTGGCCAAGCAGTTCAACAAGGTGGTCTTGCCACATCCAGAGGGCCCCATGAGAGCTATCACTTCACCTGAGCCTAATCTTCCGGAGACATTGTCGAGAATGACCTTGTCACCAGCGATGATCGTGATATTTTTCCAGCTAAGTGAGTTCACAATCATGGTTTTCTCTTTTTTTGTTTGTGATATTCAGAATGCTAATTGGTTCCTTTTCTAATTGCATCGAGTTATGGTTATTCTGAAGCAGTTATTCGAAATCAACCAAGAGAACTATCATGCATTGACTGTCTTTATACTGTAGGTAAAGTATTGAAGGAAAAACTTTTCAAAGGCCAGATCTAGCTAGAAAGTATACAACGATAGTAGCTAGCCCGGAAACCTATCTTTAAATTTCCAGAAACATGAATACGTTTGTACATACAAGCAGCTTGTTATTGTTCTTGGTTGATGTTGTATCGCTAATAAATATGGTAAGCGGCTTAATCCGCATCTCCGCCCGCATCTCCGTCCGTGCGATCTCCGCATACCACTATTGCAGAAAACGCATTGAATTAATCCCAGTTGACTTCGGACCGGAAAGATCATAAAAACGAGCACCACTGTAATACCCCTTCTTGTATTTCGGTTGATAACGTAGTTCCAAGTAAATTGCTACACAGTCGAAGATACCGGGCTTTGAATACCAGTGGATTTCTGGAGGCTCAGATGGTAATGTACAGTCGTCCATAGAAAAAAATGGCGGAGTAGGTCCTAACATTATTTAATTGAGTCTATTATCAACTCACCAAACAAACTTTCTCACTCTATGGATGGAACCTATATGGATCAATAACTTAGGTCATTCCGTTACTCCAAGTACAAAACAGCCCTAATTAGTCGAATGCGTATAACTAGACTGAGGAAACCATCAAGCTAGTCACGTGTTAGCATGAATCAAATGTACTCTCCATTATAATGCTTGAACACAAGCATCAATGAAGTCTAATATTCACATACAACGGACCGACGCATAACATTCAAAAATATTTCTTACAAGATGACCATTCACTTGCCGCTTCTTGTTGGATTTTATATTACCTTCGTGCGGTTGAAAAAGCAAAAAGAAAACTACTATATTGCCCTCCGCAGGCTCCAGTAGAAGGCTTGCTTGTAATGGTATTGTCATTATACATTGAAATATTGCATTAAAATATTATTAGATATATGAAGAAATTAGATATGGCTACATTGAGAAAGGAATGCGATGTAATTGAAGCTGTGGTGGATCTCAATACTATTGGAGTGTTGTTGTAGCAAATAATGTAACTTAGAGTGGACTTATAGTTGTCGTTGTTGTACGATTCATCGGAGTATTCTTTCAAAATACCACAATAGTTACTGCTGTGGTTGTAGTTGAAGTTCGGAAGCGTATATGGCTGCATATATGATATTCGGTCTCGCATTTATAGCAAGGTATAAAGGCAACACTTACATCTGTTGTGCCAAGTTGACTATTTTGTCGTGTTTTTCTGTCTCAACATACCTGTAGTAAAAAAAGAAACCATATATGAGAATTCTGTCAATCTATTTATCAGGTTACTGTTACTTGGCTTTTGCTATTCTCGTATAGTATAAAATCATAGTCTAAAAGTTTTTCGAATATCAATCTCGGAAATGTGCATGACAGAACGCACGAAAATGCATGCTGGGCTTGAAAAATATTAAGCATGCGGCAATGAGATCTTTTTTAAGGCTTTCTACAAACTGACACTAATTAGTGTATTAATACAACTCAATTGTGAGAAATTATGGACTTGATTCCAATAATAGCTAGTCGATCCATGTTATCAAAAGCCATTTCCTTTATAAAACGAACTTTTAAACTCAAACCATGCGTGGCGTTATCCTTTACAGATGCTACTGTAAGGCAAGGCATACAGGGTAAACTAAGATGAGCTGCACCTTGATAAACCAACAAGGTAAAAGTCAGGGATCTTAACATTTTTATGAGATATATAAATAATCCATTGATGTATCAAAATTCATAGATCTCTTTGTTATTTAAATGCCGAAAATCTTTCGCCGATAATAATTAAAGCAGTAGAAAGGATTAACAAAGATCAAAATCTGAGCCATAAGCTATGTATCATAATACAATATAACACTGCATGATAAATATAAGCCTATGAACTTGTTAATATTTGTGATCTGTGTTCTCACCAAACACATCTCGATAGCTTTGTCTAGCTATGCCCCGGAAAAAAGCCAGTGCCCGGCAGATAAGTCAACACTTCTCCGTCATGCCGATAATGGTTTGAGCTACGAGGAATCTGACTGGTTAAAGAAAAGAGATTCTGTAGCTTCAAAATACTTACAGGACTTTCTCAAATACAGTGCAAAGTTTGATGAGTCTGAGTATCTTCAATATTTCGCAGATGAGGCGACGATAAGAATCGGAACAGGATTCTCCGGCGGTGGCTATCGTGCAATGCTTTCGGGAGCTGGACAGCTAGCGGCCATGGACAACCGTACCCAAGGCGGCTTTGAGAACGGATTAGGAGGTTTGTTAGAGTCTAATACATATTTGGCAGGTATCTCTGGAGGTTCATGGTTAGTGAGTACGTTAGTCAAGAACAACTGGATGTCAGTACAAGATATCATAAACCAGAATCAGATATGGAACTTGGAAAACCCATTGTATGCATTGGATGGATACAACTATAAATCGTATAGAATCTGGAAAGCAATGATCGATGAGATAAAACAGAAGAATCAGGCCAACTTCCCAGTCAGTTTTATTGATCTCTGGGGTAGGGCTTTGTCTAGACAGTTCTTCACACCAGAGTCAGGATACGGTATATCTGAAACCTGGTCTGACATCCAGGAAATGGATGTTTTTCAATTGGGTCGCATGCCTTTTCCTATTGTAGTTTCTGATGGAGTTGTCACCAAAAAGTCCATAAGTTGGAAGAATTCCACTGTCTTTGAGAGTAATCCATTCGAGTTCGGAACATGGGATGGGGACGACAGAGTCTTCACAGACATTAAATATCTAGGAACCGACGTTGTGAATGGAAAACCAGTTGACAAATCTCAATGTGTGCAGAAGTTTGATAATGCTGGTTTCATTCTTGGTGCTTCTTCTGCTATTTTTGGTGTTCCGATTGCTGGGCTTAAAGCTTTCCTCCCTTCTTTCAAGCCTATTTATGACTTAATCTCTCACGAACTTCCAGGCGTCAACATGACGAAATTTGATCAGGCTTTCGCGCTATTCAACCCAAATCCATTCTTTGGAGCTAATAGGGTCAGCGAATCTCTATCTACTCTGAAGGATCTTTACCTCTCCGATGGAGGAACTGACCACGAGACTATACCTCTCATTTCACTAGTTCTTCCAGAAAGAAAGGTCGATATGGTGATTGCTTTTGACAACGATATCGGGAAAGATATTGGCCTCTGGCCAGACGGACTGGCTTTATTTGAGACATATAAGCGTCAATTTACCGACAAGGGTAAAGTGTATTCCTTCCCGCATTTACCATCACATCTAACCTTTTTGAAGAATGGACACAACAAGCGACCAACCTTCTTTGGTTGTTATGCCGATAAATTGAAAGACTTACAACACATCCCACCATTGGTTGTGTATGTACCCAATGAAAAAGTTTCATACAAGTCAGACACATCAACTTTGAGACTTGAATATAATCAGACAGCGAAACTCTCAATGATCAAAAATGGGTTCGAAACATTCACACGGAATAACTTAACCTATGATCCTCTCTGGCAGACATGTATTGGTTGTGCCATTATCCGGAGAGCGGAGGAAAGAGCCCAAAATCAGCAGTCTGATGTATGTCAACAATGTTTCCAGAGATACTGTTGGGATGCACCATCAGACAAATATGAATATGAGCAGACCATCTTAAGTCTGGAGGTTTCCAGAAATGGTTCCATTACAACTTCATAAATAGGAAATAGGAAATAATACTGATCATATTCCAATTCTTTATTAAATTATTAACCCTAGTAATATAATAAAAACTGATTCTAAATAATCAATGCATTGATCCATTAAGGTATAACCTCAAACAATGCAGAACCGCATCAACAGACTCTTGGAGTCTATAGTTTACAAGCTATATAAAATCTTTTGCTGCCAATGATAATTAGGATAATATCTCTGAAATTTGAATATTTCCTGCTGTATCTTCCGATCCTTCTATTGGTTGTAACGTGGCTTTCGCAATGGTATTGAATTTTCGCCTTGTTCTATGGTACCATAAAACAAGATTCCGTCGTGCATATTAAGGTTTAAGGTTGTTAGCTAATGCATATTGAAAGCAAATTTCTTGTCATTAATCTCAACGACGTTTGATGAATAAGCCCACACATGCCAAGAACTTAATACCATAAGATATTGTAAGATGTTCTATATTCTTTAAGAGATACAAAAATTAATTAGTTATTCGGGGTAGTTAGAAAAAGATAGACAAACAAAAGCTGTCTCAGAAATGAGCCAATGCTCTCTTGGTTCTTCCTATGAAAGATTTATCACTTTTGAGTTCCCTCTCCTTCTCTTCAATTTTGGCCTTTTCTTCGTCTGGAATCTCAATTGCGTTTTGATAGTCTCCCAAATAGAAATTCTTCTGGAAGAAAGCACCAAAGAATGGTATAATGCAAAGGCATAACCCAACAATAAACAAGATACGATTAACAACAAAATATGCCTGGTTAATGTCATTTCTGAGTTCACTTCCCCAAGGCACTGCCTTAATAATGAGAGTAGATGAGAAGTACTCTAATATTTCTTCAGCAGTGGTGGTTGCTGGTAAGTGTTTAGCTAATTCAGTAGGCATTCTTCCTGTCCAAATTGAGCCTGCAATTGCGGAACCAATGGCGGAACCAATAGCAGAGAACAACCCTAGAGAAGCAATAACAATAGAAACATCTTTATGAGGAACAGATGCTTGCACAGCAACCTCTGAACCGATCAAACTAAAGGCTCCACCAATTCCCATAAGAACTGCACACCAGGCCAACACAACTAGACTGGCATGACCTGCTCCTTGAGCAGAATAAACTCTAAGACCGAGGCCAATTATTTGAATTCCGAACCCGACAATTTGCATATATTTAGTTCTGTGAGTAATTCTTTGCACAATACCAGCAATAAGAGCAAAGAAGAACAAAACAACCGAAAGAATATTATTGAAATAAGTCCACTGTGTGGTCCCCATATCTGTGACAACATAATTAAATGATGACCAGTATAATAAAACCAACAGACATGATAATTCATACCAAAAGTTAACAAAAATAGAAACAGCAAAGGTTCTGTTAAGCAAAACTCTTTTTGGAGTTGATGGATATGGTGCAAAGTAGTACTCGAAGAAACAGTAGAATATGAGTAAAAGACCACCAACAATCAACATCGCAATCAAACTTGGGTTTCTCCATCCGTTTTTGGCAGTAGCGTATAAAGAAAGAGGTAACAACAAAATAGTCCATGCAGTACCTAATATAAGCAAACCCAACACATCTGTCTCAATACAGAAATTTTTAATAGTGGTGTACCATCTCTTCCATGTTGAGCCTTCGGATCTTTCCTTCTTGGCTCTTTCAAGTTCTTTGTAATGCTCATCAGATTTTTTCTCAAGGTACCACATGCTGATGATAATAGGTAATAAGCCTACAGGCATCAATATAGCAAACAATCCGTAACCCCATCTCCAGTTATGGTTGGTAAAATAAGTAACAGTAGGACCACTGAACCAAATAACGAAAATATCAGGGAAAGAAATGAGTCCAAACATTATTCCTCTGTATTTAAGAGGGGTTATATCTGCAATAATAATATTACTAATCAAGTCAATACCATTTCCTCCAATTGCAACAAATACTTGACCAATAACAAAGGCAGCAATGGTGGGAGATGCAGCAACAATAATATAACCTAGAACATAAAGAAACAAACAGATAAGGTAGCATGTAACTCTGGAAGTGGTATCGGATAATTTTGCAATTATTGGCTTACTGACAGCACCAATAACACTTGTAGCGATGGACAAGGTCGATATAATCGAATGATGGTTTAGCTTAGATGCAGCTAAGGAACTGTAAGAAGAAGTGGTATTCGAATCAAAGTCGTAGACAACATACGAAATAAATAAAGCAGCAAAGATCAATATTCTTAATATTTTACCATTATTGGTCTTATCCATAACATCTTTGATGTATTCGGATCTTCTAACGCCTTTAGGTTGGTACTCAAGTATTTCATTTTTGACATCTGCAGTATGGTCAGATGGAGTTTCTTTAGTGGAATCATCGTCAATCTTGGCATCAGCATCTGCAGCAGCCCTTTCTAGCTCAGGATCAGTCGTTGTTTTCTCAGCCATATTGAACAGATATTTATTACTATACTGAGCTGGTATCTCAATACTGGGGGCCAAGAGCTGAAATATCCATAACAAAGGGAAATGATTATCTTTATATAGCGATATAGCATTCTGCATTTATTGGAACAAAAAGCATATGGATCCATTGTTCAATGGCCAATGTATCCACAGTGCTACCGAATACGGCGCTATTAACTATGTTGAGTCAATTATACTTAGAACAGCGTGTGATTTTCATACAACTCAAAAAACCTACTCCTAACCTATCTTTAACCAATTGCGTAATATTAACTCGATAACCCACTAGCTGCATGTATTATATGCTCAGGGTATTTAGAAGCAGAAACGGCATTTGATAATCGATATATCGAAAGGTATGATTTGGAATAAAGCTATCCATGACTTTCGTAAAAGCATAATAATACATCCATTATACTATAACAGAAGGGTCCTTGGGCGAGCGAAAAAAAAAAAACATGCAGCATACAATCTCAACATGACGACATCTGCAGTACTAAGACATTGCGTATCGAGCATGAACTAAAACGAGTCCGAGACAATAAGCTACTATCGCATTTGGAATACATTCCGTCCTCGGTATTAATTTTACGAGTTCCATTTGTTGAACGAATTAAGAATATGGGGAAATCTAAGAATAGAACAAAATATCGATAGTCTTGCTGGGAGATATAGCATATCAATTAAGTGGGTGAAATGAGTTAATAACCACCATTCGAGGTTACACAACAGCAGCGAGAGTTTAACTGAGTGATCATCCGAGTCGATTTAATATAAGCCTTGACAAAAGTAGCTTGAGTGCTTGAATAGCTCCACGAGTATTAACTGTACCAATGCACGTCCCAATGCTTGCATGAAAGACAGGCGTGACAAATTGGGTGCAATTATAATTTACATGCATGAGTTCTTGGGTAATAAATAATACACGAGAATTGTAATATATACAGGAATTATGGTGATTTCATTACGAGGCTTTAGTTTTCGCTGAACGGAAGTAATATTAAGGTAATTCGAGAATGTCAAATTTAACTCGCATTCGGTAATGGTTCGGCTTCTTTACACATGTGGAGAAGTCTCATGATCACAGGGATAATGGAAAAATCCACTGTTATGGAACTCACAGAGCTTAACACTTCCTCGTCTCTTTTTTGGATCTTGTTTCGCTCGTTTTACAGTCATAGTCATATATGGCTTCTTCTTAATATTTTTTACATTAGTCTCTGTTTTACTACTCCCTGCCTATGCATAATTCTGGAGTGTGTAATGCTACTATTTTTCATTTTCAGTACTTTCTCTCTCTTACTATCTTATTATCTTATCATCTTCCAAATGTTACAAAAAAACTTTAACACTGTAAATAGCATTACAATAACACTAGTAACATTGTAACTGCTGCAATTACTCATTTCTTGTCTTATCTAACTATTCAGGCTGGTCCTGACCTCCCAACCCGATTCTGACCTCCCAAACGGCCAAAAAGAATGCATACTTGCTGAAAAATCTGCAAAATACCTGCAAGAGATCTACCAAAATATCCACCCATACTTACCTCCCCACTACACTATCAGTAACTCCCAATAGCCCTTGACCCTTAAACCAGCATCCTCTCACATAACCCACCATCGCCCCAGTCTTGAAAATCCTAAAACATCCCTGCATCAGCCTACTCACCCGTGCACCCATCCATATTACTCATAACGCGTCCAAATTGCTTATCTCTCCACGAATTAAAGAAAAAATTCAGGCCAACTGAATTTTCATACGTTGAAAATCAGCGGAAATAAAAAAATTTTATCTGGTTTTTAGCGTAGTATCTGGGAGCTTATCCAGAATAACATAACAAAACAGTATATAACGAGACACATCCAGTCAGATACAGTGGATTAGACATAGAACCTGATTGTTTATGTATCTTAGATTGCTCAGCTATTCGAAATTACCACTTACCAGACTAGTTCAGCGCACAATGAGCAGCACTTCTACCTCATCGAAAGAGTCCTGGACTGCCAGCAAGGTCCGGACCACCTTTCTTGACTACTTCAAAGAGAGAAACCACGAGTACATCAAGTCGTCGCCTGTGGTCCCTTTCGACGATCCCACTTTGTTGTTCACTAATGCTGGTATGAACCAGTATAAGCCTATCTTTTTGGGTAATGTCGAGCCTACATCCAGCTTCTACACATTAAAAAGAGCCTGTAACTCCCAGAAATGTATCAGAGCTGGTGGTAAGCACAATGACTTGGAGGACGTGGGAAAGGACTCGTATCACCACACCTTCTTCGAGATGTTGGGTAACTGGTCGTTTGGCGATTATTTCAAGAAGGAAGCCATTCCTTTTGCCTGGGAATTGCTCACAAAAGTGTACGGTTTGGACCCTGACAGATTGTACGTGACGTATTTCGGTGGCGAGGCCAAGCTTGGCTTGGAGGCCGATTTGGAGGCCAAGAAAATATGGGAAGACGTAGGTGTTGCCCAGGACCATATTTTGCCAGGAGATGCCAAGGACAACTTCTGGGAGATGGGCGACCAGGGTCCTTGTGGGCCTTGTTCGGAGATCCATTACGATAGAATTGGAGGCAGAAATGCTGCACATTTGGTCAATATGGACGATCCAGATGTGTTGGAGATATGGAACATTGTGTTCATCCAATACAATCGTGAATCCAGCGGAACTTTGAAGCCCTTGCCTAACAAACATATCGATACCGGAATGGGTTTCGAGAGATTGGTGTCTGTGTTGCAGGACGTCAGATCTAATTACGATACCAACGTGTTTATTCCTTTGTTCAAGAAGATCCAGGAACTCACTGGTGCTAGAGAATACACCGGGAACTTCGGTGAAGCCGATGTCGATGGTGTTGACACTGCCTACCGTGTGCTTGCTGATCACGTGAGAACTTTGACGTTTGCCATTGCTGATGGCGGAGTTCCTAACAACGAAGGACGTGGATATGTGTTGAGAAGAATCCTCAGACGTGGAGCACGTTACGCCAGAAAGTACTTGAGCTATCCTATTGGCGAGAAGCCGTTCTTCAGTTTGTTGTTCCCTACTTTGATCGAACAGGTTGACGATATTTTCCCAGAATTGAAGAAGAACAGCACAAACATCAAGGAGATTTTGGATGATGAGGAGCTTTCCTTCGCCAAAACCTTGGATCGTGGTGAGAAATTGTTCGAATCGTACGCCAAAGACGCCCTTAAGACCAAGGAAAAGACCTTATCTGGAAAGGACGTCTGGAGATTGTATGACACGTACGGATTCCCTGTCGATTTGACCCAATTGATGGCGGAAGAAGCCGGCTTGAAGATCGACGAACCGGGCTTCGAGAAGGCCAAGAAGGAGTCCTACGAGGCTTCTAAGGGTAAAGGAGGCAGTGATAAGGAAAAGTTGGTCAAATTGGACGTTTATGCCATTGATACGATCAACAAGGAGTTGAAGTTGGCCAAGACTGACGATTCGTTCAAGTACGTGACAAACGACGTGACTGCCAAGATCCTCGCTATTTACGATGGCGAGAAGTTTGTCGAGTCGGTCGATAGCACCACCGACGCCAAATACGGTGTTATTTTGGATAAAACGCCGTTCTATGCCGAGGCTGGTGGGCAGGAGTTTGATACCGGGAAGATCGCCGGCGATAAAGGGTCTTTCTCGGTGGGTAATGTGCAGCTTTACGGTGGTTACGTCCTCCATACTGGTGTCGTCGCCCAGGGAGTGTTGTCGGTTGGTGAAGAGGTCACAGGCTCGTTCGACGAGACCAGAAGAGTGCCTATTAAGAACAACCATACCGGAACCCACATCTTGAACTTGGCTCTCAAGTCGGTTTTGGGCGATGGAATCGACCAGAAGGGTTCGTTGGTTGCTCCTGAGAAGCTCAGATTTGACTTCTCGCACGGAAAGGCGCTTTCCTTGAAAGAGGTTGAACAAGTTGAGAAGATCACCAACCAGCAGATTGAGAAGGACTTGACGGTCTACTACAAGGATGTCGAGTTGGCTTCTGCTAAGAAGATTAACGGATTAAGAGCTGTGTTTGGTGAGACGTATCCAGATCCAGTCAGAGTTGTCAGTATTGGTGTTCCGGTTGAGAAGTTGCTTGCTGAGCCAGAAAACAAGGAATGGCAAGAATACTCGGTGGAATTCTGCGGAGGAACCCATGTTGCCAAGACCAGTGTGATTAAACACATGGTTATTGTTGAGGAAAGCGGAATTGCTAAAGGTATCAGACGTATTGTGGTTGTCAGTGGCGATAAGGCCAAAGAGGTTCAACTTGTTGCTAAGAAATTCGACGAGGAAATTGAGGCTGCCGGCAAGTTACCTTTCGGTCCTGTGAAGGAGAAGAAATTGAAGGAATTGGGTGTTGAGTTGAAGAAGCTTTCGATTTCCATCCTTGATAAGGAAAGCTTGAAGACTAAGTTCAACAAGACCGAAAAGACCTTCAAAGACGAGCAGAAGAAGATCCAGAAAGCTGAAAGCAGCAAGATCTTGGACGTTGTCAAGAAACACTTCGCAGCATCTCCTGATAACAAGGACCAATCCGACTACTTGGTTGCCTATGTCGACGGAGTTTCTCCAAATGCCAAGCTCATCAACGAAGCAATCAACTACATCAAGAAGAACCATAAGGACAAGTCTCTTTATTTGATCATTGGAGACGAAAAGACGTCTTCCGACAAATTGGCCCATGGTTGCTACATTTCCAATGAGGCCATTGCCAAGGGCATTAAGGTTGACGATGCCTCGGGAATTGTGTGTAAGTTGATCGATGGTAAAGCCGGTGGTAAGGGAAACACTTGTCAAGGTATGGGAACCAACTACAAGAACATCGATCAAGCGGTTGACGAACTCAGTACTTTGTTCAAAGAGAAGCTTTAATTATATAGGACAATAGTTGTTATACGTATCAATATAAACAGTCGTGCAGTGGCGGCGGCCAGGCCTTGACCTTGGCATTGTAGGTGGCTTCTCTAAGGGCAGGACAGTGTCCGCGCTCATAACCACAAAGCTGGCATTTTTTCCTAAGGCGATAAAGAAAGATAAAGCGGAAAAATAGGACGAAGCCATCGTTACTACAGAAGTGGCCGTGTAGTTGTGTAGGTATGTAGGTATATTCCATACAGAAGATACGCTGAAGTGTGGTTATCTGTCGCAACATAAACATGGATTTCATAAAAAAGAAAATATGGGGCCCAGACCCTAAGGAACAGGTGAGTTTGTTTCTTGAATAGAATGACAAAGATAGAAGTACTAATAAATATAGATGAGAAAATGCAACTCGTTGTTGAGAAGAAACAAGAACCAGCTAGACAGAAGCATAAACAACTTGAACCCAATAATCAAGAAAACCGAGTCGCTTATCAAGCAGGCGGTGAAAAAGAACGACATCAAGTCGGCTAAGATATATGCCAAAGAGTTGATCCACACAAAGAAGCAGAAGACGAGGCTTATTGATTCGAAGGCTCATCTTGAGTCGATAAAGATGCAGATCAACGAAAGCTTCACGATGTTGAAATTACAGGGCAAAATCAGCTCAACTACGGGCATCATGAAGGAGGTTAACACGTTGGTGAAGTTGCCTGAGTTGACAGGAACCATGAACCAGTTGCAACAGGAGTTGATGAAGAGCGGAATAATTAACGAGATGATTGAAGACACGGTTGACGGGTTTGCCGAGACCGAAGACTTTGAGGAGGAGGAGGAAATCGAAGAGGAAATCAATAAGATTTTGACTGATGTTGCTAATGTGAAATTGAACGAGGTAGGAGAGATCCCAGAAACCGCTATTCATGAAGACCATCCGGAGATATTGCACGAAGAGGCTGCTCATAGCGAACAGCTCATTGCTGAAGGAATGGATGGCGGAAATGACGACACGTTGAATGAAATGCGTGAACGGTTAAAGGCACTTCAGGAGTGATTGTTGTTTTTTAGATAATAATGGTATATGTTTCTTGTTATGGCTATAATTTGAGTATTATGCTTCTAAATGATTCTTCTTTATCAATCTTTATCATTCTTTACCATTCTTCTAAATCATTCTTCTTATGTTTCTTTTTCTCTTCTAGATTTTGTTTTAATATACTCTTCCTACATTTCATCTACTAAATCCCACTAAAATTAGTTATATTTAATATCAGGATATACTCTACAACCATCAACTCCAGAACCCAAAAAGACCCTTCTTCTTTGGCTTGGTCTCATCTTCCTTGACAGGCAGCGCTGCGCTGGCCGTGCTAGAAGCTGCTGCTGGTGGTGGTGATACATATTGAGCAGCTCTGGACTTGGCAGACTCGTCAGTCTCACCCAAGTAATTGAACGCAAGGTCAAAGAACACCGGTTTGATAGCAGCTGGCTGGATCTCGTCAGGAGTTACGATCTTGTTCTTTCTCTTCAACACACTCAACGAATTGATCGGAACGATATCGTTGATAGAGTCGGCAACAGACTGGTCCACCAACTGGTTCTGGGATGATTCGTACTCAAACTGGGCCAAAACATGCACTTTGACCTTCAAATCGTGGAGTTCCTGGACAAACTGGGCTATTTTGGCATTGTCAGGGACTTTATCGTTAGGGAACTTCGAGGTTATACTGTCGGTTGCCTTAATTTTCCTCAAAATGGTGTCGAGAATCAACAACGCTCTTTTATGGTCCTTGGTTATCTCGTAGATGCTGGCAATCACCTTGGTTTTACTGCATTCGTAGTAAGTGTACAAGGTTTCAATGTCGTTCAACAATCCACTGTCAGAATAAACACCAGGCAACTCCTTCACTTCGTTGATGGTTCCTAAGATCATGTCGTAGATTCTGATGATATCTCTGTTTGAATCGATCAAAGACCCAGTAGTTTTCGACTTCTTCGAGAAAATTAACTCCTCAATTAAAGCCGAATCTCTTCTGATCTTGTTGAAAAGCATGTTGTATTTAATGTATGTCGTGATGATTTGACGATCTCTCGACTCGTCGTCATCTTCAATGCCTCTTGCATTGGCTCGTTCACAGTCTTCTTCGTGAGATGCTAGCACTTCCAGCCACCCTAAAAGAACAGGATCAAACGAAGTGATGTCATTATCAATGATCTTGCTTTCGTTTTTCTGGATGGCCATTATGTTTCTTGCAATTTCAGAGTTATACAACTTGGCAGTGTATTCTCCCCAGGCTACCGAATCTATAATAACATCTGCAGCGTCCTCCATGTCCTCGTCGTCATCTCCTGTCTTCTCTTTAGGCACAATGAAGAACGACTTGTCCACGCCGTTCACCAAGGCAACGATTTTTGCGTCCATTACATGACTTTTGTCCCCTGAATACTTGGCCACGATTTTGTTGGCCACACTGTTCAAGTCTTTAGAAAAACTTTGGTTCTTTTTGGTCTTGAGATCTGGATTGTTCTCAACAGCGACCTTGAGAGTGTCGTTCACATACGAATCGATAATTTCTCTGTATAATCGACTCGAAAGATTGTCCTCTATCTCTGAATGAACCTCAAGAAATTCTAAACTGATTCTAGCCATGGATAAGTTAAAGCATGCTGCTGCCCATTTTTTTTGCTTGGCTGCCAAAAGCCCCTTTGTGAGTGCATTATAAACATAGGTCTCCACAAGTGATACCTTTTCCTTGATGTCACTGCTTTCGGTGTTGGATATGTCGATTAAAAACTTTCCATATTCGCTCGATCTTTTGAGTTTTGACACCACAAACTTTTGCTTTGATCTCGAGGTACTAACCTCAGAAACTGCACTGATTTCAGACGCATGCAAGTAGTCTCTTTCAGCAAGCCACACATAGAGAAGTCCGTACCGGATATCGTGCAAATAGTCATCGGTTGTGGTGTTAAATGTCTTATTCTGATCCTTATATTTGCCTGTGTTCTTGACCTGTATTTTCAATTCCTTTCTCAACTTTGCAATTCTTTTTGTGATCCGGATTCTTTGGCGACGAAAATCGCTCGCAGACTGAAGCGTTCTACGCTCGCCGATAGTGAGTCCAAGAGGCGATTCAATCATCGTTGGGTTTTTTATTGGTGTTTAGTGTGGATCTATAGAGACCTATATAGTGGGGTCGAACTACGATTCGACGAAAAATTTTCTGTTAGCTGTTTGGTATTCGTGGGAAATTTGGAAAAATATTTTGTGGTTTGTGTAATACTTTTTGGGTGGTGCCATGCTATAGAGGAGGAAGACCTCAGTCGTTCTGGACGGGAAGGAGCTACTTTTTGAGAGAAGGTTAGTTTATCTGGATGTATAGCTTGGGTGTATGATATCGGGATTTTAGGTCTATTGATATTTTATAGCTATGATAACCAATACGGTCTGTAAGTTCCAACTAACCTTCTAATATATGGCTCAAGAGCCGGCATCAGCCACCAATTGGGTAATCTCCAAAGAATCCAAACATGCTTCCCCAGATTTCTAAGTGAGGAATCCAACTACAGTACAAGGAACCTTCAGAGCAATGAATGGCTCGCTTTATTAGGCAGGAGATAAGAGAATGAAAATGAGAGACTAGAGACGCAGATTTTGTATGCGTTAGAACTATTAATAGGAAGATCATGATTACGAAACCTTCAGCCATAATTACATCCTTCAAAGCAATATTTCTGTCCCACCTTCTATGTCCCCTTCTATTCCCCTCTGACCAAAGGTAGCTGGGTATCCGTAAGGACCGTGGCGCCGGATCCATAAAAAGGTCACTTGTATTTATTTACCCATATCTACTAATCCCACTCCATGTCCCCAATAATATTGAAAATTTTTCTCCTCAGGATCTGGAAAATTCTATAAATTAGAGAAATTCAGGCTGCTATATTCATTTCTTTCTACCTCTTCTTCTTTCTTGTTTGTTTGTTTCTCTCCTTAACGCAAATTTTAACAATTAACTACAACATTAAAGCGTTCTTAAGAGGTTGAACCCTTAAGGCGTTCTGACCCAGGATATACGGAACATTTGTTGTTGCATTTTGGACTGTCCCTTTGGGGCAGTCTTTAATGTATCTTTGAATTTAATTGGAGATTAAAAATTATCGATCTTGGGTGCAGCGTTCCATGCGAGACAGTTTTCTGTTTCTAAGGGTTTACCTTCGTGTGCCCGTATGGGGAGTGGTGCAATGATTGGCAAGACATTTTATGTACTTAGATGTATTGGCTATATACACTTGTAGATGCTATTGTAGAATACTTATTTATAATACTTGTAAAAGAATCAGAAAATCCCAAACCATTTCTTTTTGGCTTCATGCTGCTGGTTGAAGTCTGCGTCATTGACCAGATTTAGACTCTCTTTGTTGGCAACCAGCTGCTGTTGCTTCTGAATCTCTCTTAAGCGATCCTCGGCTATATCCACAGCCCGTAGATATCTCTCTTCACGGTCCTGTGCGATTCTTTCTGCCATGGCAATATGGGACGCAGCAGGTCTTTGCAATGCAAACTTACTTTCCTTTTGCTCAAGGGCCATGCCGGTGTCGTTGGCCAATGCAGATGTCATCCCCTTCTGTCTAGGAACTAAATCCTGGTAATCCTGGTCCGAGAGCGTTCCCAAGAGAATCCACTTGCATTTGAGCTGAAATCTGTAAAAGTCGCTGAAGATGTGATCATATCCATCGTTCCATCTGTGGAAGAACAAACTGTAAAGCACCACTCCTCCAACTATTGTTCGCGACACATACTTGGACCCGATGTTAAATCTTTTATTGTCATTTATCTTTCTCAATATTTTGTACTGGCCTGGATAAAGCTCGCTGTGTGGTCTTGGAGTGTATCGAGTCTGTCTTATAGTTTCTTTGATCTGTTGATACTCATTGGCGGGTCTGATCTGTCCACTGGGAAGTAGCTTACCTGGGACTGTATATTCACTTGGATATCCTCCTATTGGTCTGTTTTCGGTAGGATCATAAGCATTATACGGAGCTCTGCCTTGAAGTCTTTGGGGTTGTTAGTATGCCTCTATTTATAATTACCATTTGCAAAAGAAACATAGTAGCTTACATTTTTCTCGGTTTTTCACGTTCCTGCTGATCTTCGGACATTATCTTGGTGTTCTATTGTACTTTTTAGTTGATTGGTGAAGGTAATGCGATCAACTTCAATAGAGAGAGCTATTGAGATGATGCAAAATCTTTCCATAGGACAAAAATATTAATACAAAAATTTTTGTCCGGTGAAAAAGCGTATATCCGGTATGAAAAAAGCGTGATAATACCGGAACTTGTACTTGGCCGAAGATTGGCCTTCATCAAAGGTGTATAAGGTACTAATGTACTGGGGCCATGTTCATATGCTTTATAACTGAGATCTTTCTATGATTTTGGCATGTTTAGTAGGTGCATTCTTATTAGAAATGGCTAGTATTTGATTCTGCCAATGAATATGCGGTGTCTGGGTGTTTTTCAAGCATCTCTATAATATTAATTCTAGTTAGATGAGCATATACCGCTGTAGTGCTCTTTGATTGACCATGATTGATTACTAACTGTGTTTCCAGTTGATTGGGAAAGTGTTCTAATATGAATAATTTTTATAACTATTAGATTAGCAGTATTTTCTTAGCTGAATTTATAGGATAACTTTCCTGAAAGACACCATTTATGTTTTAACGAGATCACTTAACAAAAAAAAATTAGAACAGAAGAAGACACCTTTCGTAGTCAATTATCTCAATTTTGTGTTTGGTCTTCCTTCCACTGGTTTAAGCCTTTATGGAAGTGTTCTAGGTGTTTGTTCAGAGAACAAGAGGCAGTGGTGTTTTAAATATAAAATACTCATACCACTCAGAACACTCAAAACAGTCTGTAGCTACAACATAAACTAAATGTGAAACTACCTGTAGGATGTCATGATTGAACAGTTACAATAGTTAATAGATCTATCCTTGATGGGGACTATTAATACTACTAATACAAGATTGCAATATACAACCATGCATGTCGGAGAAAAATAGGCCATCTTTTATTAACTAGAATAACACATCAAGGCATGTGTGTACTTGAACAGTATAGTTCTCTTTACAACCCCGATTCAAAACCCAATTCAAAGTTCAATTCAGATATTATGGTGCACCAATTAATACCCTTTTCATTAACATTTCCTACTCTCTCATACCATATGTTAAGTACATTAATTTACCATTAAAGAAAAATACCAATAAAAATAATGCAGAGAAAAAATCCCATAAACTAATATCGAACATCCAGTCAATAATATACCCACTTCCGAAGGCATCAGAAGACATCCAAAGGCATCAATTGCTAGTTTACCTACCGTTGATAATCCATATAAAGATCTTGATATGGTAGTGTCAAGACCAGAAATATGAGCACCCAAATTGACAAAGCCATCAACAAATATAATGCATTGCTCAGGAACAAACAATACACAGAAGCACTCACCATAGTAAATGGTTTGATTCGCGAGTTGTGCGCGTCATCACGCGAAGATATCATAAACGCGCGAAAGTCACAAGGATTGACACCTGTGCCGTCGGTTGGTAAGCTATTTCATCCACAATTAATCCTGCTATATGACACGCGAATCAAGATATTCTACAAACTAAATGATTTTTCTAACGCGTATATCGATGGTAAAATGATCTTGAAACTCCAGCCTTATGGTACGAAGGGCTACTTGAGATGCGGAAAAATCTGTGAATTGCAAGGTGAGCTTGAAAAGGCTCATCGTATATATGAAAAGGGCGAAAGTATAATAAAGAAAGCCGTGGAACAAAAGATAATCAATATTTCTGCCAAGCTAATAGATGAATTGAAGCTACAAAAAAGTATAGTGTCCAAAAAGATCCGGAAACGGCCCAGCTCGCAGGTATCCACATCTGCATCATTATCAAGACTACAGACCACCAATAAGAGACACAAACAGCAATTGAGTCTCATGAATCCTCTATTGCAAGACGTGGCTAATAATATATCCTCTTTGGATCCAGTGAGAGTGTTGCCCCTTTCGGTTACTATAGAAATCTTTCAGTACATACCCATGTGGGAAATAATCAACAATCTTCGGTATGTAAGCACATCTTGGAACTACCTTTTATCACGAATCCCCGAGTTCTACAGGTCAATCCAGATTAATCACACAATGACAGTCTCAGAAGTAGAGCTGATGATCTCATTTCTCAACCGCTCGTTCCACATCAACGACAACAAACAATTATATTCGTTGACAATAGGAAAGTTTTCACCCTCTGTAGAAAGGTTTTGTTTACGTCGTCTCTTTGGAAGCCCGCTTTCTTATAGAAAATTAACCTTGAACTTATTTGGAGTTGACTTGATCCTGTTTCTTGACAGTGTGAAAGATAATGACCAGTCGCTCGAAGGGTTGAAAATATCTCTCTCACCAACCCCTTTGTATGAAGAGGAATTGTTCCGCAAGTTCCCAAATCTACAGAGTCTTGAGCTCGTTCTTTTAAACAATCCTACAGATTACAATTCTGCCTTCTTCAAGCAGAATATTCTGCCAAAATACTTGGATCCACAGCCCAATTCGGCTATTTACCACAACTTGACGACCTTGAAGTTGATCAGCCATCCAAAACTCGACTATCATGACCAACGATTCCCCTTGGAGAATAACTTCAGTAGCCTCCAATTCCCTTATTTGAAGGTGCTTGTGATATCGGGCGTAAGCATGAAAAAAATCATCAAAAAGGCAGACCTGTTGTATGCTCTGGAAGTTAGACATCTTTTGTCGTTGCCTGAAGACAGCAACCACCAGATTCCCGAATGGCACGACTGTACTTTCAGGAGCTTGTTCAAGTTTCCGCAATTAAAAGTTTTGCATCTAGAAGATATAGACGGACTTCATATCGAGAATGTTTTACGTCATAAGAATGCTATTTCCGAGCTGAACTCAATACTGTCATTAGACAGTCTTACTGTGAGACAGAAGTCCGTGAAACAAAAGCTATATCTTGAGAAGATTTTCAATTTTGAGGGCTCGCTTCTGGGCTTTAAACAGCTTGTTTCTTTAGATTTATACTCTTCTTCTGCCACATTTCCGGCTCTAATGAAGATTTTGAGTAGAATTGGCGACTCCTTGAAAAGGTTGAATATAGGAAGATGCGACAACTTAAATTTCTTAAGAAGTCCCATCACTGCTCGGTCTTCGCAAGGCGTGACATTGAACGTCACCAATGGTAACAATGACTTTAAATTTGTAGATTTTTTCCACTCGATACCTAATGTCCAGAAACTCGAGATTCCTGAGGCTTCAGGGTTCAATGACTACACTTTGAGACTTCTCAAAGAAGCACTACTCTCCGATGGAAGTCATCTTAGAGACTTGCAAGTTTTGGACTTGAGTTTCAACGAGTTAACCGGAGTGGGAATCATGGATCTTCTCGATTACAAGGTGAAGGAAAAGAAGAAACAAATGATGTCTTCAATGTCTAGCAAATTGCAGAAGAGATCGAATTCCAAGACTAATATTATTTTGAGGGAAGAGAGCAACAGGCAACAGCAAACAGACACAAAAACATTGACAGCCATCTCAACAAAGTTTGACACATTAAAGGTGAATGGCATTCCATCATTGTCAAAGGCTACAATCAATACTTTACTTGTTGAAGGTTATGTTCTAAACATTGAGAGCAATTACACCCAGGAAAAATGGAGACAATTTGGGAAGAACTCTTATTTACTTTCCTAGTGTATATTAAAGCAAAGAAGCTTCCTGTATAGATAGTATTATGAAAGTAAAAAGGCAAATACATATAACGTTTATTCCTTCCATTTACCTACCTTTTGATAATCATCATACAAAGTTTTGAAGTAATATCTTCCGGCCAAGTTCAAGTTGGAGTTAATTATAGCTAATTCTTTCTCGGTGATCACATCGAGAATCAAGAATATACAGCCACGAACCAATATATCCCTTACTTGTGGTTTGTATTGATGATCCAACGACAACTTTATGAAGTTCAAAAGAATCGAGGAGACATGTTTTCGAAGATCCTTTTTGATTATATTAGTGTTATACTGTAATTCGTTTTGATGGGATTTCTTTGAAATGCTCTTAGCCGATTGTTCATTAGGTTGACAAAGATTTCCCACAACCCTTGCAAATAATGCTGCGCATTTGACGTCTCCAGAGCCTATCAAGGACTGCATCAAGGCATTGTAAATGGCAATCAACATGTAGTATCTATTCACCAATCTATAGCGATAGATATGTAGTAATCGTGACATAATATTCGTGATTGAGATGAAGACAGATTTGTAATTCTCATTGTTACCTTGTAAGACTCTTGTGCATTTGAAAAGTATGACAAGAATCTGCTCAAACGAATACTGGCTCAACAACCAGTTGGCGTTACTAATAACATAGAAATTCAAATCAAGAACGAGCTTGCAGAACGAGCTCTCAAGATAATAACTCTCATCTAAAGACAAGATCCCATTGAGTGTGTCAATTAGGATCTTCTTCTTCTTTAGCTTGGATTCTGCACTAAATACCGCGTGGTTAATTTTGAGATTAACAAAGAATACCGACATTAGCTCAAGCACGAAAATCACTGATGAGTCGTATGTGTTGGCTCCACTTGCCGAGTAATAATTGAGTGACTTCAAGCAGTAGGAGTAGAGGAAAATGAAGTCATCTAGAGAAAGACGCTTTAGAAAATTAAGAAAGCTTGACTCAAGTTTATTGGTTTCATTTTCACCAGAGTTGATGATGTGATTTACCAGCAAGGAAGTATCTTGAATATCCAGCAATTCGCTCAGTAACACCATATATAAGCTCATGTAATAGACACCGAAGTTTATCGGATCCTGTATTGGGAGCTTCGAGAGTAAAGAGTAGAAATTGATCTTGCAAGTTAGAATTTCCACCCGAGACAACGCAGAGTCTGATCCTTCTAGCTTTTCTATAACCTTATCGGCAGAACCAACAAGCTTTTCCAATTTGGCCATGGATTTAGACCCCTCAACATCACTGAGATTGTCTAAAACCTTCAGCAAATATTCAAAGACATTCGACACAAAACACATAGGATATTTTGGCTTCTTGGTCTTCTTGAAAAACGATGTCAAGGAATAGATGCATTGGTCAATGAACCTTGACTTCAACAGCGAGACCATTTCGAGAGTTTTTTCTCCGCCTGGAACTGTTTTACCTTCTTGAATGCAATCCAAAATGGTGAACGATAATGGTAGTAAATGTGGATTGGTGTCGTCCAACTTGCTGAGTAAACTGCTAAGGGCTTGAGTCAAATACTCAACATCAGCAGCACTAGACTCAGTTGTTATTCTTGACATAATACGAGCTACTATTGTGTTGCTGGATTCTATAAGTCCTTCCAATTGTTCAGAAGTCTCAATACCGTCTTTGAATGCCGAGAAGTAAGTCTCCGTCTTGAAAACATTAGCATAGATTGTTTCAAGAGGAGAAAAGCTTGTCTCTATTTCACTATGGAACGAAGGAATGCTGAGAAGATATCCCAATGGTTTACGATAGTCTAAGTCTCTGTCGACCACTGCCGTTGTTAGCTTGTTGATCATATCAATTTTCTGCTGCTTCAGGTAGCATTCCAAGGGGATATCTTCAAGGATAGAGCTCAAGAGTTCGGTGTCGGTTTTCTTATATTCTCCTAATCGAGAGACAACAACGTTTATCAAACTCTCCGAGAATATTTCAACCTCGAAGATCAAATTATTAGCCAATATCTCATCGAACTCGGTCTTGATTAATTCCTTCGAAGCAGATCCATCTGAAAACAAAAACTTCTCGATAATCTTCGTCATTACCTTAGGCTCCTTCACGAAGACAAACATGTTAAAAAATCTTGTAAAAATTAACTTAAGATACGCATGGTCAATATCCTTCAGAGATACCCTTTTGAATATCTTTCCTACAAGTTTGATATCGCGATTTGATGACATTTCCAAACATCTTAGAAGTGTTAGTATATGATAGATGTCTCCAGAGAGATCTATGTGGCTGATTTTGGCTATGAAATCGTCTACCTTAATGTAGGGTTCCATCAATTCCGACCCGTTCAATGTTGTAAGGAGATTGTATATAATCTCATAATACAGAGATACTCCCGAATACTTGTCCAAACTGTCAAGGTCTGAAAGTTGAGATATGGCTAATAATAACGACTCTTTGAACGTTGTGAAGTTGTTGGTTCCGAGAGACTTTTTACTGATATATTCAATAGCGACTTTCAATAAGGCCAAATTGGCACCGAGAGACTCGTCATTTTGTGATTTCAATTCTTCGACGGTAGTGTTAATGACTTTGATTAATTGAACAGGGGCTAAAATGCTGAGTTTGGAAACAGTTTCTTGGGATAAACGAGGGTCAAAGACATTACCTAGCGAAAATACAAGCAATTTGAAAATAGTAAGAAATTGTAGGAAAGACGTCGAAGATAAGGAGTAATACTTGATGAATTCATCGAAAACACTCATCAAAAGAGCATGTTGTTCTTTGATCAAGAATATAAGCAACATCCCTCCAAATTTGTTGATAAGGCTTTCCTGTCCAGATATTCTTATGTATGTGTTCTCTACCTGCATTATGTCGACAATCAAGGGCACGTTCATGGTGTCTATTTCCTGTTTGTAGTCGATATCGGCCATTGATTTCAATATAGAAAGCGGTATCTCTTCAGTCAACGGCGAGAATGTAATTGGGATCTTTTCGGTTTCTTTAGCTAAGGTTTTGCTCAAGAAATCGTGAGAGAGATTCACCATATAGAGGTTATTTCTCAGCTTTTCTCTCTTAGAAACAGTGTCAGCTATATTAATTTGGAGCAACTCGTTGATGTTTGAGTGGGATGCGGATAGTATTGAGTTGATCACGTTTTCGTTGAACTGACTGAACGCAATTAGGTTTTTGCTATCCGATGGTGCAATTACGGTGAAATCAAGTATGCTTTTGTACAATCTCAACACCTTTGGATCGCTTTCAAGAGAATCTTCGGGAATGGTGTGCAAGAACTTCTCAAAATGAGTCTGCAAATACTGGAAGTTGTAGGCATCCAACACTTCGATTTCTCTAGCAATGGAGTTGGACACAAATATCTGGAATATGGCATTTATGAACAGCTCGTCTTCCAAGGAGATTATATTGTACAAAAGGTTGTTCTCAATGAAGTTGGTTTGAACGAAATTCGAATTGTCTTTGTAGAACTTGACGATATCCTTGATGTGGTGACTTTTGACCAAGCTTCTGTCATTGAACTTGACATCAATAAGCGAGTTATGTGATAAAAATTCAAACACCAGTACGAGTGTAGTAGCCATTGATGTGTTATGCTTGTATTTCGCGAGAAATCCCGATAGTATGGTGAGATAGAGCCCAAATACACTGAGTGACGTCTGACTTGAATTTAACGAAATAAGAAGAAGATTTTCCGCTAAGAGTTTCTTCAACAATCGCGTGAACTCCACAACAACCTCTTCGAACTTCACGTCATATGTAAGAATCATGCTGAACAATTGCAAAAATCGTATTGACTTGACTGTTTGTATTATAGACAATTTTATGCTGTGGTTTTCTATTGTAGAAGTCTTATCGATGATATAGCCAATGAACTTCCAGGTGTCTGGGATTGTTAAAAATTTCACAGACGATGCCTTCTTCTTCTTACCATTAGAAGATGTCGTGGATATCTCTTCATTTAGTCTGTTTTCGAGCAACTCGATGATAAATTGCTCCAGATTGGGAAGTATCGAGCCGTTTTCAAGTAGATAGTAAATCAACTTCACAAGTTTGGCCTCATCGCTGCTGGTTCTAAGGAACCGTGTGACAGCCTGAGTTGAACTCAAGTCTACAAAATCCATTTTGACCCTGTTTTAGAATGGTTGCTCCCTTTTCTTGGACAAAAGCACGCAATTTGAGGTATAGTCAAGTTTACGGCCGTGAATATGTGCTTAATGCTTGGGCCCTTATTATGCTGAAATTTTTTTCTTGGGTTTTTGGCCGGTGAAAATTTTTTTTCCTCATCACCAAAGATCCGCCAACTTGGCTCTTATTACTTGCATATAACTTTGCAACCTACAGAATAATAGATACGTCTAAAACAATACATTGTATATTAACAACAAATACATTGTATATTAATACAACAAATAATTTTACAGTTACATTAAATCTAGTACGGCTTGAATCTATGTTTGGACACTTTTCCACCCTCCTTTTTGCTGTGACTCTTCTTGTGTTTCGAGACTTTCTTGGACACCTCGGCTTTGTCAACATCCATGTTGACCCTGTCTGACTTGGAGCTTTTGCTTTTCTTGTAATAGTAGTCACCTATATAGTTATCGAGAGAGGATTCTGCTTTCCAGACGTTGATATTTCCGTCTTCTCCTCCTGAAACCACAATATCGTTATCAGTATGAGGAGGAATGTACAAGGCACGGGCAATTTCATCACCATGTGGTTTATCAAGCACTATTTTGTGCTTGACCTTCACCTTCTCCTTATTGAATTGGTATAATTTGATCTCGTTGGTCTCATTGATGGAACCTACACCCACATACCCGTTGTAAATATCTATGACATAGTCGCAGTTCCAGGCCTGACGAACATCGCCAAACTCAACAGGTTTAGGCTCGACAAGTTCGTCCGTTGATGCATCAGTGAGCTCGTGAATAGCGAAGGTTTCCATGTGGGAAAGTGTGTAGATTCTATGGTCGTTCAAGAATCCAGCTGAGTGTATCGACGCATAATTGATCACCTGGAACAACGCATCGTTTTCGTTTTCTTCATTCAAGTCATATATGTTCACACAACCATCTGTGGATCCCGAGAGGAGCATCTTACTGTTCTTTGGGTGGAATCTTAACTCTGTCACATCATCCTCGTGGGAGTCCACCAAAGAACGGAGAACATTGCCTCCATTACGCAAGTCCCACATGTGTATTTCAGCATCCACACCCTTTAATTCTGTTCCTGCTGCTAGCATACCATAGTCACCCACAACGGATAAGAACGGCACATTCTCTCTTGGGTTTGTGAACGAAAACACCGGCTTCTTATTATCTGTCCGCACATCCCACAATTTGACCGTGGCATCATTGCTACAACTGACCAAAAGCTCTTGATTGTTCACAACTGTGCTCCGCAATCTGTTGATCGAGTGATTGTGAGCCTTTATGCTTCCTGTGCTTGTGCTGCGGATCTGATCGAGTGAATATAAACTGATGGTTCCATCTGATGCAGACGCAGCTAACGTCTTGTTGTTGTTAAGCGGCACGAGGTCGAGGATCCAGTTTTTTGGATCACCTTTCCATTGTGTGAATAGTTTTGCGCTCATTTTGCTGTGTTAACTATCTGTTTGCGTCGCCAATTGCTCCCCAACTAGCCAGGCTTCGAGTCTTTTAGGCGGGCCGTGATGGGGTATGTTCCTGGGCTGGAAAAAAAATTTTCGCATCTCATCAGTTCAACTCGGTTAAGAAGCCCGTGCATGATCCACTAGGCTAAAGTGAAAAGGAAAAAAATAATTAAAAACTCAGACGCGTGCTGGGACCGAAACACCAATCAGACCGAAGACCTGATCTATTGGTTACAAAAACACATCACAGACACGCATATTAGTCTTCCGGCGCAAAATGAGTTTCATCAACAAATCAGGAACCAAATTCACGCCTAAGATCAAGAGGAGAAGTCTCCCAAAGGCCTCCCAGGAGCCCCCAGCCCCGGCCGCAAGCACTGAGAAGGAACTTATTGAAGAAGAACCAGCAGAACCTGAGGTTATTGGGGCCATCAAACAGAAACCGGACGATGTTGAGCCCCCAAAACCCTCTTCCACAGCAGCACCGCCTCTAGGGCTGCTTTCACCACAGGCGAAAATAAAGCTCGAAACCAGTCTTGCTAGCAGCAGCGAGAAACTGAAACTTCTGCGATTGGGCCGGCTACCCTCGTTATCAACACCTGCTCCGGGGAGAAGAATACCAAAACTGGCAATGTCATATAAAAATGACGACTATTTAAAGCTTATGAAGAAGAAGAGTGCAGCTAGATTACAGATACCGAAGAAGCCTGAACAGGCACCTACCGAGAGGACTGCACCGAAGGAAAAGGCCATATTAAAAGAGAAGACACCTTTGGAGGCCAGTCTGGATCATGATAAGGAGTATATTAAAGAACTGGCCAAGGAATCTGAGATTGAGAAACCGACGGATGCTGAGAAACTGAAGGAACGAGTACATGTGAAGGCCCAAGTACAAACGGCCACATTGATGAAGATCTTTAAAAGAAACCAAAGCAATTTTGAGAAGGCTTTAGTGGATGAAAATGGAGAGTTGCTCAATGTCAACAAGAAAAAAGCTAAGATCGAAAAGTCTCATAAAACCTTGAAACAACGAAGAGGCAAAAAGAGCCCAGAAACGGTCATCAATGAAGAGGAGTTGGAGCAGGAGCAGGAGCAAGAATTGAGTGAGTCCGAGAAGAGAATGAGTGACCAAGAACGAGAGAATGAACGTGCAAGAAGAGAACGTACTCAGCGAACTAGCAGAAGACGAGCAGCCAGAACGGATGCGGATAAGAGACCTGGAAAGAAGGCTCAAAAGAGGTCTGTTAAAGAGAGTTCTGCGTTGCCTCTGGATATTGAACAGGCAGCCGAGGAGTTTGCGAAGAGACTGCAGGCCAGAAAATCGAGATCAAAAACACCTGTAACGAAGAAGAGTACATCTGAGTCGCCGTCTTCTGAAGACGAACAGTCAAAACCGGATGAGCCTGAAAAGCTTAAGTTTTTCAAAGCAACAAAGACAGATTTCAAGGACTCTGTGATGGTTATAAACCCAGATACGAACAAAATATGTAGAATAAAGAAAGAATTTTATTCACAGTACTTAGAAACCTATGGAAAGCAGCTTGGAATCGACTATCTAGGAGCTAACGAATCCTTAATCAGCGAGGCGGCAGTCGTTGGCAGACTTAAAACTGAGAGTATTGTGGATTTGGAGCGAAAGGACAAGTTCAAGCTTGAGTCCGTCCATCAGATTCCTAGAAATTTGACAACGGCAGGCGAAGAGCTTTTCGATCACTTTGAGATCGACGAGGACAAATTCACGATTGCTGATCTTTGTGCTGTGAACTTGCCTATTGGAGAAGTGTCGAACAATTTCAAGCTTGCCCAGTTGGCAGCAGAGAAAAGACGGGCCGATGTGGCTGCCAGAAGAAAGCTACGAAAAGAAGCTCGTGAACGAAGAATTACCTATGATGAGTTGCTCAAGGAACGTGAG
Source organism: Saccharomycopsis sp. yHQL182 (assembly GCA_030490795.1). Lineage (NCBI taxonomy): Eukaryota > Fungi > Ascomycota > Saccharomycetes > Ascoideales > Saccharomycopsidaceae > Saccharomycopsis > Saccharomycopsis sp. yHQL182. Next base: position 912,757 of record JAKVQV010000002.1, on the reverse strand, counting down.
GAGACTCCAGAAGGTGAACCCCATGATCCAAACGGAAAAGAAAAGATTAGTCCTGACGACGATGAAGAAAACACCAAAGAGAATGTAAAAAAGGGAGGAAAGACAGATATATTGAGTCTGTTACCTCCACCGCCTCCAGTTCAGTCGACACAAGTGTTGAATATCAAGATGAAAGGGCTGAAAATCATTGTTGATCAGGATAGTCAGACCTTTGACCAAAGAATCAATATAAGTAATGGCAGACAACGGGAAGTGGAGCACGAAAATCCGTTCGAAAACCCTGTGAATAACGGCTCGTTCAGAAAAAACTCGTATTCAGATAGATGGTCTCTCGAAGAAACAATCGAGTTCTACAAGGCTTTGTCTACTTGGGGAACCGATTTCTCGGTGATATCTCAGCTTTTCCCGCATAGAACGCGTCGACAGGTGAAGTCAAAGTTCACATTGGAGGAGAAGAACAACTTGTATCTCGTGGAAGCCACTTTGGCAAGAAAGTTGCCTCCTAACTTCAAAGAGTACATCGAGAAGGTGAACTATGGAAAGGCCAAAAAGGACAAGAAAACTTTCAAGACGTTGGAAGAATTCAATGTTGAAATGGAGGCATTGCAGGTTCAACACGAAGAAAACATCGAAAATATCAAGAAGGAGAAGGAGCGTGCTAAACAGGAAGATTTGAGGGAAGAGAAGCGGAAAGAGCTTGAGATTGAGCAGGGTAGCAGAAAGTTGTCAAGAAGAGAGAAGATTATCAAGCTTAGATCGCACGAAGAGGTTATTGGGACAATTGATGATCTCAGAGATAAGCGGGTGCAGGCAAAAATTGAGGGGAGTTGATTATTAAGAATCCATTGAGTTTTGTTTGCGTCGTATATATATATATATATATATTTAGTTTGTAATAACAGGAATACGATATTGCAGGAATATACTAACAGTTTTTTGTATTTGTGATGGCGTAATGGTGAACTATTATTAACTCAGGGTGATAATAGTAGCAAGTAATGGTTAGACGGTTATTTATGTTGGCAATATTAATAACGAAGTATACTAATAACAGCGAGGAATATCTTCAATTGTTTAATAGCATTAATCGTAATAAAAAAATAATAAATGATTTTATGGTAAGACCAAGAATCAATGATCCACCAATATCTTCATTACCAAATATCACACTAATAAAAAAAATATCGACATTAGTACAAGTAAAACATTACAACTAAATTATAGTGACGCCAATCTACTAGCACTGGTCCATGGAAAACGTGTCTGCTATACCGCAGTCTATAAAATATACCCATTATTAGTAGCAGTGGTCGCTTCTCATGCATGATGAATTTATTTGGCAAAAAACCCAAAAAGAGGCAGAGTGGAGTGGAGTGGAGTAGTAGCCCGCCAGGCTAGGCCCAGGCTAGGCCCAACCAGACCAATAAGATCTATAAAAACCGTGTTGATAACCGTGCAGGGGTGACCAGTGCCAACGCCCTTAGCGTCTTATTGTAGACTACAATAGATCATTGTGTATAAAACGACCACCAAGAATTGCTCACACGGCGCAGATCCTTAGCCATAAAAAACCAAAGAAACATGGATCTGTGATCCATCTCAAGCTAAAATTCAGAAGGAGACAACCCCAAACGCAGAGAAGTACAATATCATAATATCATAATCTATTTCCTGATCGCAGCTCTAACGTCATAGATGAGTGAAGCAGGCGAGAATTTTGATGTCTCGGTTTCGAGGACTGGTGAAACCTGGGTGATTTTCGAAACCAATAAAATGTAGGCTTACAAAATGATGGAGCTACTAATACAAAATATACCAATCATTACTGGGACTCATATTGACATAATACTAATAACAGTTACCGTTAACCAACAGTAAATACTGCCTACTAAATAGCCCAGCACGCTAAACAGTACCGAGTTCCCTGGGTATTAGCCAAAGTGTGCCGGTCGGTTTATGTGGTTTCATGCTAGTGATTTTTTCCCGTCACTGAGGATTTTTTTGGCACCCGTAAGATCGCCTACAGACAGCCAGTGAACCGACTGCCTTGTGGATCTCTAATAGAAAACCTTGTTTTAGACCTATAGCTGGGAAAAGCACACAGTAGAGTCGAAGAATGTTTTATTGGGGTGGATCTTTGCCAAGGTTCCATTCTATTTGTCTCTGGTAATATCACAAGTTTCGGCAGTTAGGCTTATTTTTGCGTGCAGTTTTATGTGGATCGGAAAATGATACATACTAATTCCAAAAGCCATTTGCGGCCCTAACATTTCGTACTCGACTTTGCATTGGAGACTTCTTTTATTAGATTTTAATATGCTGGAGATAGCCAGGGTCAGGGTGCTGATATATAACCAATGCCGATTCCTGATTTTCTCAGCCGTAGTAATTGTAAGTGTTCACTATAATGTAGGGTCTGTTCCGGTTTTCAGAGTTCATCGAAATATCTATAGTTCTTTACGCCTAACCTAGTCATTCTTTTATACCAAGAACCTCTCAGATATATTCATTCCTTTGTCCTTATCAGATATTCCATATATCAAACAAACATTATCAATATCAAATATATATAAGTTACAGAGCAATTCAAAGCATAGCTATTCAACAAAAAAATGAAGCTTGACACTATTTTATCTGTCGGGTTATTCTTGGTTGGAGGATTGGCCCAAAGACATGTCCATCGTAAGAGAGAGCCAGAGGCTGTAGTTGAGTACTCTTATGTACAGGCTGTCACCACTACCAATGTCGATGTGACCGTGTACATCGACGATGACGGATCCACTTCTACCGAATACCCAAGTGGAGATGGTACCACCATTGTTTCATCTGTTGCTGCCTCTGCTACTGCAGGATCGGCATCAGCAGCGGCTTCTTCTGGTACCGAAGAGTCCAGTGCAAGTGCATCTGCCAGTTCAAGTAGTAGCAGCAGTACCAGTACCCTGTCCTCTTCCATTGATGGTGATTTGGCAGACTTCGTCGATCCAACTACTAAGTTCGTTGACGGAACTTTATCTTGTGATGCTGTTCCTACTGGACAAGGTGTTATCGAGATTTCTTGGTTGCAATACAACGGATGGGCTTCTATTTTGTCCTGGGATGGTTATGCCTCGACTACATGTAAGGAGGGTTACTACTGTTCCTACGCCTGTCAAGCTGGTATGTCCAAGACTCAATGGCCTTCAAGTCAACCATCAAGTGGTGTTTCCATTGGTGGATTGGTATGTAAAGACGGAAAGTTGCACAGAACAAACACTGACAGCGACTACTTGTGCGAGTGGGGAAAGGACAAAGGATATGCTGTTTCTAAGGTCTCCAAGGTCATTTCTCTTTGTAGAACTGATTATCCAGGTTCTGAGAACATGTGTATTCCAACCAGATTGACTGCCGGCAGTACCAAGCCAATTTCTGTTGTTGACGAATCCACCTACTACAAATGGCAAGGAAAGTCTACTAGTGTGCAATACTACGTCAACGATGCTGGTGTTGATGTGGAAGAGGGTTGTATTTGGAGTACGTCTGGTACTACGGTTGGTAATTGGGCTCCTGTTAATCTTGGGGCTGGTTATTCAGATGGAGTCGGGTACTTGTCGATTATTAAGAATCCAAACAATGTGAAGGCGCCGAACTACAACATCAAGATAGAGGCTACACTGGGTTCTACTATTAGTGGTACCTGTAGTTATATCGACGGGGTGTACTCGAATGGTGGTACTGATGGTTGTACAGTTGGTGTTACCAAAGGTAGTGCCAACTTCGTTTTCTACAACTAGACGTACAATTTCCTCCTCCTCCTCCTCCTCCTCCTCCACGCTTTTTTTATTCCCAACATTGATAGACTCTTTCAACCTCGAAATCTTACTTTACATAAAACCAATATGTTGTACATTTATAAATACGTATTCGCTTCAGTTCGTGAGCAGCTTGCTTCTCTCTTTTTTTTTTCAATCTACTTACTCTACTTATTTACTCTACTAGTAGCTTCTCAAGCAACATCGCCGAGTCCCTGATCCTCCAAAATAGAAGTCAAGAAACTCACTTTATAAGCCCTGCAAGCCGTTTCAGGTTGAAACTTCGTGCATAAATTGGCTTTTCCGAGCGATGAGTTTGATCCGCGCATTTGGACCCGTCAGAATGGAATGTGAGGAAGGGGCTTCATGAGCTGCCCCGGCTACAGTTGAATCAGTTATAATTCCTAATAATTACGAGATAGCAGTCGCCCTCAGAAACACGCTGTGAGACATGTCACACATATATGCGGGTGCAGCTGTATTACGTTATGTTATATTGTATCATATTATATATTACGGATGAAACCTCTCCGAAAAACAACCTGCAGGGAGAGCACCCCTGGCATTGTCAGAATAGGCCCTTTGGTACCTGAATATTGATCTATAACACTGCACAAGCAGATAAGGGGCAGACGCACAGAGGCGAGAATTTGGCGTTTCAGGTAACAGACATATTAAAGGCTTAATTATACAAGGTGGGGAGGTAATAAGAAGTTAGGGATGGAACTCTTGATGTAGAACAAATGGCCACATTCCCCACACACCATTTCCCCGTTGATTATCTGGGTTTCTATCAATAAACTATGCAAATCCTGCAAAACTTTCATCAAATCATCGTTCAGAGCATCGAACTTCTGCACGGTAAGATCCTCTAATATTGATGGCTTGATTTCTGGTATTGTGTCGTTGCCCAAATCCTTCGCTACCTGCACTATGGCAGACCAGTTGAGTCTAGGCAAGATATTGATTATGAAGGCTGGTTTGAAGTCGAACTCCTGTTTTGCAAGCTCGCAGTTCTTGTACTGTAAAGGATACAGTTTTGGCGATGATTCACAGGCCTGAATCGGGCATTTCACGAAATTGGTAGTCAAAAATTTCATTTTGCTTTTATATTTGGATTGAGTGGTGATCAGATACAATCTGCGTTTGAAAAGAACGAATATAGGATGATATATCGAAGCCCCAAGACGTTACTTCATCCTGCTTCTATATAGGCAGATGAGATGAAAATTTTTGTTTGAAAATTTTTCTGAAAATTTATGTATGGTGTGCATTAATTGCTATATAGCACTCATAACGCGCGTACCATAGAAGACTACCAAGCACCATAGACGGCAAATAGTCTGCCATTACCAATATATATTATACATAAATACGATAACTAAAACAAATCATCCAAGTAATCATCGTCATCATCATCATCCTTTTCAGCACCGCCCTCGGAAGTGGTCTCTGTAGCTTTAGCCTGGCGTTTTTGACCACCCTCTTCGTCATCATCTTCCTCGTCATCATCTTCATCATCGTCATCATCATCTTCTTCTTCGTCATCATCCTCATCCTCATCCTCGTCCTCGTCATCTTCTTCGTCTCTCTGCCGTTTTTTGGTGTCTTCTTTCACGATATCTTTGTCCTTATCGAGCTGCAATTGTCTTCTCTTTACGGCCAATTCGTTCTTCAACTTCTTGATGCTTCCGATCACTCTGCCTTTGAGAATGTTATTATGGATCTCTTTGGCTTTTCTTTCCTTTTCTTTGATGGTCGTTTCTAATTCAGATATCTCTTCTCTCAAGATCTTGCTGTGCTTCTTCTTAGACTTTTCACTATCGTCGTCGTCATCATCGTCGTCATCGTCATCATCATCATCGTCGTCGTCGTCGTCATCGTCGTCATCGTCATCATCATCGTCGTCATCATCATCAATTTCCATGGTTCCTGAATGCGGACCGTCCATGTTTTCAATGAACTCTTCTAACTCGTTTTCAATGTCCTCAATATCGCCATCACCTTCTACTTCTACGTCTATTTCCTCGACATCACCATCCTCGTCCTCATCATCCTCCTCGGCTGTTCTAGGAGTGCTAAGAGGACCTGGGGTCAACGGATCGCTGCCACCTGGAGTCATAACCAGCGGCGATCTCATGCTTTCGATATTGCTGCTGCTTATAGTGCGCTGGTGCGATTTTATAGACGACGAGACGTGATTAGAGCTGATATTGGCCGAGGGAGTAGGTGCTTGAGAGTACGATAACAACGTGTTAGAGTCGTGATCGTCCGGATTAAAGAGATCTAGCTGGACAGATTCAGCCTCGTTATCAAGACTGAGCAATTCTTCGACTTTAGCCTCGATTTTTTCGATGTATTTGGAATTCAAAGATGGCTTAAAACGCGCCTTCTTGACGTTTTTCAATGGAGGAGAGATCCCGTCGGCATATTGGTCATCAATCTTGCTGAACAGCTGGAAAATATCATACAAAATAAGCTGTTCATCGTCTTGAATTTCCGATCGCGATTTGTAGTTTCTGATCTCCTCTTCTTCGGAATGTTTACAGTTCATGAACAATTCCTTTTCGTCGTAGTTGATCTTCTTGAACGTCAAAAGCATCTGGCAAATGTCGATGGTTTTAAAGATGTTCTTGCGGTCAACAGATTTATGGGTCTCGATAATGGTAGGAAGCTCCACCAATTTGGCCAAGTAATACGAGTCGTTGATGACAATCACAGCACGTTTAGAATCACGCCATACGATGCTTATTCCCGACATATCGTTGCCGTTGTCGATGCAATGTCTCACGTAATCGAGCTCAGCATCGTCTATTAACCGTAAGATGATGCCTTCCTCTAAAAGAGGCTCATCTTCTTTATCAGGAGCCTCTGAGTCATATCCGTCTCCGGGCACCTTGAATCTGATTCTCGGCATCACCTTGATCTTCTTTTTCTTTCGGAGCTTGCTGTCACTATTGCTAGAAGCCAGAGGTTTGCCGGCTGAGCCGCTTTTTCCTAGCTTAAACCGGATGGTCTTTGAAGGCCCGTTCGAAGTTTTTGGGGCCTTCAATTTGATGGTTCTTGTGGCCTTTTTGGGGGCACTGGAGGCGCCTGAATCAGCCGGAGGAGGCTTGATCTTCACCGTGAGTTTTGTTTTACTTTCATTCTTTTTGTCGGGACGTTCAGTTTTAAGCTTTAATTTGACCATACTTGCAGGCAATGAATGTACGTGGTATATGAAGGATGATGGATGTACTCTGTAGTAGTATCATTCATAGATACATACATCAACGGTATGTTTATGGTCAAAGGAATAATTACAAAAGTGAAAATTATTTGGTGAGAGTGAATGTGCATAAATTGCTAAATGGAGACCACTCTCATTATTACCAACCGTCTTCCATAGTCTCTATCAATAACTACCCACCTTTGCAGTTCTCTACAGCCACCTGTACTCTCCTAGAGCCCCCTACAGCACATATACATAACTACCAACCTCTATTAAATATATATATAATCTGTATAGGCTGGTATATCAATTAATTGACTTAGTTAAACCTCTTACAGCTAAATTAGAAGTTCAAAGGCTTGTCATAAGCGGCCAAACAGCCCTCCTTGAAGGCTTCGGACAAAGTAGGATGAGCATGGCACACTCTACCAACGTCCTCAGCAGAAGCACCGTATTCAATAGCCAAGCCGGCCTCGGCAATCATCTCACCAGCATTAGGACCAATGATATGAGCACCCAACATTCTGTCGGTCTCCTTGTCGGCCAAGATCTTGACAAACCCTTCGGTGTCCAAGTTGGTCTTAGCTCTGGAGTTAGCAACGAATGGGAACTTACCAATCTTGTAGGCAATTCCCTCCTTCTTCAACTCCTGCTCGTTCTTTCCAACCCAAGCAACTTCAGGATGGGTGTACATAACGGCAGGTATAACGTTGTAGTTGACGTGGCCATGGCCGTGTTTGATGTATTCGGCAGCAGCAACACCCTCGTCTTCAGCCTTGTGGGCCAACATAGGACCAAAGGTGACGTCACCAATGGCCTGGATGTGTGAGTGTTTGGTCTCGTATTTGTTGTTGATGACAACTCTGCCCTTAGGATCGACGTCAAGACCAACAGCCTCAGCATTGAGACCAGCAAGGTATGGTCTTCTTCCAACAGCAACCAACAACACGTCGGATTCAATGGTCTCTTTCTTACCGGACTTCACGTCCTCGAACTCGATCTTGACGACATCACCCTCGACCTTGGCACCAAGAACCTTGGTGCCTGTCTTGAAGTTGAAGCCCTGCTTCTTCAAGGTCTTCTGGATGCTCTTGGAGACCTCTTCGTCCATTCCGGCACCGCCAATGGCGCTTTGGTACTCGATAACCGTCACTTCCGAGCCCAATCTGGAGTAGACGGAACCCATCTCCAAGCCAATGATACCTCCACCAATGACAGCGAATCTCTTTGGAATCTCCTGCAAGGAAAGAGCTCCGGTCGACGAAACGATCTTGGTTTCGTCGATCTCAATGCCTGGGAAAGGAGACACTTCCGAACCCGTGGCAATGATGATGTTCTTGGCTTCAAGAACAGCTTCCTCGTCCTTCTTGCCGTTGAACTCAATAGGGTCGAACTTGATCTTGTGCTCGTCAATGAACGAGCCGTTACCCTTGTAGTAGGTGACCTTGTTCTTCTTGAATAACATCTCAACACCCCCGGTCAACTGCTTGACCGAAAGGTCCTTGGCCTTCTGGATGCCCGCAACATCAACCTTGACGTCGCCAACGATGATTCCTCTGTTGGCAGTGTCGGTCTTGATTTGGTGGTACAATTGCGAGTTGTTAAGCAAGGACTTGGATGGAATACATCCTACGTTAAGACAGGTTCCTCCAAGGGCTCCTCTCTTCTCAATACAGGCGACATCAAACCCCAATTGCGCAGCCTTGATGGCCGCAATGTACCCTCCAGGCCCTCCTCCGATGACTACGACATCGTGTTGCTTGGTGGAGATGTTTCTGGCCAAGACTTTGGCGTATTGCGAAGTAAACTTGTGGTTAGCTCTGAACATATTAGTAAGCTGAATTGTGTTAAGAAAGTATCCTATTCTATCAAAAAGCGTGTGTAGAACAAGACGGCGATGGGGATCTCTCGGTGTACGACGAGTGAGTAATTATCTGCAATTTAATCGGTTTTATATAGTTTGGATTTTTCGAAAACCCAAAACCTCGTTGTTGGTTTATGAGCCGTCAATGTGAAGAGTTTTTCATTTGATTGGTCTGGTGATGTGAGGATCCACACACGGAGGTGTTCGGGGATTAAGGGTCATGTGACTGCAGCACGTGCGGAGCACCTGCTACTGCCCGGAGTTTCAATATACCCCGGAATTCAACGACCCCCCGCACTGGCGCCAGATCATCGCATAGAAAATTTTTCTCAAATTTTTCAGGTGAAATTTTTTCCTAGATGAGATCTGTATCCATCTAGAGATGATATCATCTACAGCCTCCCATACAGCCTCCGTAGAGATATAAACTATACTGCTCGGCCAAAATGAGCGAAACTCTTGAAGAACGGTTGAAAAAAAACTCCTCGGCGTTTGACGGGCTTTTGTCCTTGATTCCGTCCAAATACTACTTTGACGAAGACACCGAAGAGCAATGGAAACAAAAGAAACAACTGAAAGTGCAGCAGAAGCAGAATAAAAGAAACAAGTTAGACCCAACTATTGACCCTACCAATGCCAAAAACTTGACTGCAAGTGAGGTGTTGAAGCAGAAATCCAAACTGGCCAAGCCAGTGAATCTTCCTGGAGCCAAAATACCGACAGCCCAGACGATAGCTGAGGAAGAGGAGGAGGAAGAAGAAGAAATCGACGATCTATCTATTGACGGCGAAGTGAATCTCATTTATGATGACGACGGCAACGAGATAGAACAGGAAGAAGAACCAGCAAAGCAGAAACAAAAGAACAAAAAGAAGACTCTTTCTGAAGAAGAGAAGAAGGAGAAGGAAGAGAAATTATCAAAATTAAAAGAAAGACTTCAAGAGAAGATCGAGCTTATGAAAGCAAAGAGAAATGGACCTAATAGTAACTCGTTGACGGCTCCTAAATCTCGAGAACAGATACTAGAACAACGTCGCAAAAAGCAAGAACTAAAACGTAAGAGGGACGAGGAGAAGAAGCTCAAACAGCAAGAAGAAGAAGAGTCTGAAGACGAAGATGAAGACGAAGAATCCGAGGAGGAAGAAGAAGAAGAAGAAAACGGAGTGTTGTTTCAAAATATAGTGTTTAATGATGGTGACAGAATCACTTCAGACTTGACCAAAATAAGAAAGATGAAGAAGAAAGGGCCCGCAAACCGCGACTTGAAAGGTCATTTACTTAAAGTACAAAAACAAAAGGAAAAGCTCAATAATATTACAGACGAGGAAGAAAAGAAACAGGTAGAGGACAAGAACATGTGGAACCAGATGATGGCCAAGGCCGAAGGGGTCAAATTGAAAGACGACGAGCTGTTGTTGAACAAAGCCATCAAACGTAAAGAAAAGATGAAGAGAAAGTCCGAGAGACAATGGTCTGAGAGAATCAGCAACGTTGACAAAAGTATCAGTGACAAAGTGAAAAGAAGAGACGAGAACTTGAAGATTAGAAAGGAGAACAAAGGGGTTAAGAGAAAGCAACAGAAGAAACAGCTTCGAAAATTCCAAGGTCCTCGGGCCAAGAAGTCCAAGAAGGCCAAGGCCGGTTTCTAATCGACCAATATATCTCTATAATAATGATGTCTATCAGCTATTATTCATTAAGATAAGATATGTAGTATGTGTAATATATATCACCTAAACTTATTATTTATCCCCAAAAGGAATCACCTTCTTGAGACTCTTTTTTTGTCTGCTTTTCACTAGCAATTCGTTGTATGCCTTGGCACAGCCATAATGCGTAACTGCACCGTCATTAAACACACTCAAGACTGAGTTTCCTAGCTTTTTAGAACATTGCTGACACACTCTGTTCTCCATAACCACAATAGGTTTCGACTTGAGCTTCAAAAGCTTCTCTTGATACTTGATGAGTTCAACTTTAGAAAGCCCCGAACTGATTCTGCTGTTGGCAAGTGTTGTTTCCGATAGCTTCAATTGGACAGTTATAAACTCCTCCAATCTTCTTACAGACAAGTCTGGAGGGAGAAGCTCCATGGTCTCGCGCAGATTCATCTTGGATCCTTGTCTGGACAACAATTTCAATGCTGCCTCGATGTTTGGTCCATTATTTGGCTTACGATATTTGTCAGGACTTATATACATCATCAACAACATCTTCAAGTAATTTCTGCCACTTGTAGCCGACTCGTTTGCGAACAAATCAGAGCAATATTGACTGGCATTGTCGAAATCCTGTAGATCAAATACAAACGTCTCCAAAGCCTTCTGGCCTTCTCCTAGTCTTTTATATACAAAGGTTTTCAAGAACAAGAATGCCCTTCTGTTATTATCATTATCTTGATTGTTGCTGTAACCAGCAAACAATTTCAAGGTGATTCTTGGCTCGTAACAGCTGGTGCTCTTTAAGAATGCGACTAGTTTGATATAGGACAAAGAATTACTGATAATGTTATCTTTTGGCTCGTCATCCAAGGCTTCGTTGATCAACAACTCGATGTACCTGGTATGCAATTTAGGAGTTACGTCTTGAAGGTCGTCAATTATATGCTCTAAGTATGTAATTGAATACTTTCTCTCGTAGTTTTTAAACAAGAAATCAGTGACTTTTGTACGATCAAGAGACTCACTTTCACTTGAATCGGCAAGAAAAACATCCATGGCCTTTTCCTTATGGATCAGCATCGGCCATTTAATGTACTCGAATATTAGGTCCAAGTTCTGATTGCCTAATCGTTCTAAATAATAAATAGTGAACGCTGAGCCGCGTAAACTCTCGGCAAGAGTGTTGTTCATTTGGTTCAAGGTGTTAGGATACAATGCCAAAGGAAGTATAGCCTCATTATCATTGGTCTCTGACGTACCAGCAGCTTCATCTTTATTAGATAATGTCGTAGTGATGACCGAGTCATTCATGCTGGTGTCTGGGTTTTCTTCCTCCTCTTCATAAAGAAGATTCTTTTTGCCCTGTCCCAATTTCTGGAGAAGTTTGAGAGCCCTTTGGTGTAAGGATTTGCCATAGTAAAAGTCCACCAATTCCTTGTAGAACTGGCGATTGATCAAGTTCTTCTCAACAATCTCCACATCACAATGGTTATGGATTCTCACTAACGGACCAATAAGACCTGGCGACGAAATAAGATAGCAGTTGAACAACGTAGTGTCAACCAACGTGGCAGCATCGTGCAAATCGCCAAAAATATCGTTAGGAATAGGAATGCTTTTCCAGTAAAGAACACAAGATTGACAGTCTGAAGCCACCGACTCGTCATCAGCCCCGGAACTGGAACTGTTCTTGTTTCTTTCCTCATTTGTAAGCAACTTGTTGATTTTTCGTCTGGTGTCGGCCAAATAAGGAAGTAAGGCCTGGATGGCACGCATTAATTTTTTACTGTTAGTGTTTATAGACGCAAGTTTACTTGCATACCGTGAAGGGGTGCTATTAAGGACATCAGACCCGTATTTGGGAGACGAGTAGCTGAAATTGCTTCTCGAATCAAAAGAAACGTCCCTGCTGGGGGTACGTGGGGTATCCGTAGACCGTCTTCGATTAAGCGGGGTAGGAGTTGTTGGACGGGATATTTCCGGGATTGAACCGTTATTATTACTGTTATTGAGACTATTGACTCCATCGACAGAAGAATTGGTTTGGAAGTCCGAGTATTTAAGATTCGAAAGCGAGCTGATGTTTTGAGGACCATAATTGCTGCTGTGATTATACTTAACCAGTCTTCCTACAATAAACTTTGGGAAGAGAGAAAGCACTAGGCTTGGCGGAGACAAAAAATTGGAGAATAAAACCATGGATTCCTGAAATTTACCTTCCTGAAATAACGACTCGGCCCGACAGATCTGAAGCTGTCTCATTCGGGAAAGCTTATCGGGCAATAATGATTCAGGAAGCTGGGATGTCAAATTAATGGCCTCGGTGAGCTTATTTGCCTGCTCCAATATATTCAATTGGTAGATAAACGACTTCATCTCGCACTCGATGATTTTGTCGATGTTGTTTGATATATAGAGCCTATTTTTTAAGTTATCTATGGCAACCTTGCCGATCCCCGTAAGGACAATGGAATGCAAGAGCGTGCCAAACTGGATATCCCGTAGTTCTATTGTTTTGTTCGATATCAATAGGAGATAAGGAAACAAGAAGTAGATCTTTTCTGGGGGCGAGGTCCAGGTTATAGTGGATCTATTAAGCAATTCGCCATACTTATTGATCTTAACACAAACAGAACCCCGCGAAACAAGGGTTTTATTGTGCGATATTCTTACAAGATTTATGCTTTGTTTGTACCCACCCAAGCCTATGGTGCTGAAGGGCGAGCCAATAAACGAGGAATGATAGCCCGAATTTGAGGGGATAATCAACGGAGTAACTACTAAAGTGTTGACATCAACGATCACAAAATCAGAGTTAAGACCCACTACAAGTTTCGAACTCGAGATGAACTCGAACGTCTTTATTCTGTCAGAAAGCGTGAGCTCTTTGACAGTTTCCGAGGTGGGATCTGTCAAAAGCCACGAGTAAATCACCAATTTTCTTCGCACCGCGAACACAAACGACGAATGAACCAGATCGCTGATGTTATTCTGGTTGTCCAACGAGGACGAATGTGTGGAGTCAGCAAACGGATCGTGGTCGTAGAAGTTCTGGTACATTGAATAGGAGTCTATCTTCTGCAACTTGTCCTGCACGCTTTCAGCCTCTTCTGATTCGTCGTTGCTATTATTACGCAGTTTTCCCTCTCCTCCACGAGACCCTAACGGGCTGCTTGCCGAGTCGTCATATAACGAGTTCAACTCGGCATTATCAAGCTGCGAGAACGTTTTGAACACTGAGCAGCCTTTGGAGTTCGGGATGATCTTCTTGAGCTTGAACGTGGAAAACTGGTACAAGTGAATCTGGTTATCTGTTAACACGAACAAAAAGTTTAGGTCCTTCAAGAATTTGATGTCAACGATCGGCTTTCCCAGATTGTCTTCGAGCTTTATCTCCTTGATCGGCTCCAATTTCTTGAGATCCGTGGCATTGAACCACGTGTTTTTGGTTCTGGACTGCGCCATTAGCGATGGAGACGAAGGAATGGAGTTCGATGCCGAGTGATGGCTGGCCAATGATGTCAAGGTCACCGGGCTATTTAACACATCATCTTTATTATTGTTGTCGTTGCTGTCGCCGACCAAGGAATTGTGCTCCGATTTGCTGTTGATCAGGAAAAATTCCGGGGTGTTGTATAGACGAATTGTCCCATTGTTGAAACCTACCAATAGTTGATCTTTCACGGCCTCAAAACATGTGACGCATCCTTTCAACTGCTGGTCTATCTTCGCTATTGCGTTCGGGAAGATAAAATTGTTCATTGTGGTGGTTGCTGACAACAGCTAGTGGATCATGTTCCGGGATTTCGCGGAACAGCTGCTTCTCTGGCTGTATGGGAAGTTCAATCGTATCTATGGCAATTAAGTCCAGCAAATTATTGGTATTAATTGATGTAAAAAGTGAATATTCATAGTGCGCATTAGTTACTAGGGGGACGACAAAGATCAATTTGTCAGATGCGGTCAGCTCTCTGGAAAGCTCTCCGACAACTGCTTTCTCGACAACTGCTCTCTCTGTTGAGATAGCTTACAGTTAAAGCCATTGATATTACTAATATAATACCAAGGCACCACCCAGAGACACTGTGACAATATCCTTTGCCGAAAGGCGACTCCGGACTACCAATCTCCACCGCTAAGAAGTACATCACGTGACAACAAGCTTCGAGACCTCAGAAAAAGACTAAAAACCACGCTTTTATTACTAATAGCTAATCAATGACTAGCATTGTGTGATGGGGGTATAAAAAGCGGCCGAAATCCAGATTTTTCTGTACATATATCGATGGACATCAACATCTATACCGTTTCGCTAGCCTTATTGATATTCATGTTAATAAGAAGATTCTTTTTCAGTACTGCTAGAACAAGATTATCCGCTGCAGCTATGTCCGACTTAACCAACAAAATCTCCAAATTGACCAAAGAGAAGCCGATTTTTGTCGCTTCCAAGACCTACTGTCCTTACTGTCAAGCCACCTTAAGAACATTGGACAACTTGAAGGCCGAGCCATATGTGTTGCAGCTAAACACCATGGACGACGGAGCCGACATCCAAGATGCCTTGAAATCGTTGACTGGTCAAAGCACCGTTCCAAACATTTTCATCGGGGGAAAACATATCGGTGGTAACTCCGACCTCCAAGAGTTGCAGGCCAGTGGAAAGCTCGAGAAGCTTTTGGCCAGTCTTTGAGTCATTTAGCAGAGGCTTCTTACTGATAGGCTATAGCTCACATTTCTGATTGAACGCTGTATAGCTATATAGTTACATAATTAATATTGTCCGAATATGCTTGTATATTTAAAGGTCACACGTAAGACACAATTAGGTGATGTAATACTCGGTTCTTCGATCCTAGTGGATAGCTACTTCAACACACAAGATATCTGCTATTCATTGCATACCGTGAGCCTCATAGAGAGTAACTCCGATACACCCATACACCAGATATCTTGCTAGAAAACACCCTTGCACCTCTACTCACCCCCAGTAACTGCTATTACTATCGGTATGTAGTATTAACTACTCTGGGTAAGAGCTTTACGACGCTTATCCTAACCGCGTCTCTCCCCTCCTCTCCCTTCCTCCTTTTCTTTGACCTCGCTCCGCTCGGGTTCAGACTGAAGGATATATACCAGTACCACGGTGACTAATATCAGCAATTACTACAAGGTGATTACAAGCCGAAACACCGCCAATCGAGTCAATTCAATGTTGCAGCCGATAAGACAACCGACAAATGTCGGAGGAACAGTGTATGTCCCATACAGTCCACCGTCTATAGACATAACCGAGCGTAGCGAGCAGCCATGCAAAGGGAAAAGGAAATCAATATACCGATTCAACGGTAACGAACATCGGCAATTACTATGGGATGAATTTACAAGTAAAAACTGCTTCGGCAAGCAAAAAACAGGCTGTATGTCGCAGTGCAGATGCTGTTGTCTGTCTTAGTGTGCTTTGGTCTGTGACTCACGGTCTGTGGTCCTTAGTTGACACCCGTCAATCTGCCCAATGTACTGGTACAATGTCCCCACACTGCTAAACGCGCCGCAAAACTGCCATTTTGTTCTGGAATTTCTGGAAATCGGCAATCGGAAATCCCTAACGATAAGAAAGGAGAGACACAAAAATCTAAACCTAAAGCCAGATTTGGAAATATCCACTTAGATACCCCATGACAGCTCAAGATCCATCGCAGAGTGCTTCAATAACACACGTCAGCACAAAAAATCCGCAAAAATAGACAAACTACAGCACTTGCTATGGACAGATTCACTCCTGGCAAGCCCTCTTCTGGGCCCATGGCCAGCGTCAGCTGCTTGGACGACTCGGTTATCGCGATCTCGCCCACGCAGTTGGCAGGCCTTTTTGATTTCATATACACGAACCCGATGCCTGATCTGCATGTGATGTTCCCGTGGCTTTATGGCGAGCAGTTCCGAGTCTACGACGACTTCCAGGTGCCTACCAACGTCAAGAACTTCATCCAGACGGTCCGTTCTACGCCGATATTGCACAATGACGTCGTTTCGGGGTCCGGCGAGCTCAGGGACTCCATTGATTACACAGACGTGTTGGTGAACGTCGAATCGTCCATTGTTTCGGGCACTTCAAGACCCAAAGCTTCTGTTGGCCAGGTTGCAAAGTTGCTAATTGACTTGGAGATTGTGAAAACCGCCCAGGACCCCTTGGTGGGGCGAATTGCGAAAGATATAGACAAATTAGGAGTTCTCCCGCGGTTTCAAGAGGGAAGAGACGCCAAGTTCTCTATCCGTGCTTTTGACTCGCAAAACAGACGCATAGCTTCTATTAGCGACCTCGTAGTTTACTGTTTTAATCGAAA
This sequence comes from Saccharomycopsis sp. yHQL182, assembly GCA_030490795.1. Lineage (NCBI taxonomy): Eukaryota > Fungi > Ascomycota > Saccharomycetes > Ascoideales > Saccharomycopsidaceae > Saccharomycopsis > Saccharomycopsis sp. yHQL182. The sequence continues at coordinate 895,886 of JAKVQV010000002.1, read as the reverse complement.
CCACGTGACAAAGGACGCCGATGGTGGTAGCTGTAACTGTGCCAGTGTTTCACGGCTCCTTTCCATAGCCCAGATCCATTTCCAGAAGAATAACCCCGATTTGATCCGGCATTTCTACTCCGAGCTGCAGCCACAGCACAACGACGAGTCGTTCACGTCGATCCCGTCGTTTTCGGGCACTAACGACGAAATTATTGTAGCTAATTACGATTCCAGCGAGGAAAAGCCTGAAATTGGCCTCAAAAACGAAGACGAAGCCGCAGTGGAGATCAGCGAACTGTTGCTGTTTCTGCTGGTGTCGCTGGTGAACTCCCAGGACGACGAGGAAATCGTGTTTGGCGTTGTTCTTGAGAAGTTAAAGAACCACAGCATCATGATTAATAATCAATTGTCACCAATTTCGCCAAAACTCACATCGATGTCATTCAGCCCCTCGCCTTCGTTTCTCAGACTCACTCCGTATGGAAACGGCAAGACGGGCGAGCTTGACGACTCAGATGCTTCTCGTTCGAGCGAAATAAGTCTTATTAAGTTCTATAATACCATGATTCTCGATAATCCCGTAGAAATTCTCATCGAATACGACCGGTACGAACAATTGCTCCTGTCCAGACCGTTCACACTCTCTGGAAGCTTGTTGGACACGTCTCTATTGGTGGAAGACGCTGCTATCAACAGCATTACTCCGTCATCTTTCACCGATAGTGAGGTTTTGCTCCAGAAATGCCTCGTTTCGACCAACGGAAAGCCTGAGACGTTCTTTGAGGCCATCATTGATAAGTACTGTTTGTCGACGCTCTTCAACTGGAACACCAACTTCATGTATAAAGAGAAGTTCGAGATCTGGAAAATGAGCTCGGCAACTAAGGTATTCGAGGGTGTTTGGTTTGGAAACGAAGGCGATTACAGCATGTGGAACCTTATTAAGCGTAATAACATGCTGTTTGGCGAGTCTTTTGACGGCAGTTCTGTGCCCAAATACTGCTCTTTGGACAACAGTATCGTGTCAAAAGACATTTCCTACCGGAAAATCAAGTATGATTACTACAGAAGCTACCAAACATACGGCCTTTCGCTCGAATGCCACCAGATTGTCAACAAGCCACTGATCGACTGGACGGTGTTCATTCTGGTCAAAGCTGGCTGTTCTCTTCCCTCTGCTGCTGCCATCAACTACGTGTTCAATAAAACGGTTCTTGGAAAGGAAGTCCCGGTGGTTGTGGGCACAACAATCAACTTTGCGTTTCCTGCCTCGGGAACCGTCCACGGAATAGGCGATTTGTCGGTGTCGGACATCTTTAAGATCGTCAATATCTGCAAAATCCTTCATTTCAAGAACCACCATCGCTTTCCTGCGCTCATTTACTGTCCTGAGGGATACACCGAGACTTCGTTGTTGTTGATGTGTGTTGCGATGTATTCCTCCGGAAAGAAGCTTAAGGATGCGATGTTCGACGTTCTTAGTGACAAAGGCAGACCGTTCTACTTGTTTCCCTCTGATTATAAGGTCTTGTTGGCATTGGAGCCGGTGTTATTGATGTTTTCTCCTGCCAGAAACCCCAAACTGGAGTTGAAACTCGAGCTGCAAAGCACAACTAACTTGTCTGACGTCTTGATGACCAATCATGTTACTGTTGGAAACGACAGTGACAGCGATAGCGATGGCAGATTCCACGGCACTTTTGACGGTGGAGTAGGCGATTGGTTCGATGTAGCAGTCAAAACTTGTACTAGTTCTTTGCTTCCTTCTAGAATTCTCCCTAATTTGTATCTAGGATCTGCGATGGACGGAGAGAACTTGCCTATTCTTCTCCGTCTCAATATAACGACAATTATTTCCGTAGGAGAAAAGCTCTCGTGGTTGAACTATCTTCCTATTGGGAGTTACAAGGTGAAGAAGATCAATCGGTCCTGTGACTTGTTCCAGATTGACGGGTCCAAATTTAATTGCCATGTTAAATATGTTCTTTGTATAGATAACATCAAGGATAACGGCCTTGATTCGATCTCAGATATCATTAACGTTGCTCTTGACTTCCTTGATGAGTATACCGACACCAGTTACAATGGCATTACCTCTGAAAGCAACAAGGAAGCTGTTCTTGTCCATTGTCAGGTGGGTGTCAGTCGTTCAGCGTCTGTTGTTATTGCTTATGTAATGAAGTTCCTCCATCTTACTCTCGAAAAAGCGTACATTTACGTGCGGGTCAGACGGCTAAACATAGTCATTCAGCCGAATCTCAGGCTATTTTACGAGCTTTTTAGGCTACAAGACCACTGGAACTTGAAAGAGTCCGGCAAGCCGCTCGAGATCACCAATGGCAACATCGATCAGTTCAACAGCATTTTGAAGGATGAGAACAGAAACAGCAGCTCTAGTTTCGGGACATTGACTGAGATTTTTTTGCACAACAGCAGCAATGGAGCTGTTGGAGCTGTTGGAGCTGTTGGAGCTGTTGGAGCTGTTGGAGCTGTTGAAACCGCACCTCTTGAAGACAATAACATCGATAACAATGGCGTCATTGTTGCAAATTCACCACCTGTGAATGGTGTGAAAAAGATGAGTGTGTCGTCCATAGAGGGACAAGTCTCCTCTGTTGATTCGGCTGCCAAATCAGTGTTCCTGAGAAGAAGAGAGCAGTCGAATGCGTCGTCTATCCAGAGCGCAATCACGGTAATATCCTCATCATCCAACGAGCTGGTTATTGAAGAGGATTCAGATGAATGCGAGGGTACGAAACACAAAAAAGGTGGGAGTTTATACTCTCTTGAGGATAACCTTTTAGTGAAGAGGCAGAAGATTGATACGAGAGAAGCTGGATCCGCTTTGAATAAGACGTCTCCTTGGTTGCGTAACGTTAGCTGGATATCATTCTGTCAGCAAATAAACTTGATTAATGATTTCAGCAATTCGTTATGATGGTCGGCCGAATTAGATTCTAGGATTTTTTTATTTTTTTATGGATTTAGAATGGGTATTGGTATTGGTTTAGGTATTGGTTTATGTATTGGATTGGGTGTTGTGTGGGGGTATGGGTATATAGGTGGTTATAGTGTTTTGTAGTGTATTATGGTCTTTGGTCTTTATTATTATGTTTGTGGTATTTATGTTTGTGTCCTTGGTCTTTTTATGGTCTTTGTGGCTCTTTTTCTTTACGGCCCTTTGTCTCTATAGCCTTCTGTTTTTATGACCTTGATGGCCTTGATGACCTTATAATCTGTGTGTTTAATTAATAAACTTTGTGGTTGGCTAGAAATCTGTTCTGTAGTTTAGCTCCTCATCATCCATCTATCATAACTCAATCGTGTCACTAACTCAATTGAGGACTAATGCAATCGAAGAACCACAAAGCCCAGCTATGTACGTATTAATCATGTTTTGTGATGTTCATGTTATGTCTATGTTATGTCTATGTTATTTATGTAATGTCTATGTTATTTATGTTCTGTCTATATTATGTCTATTAAGTGATTACGTCTATATTAATATTTGCATAGATAACTTGATTCATATTACTATAACTACCTGCGCCCTTAATCACACCCTCAATAATCGTTGAGCTGCCATAATCTCGCCTTCCCGGCCTCATTCCCGGCACACAACATCTCCGAGCGTGGACTAAACGCAACACTCGTCACCTTACCAAGAGGTGTTCCGCTTGTAGGCCAGTTACTATATACTGAGCAGCTAGGAATATGGACGAGTCTCAAGGCATCTTTCTTAGCTCTGGATGCTATACAAAGTAGCTGTCCATCAAAATTAAATTCAAGACTTGATATACTCGTGACCAAATTGTCTACTGTTCCTATAGGTTTGGAGGCTCCTTTCAATCTGTCGTAGATGTTTACAATCCCATTCTGGCATCCAATGGCCAAATAACGACTAGTTAATCCTCCAACAGAAATCTTGGTGATTCCAAGTCCATTGTCGTCAGTCCATCTGCTTAATACCTTGATGCTGTTAAACTTGACAAACCCAGCAAAGTCAAACTCAAATACCTCTCCACTTGTCGTAACTATAATCAATCTGGTTTCGTCTCTCGTCCAGCAGAAGTCAGCAATCACTCCATTCACCTTGAATTGATTCACAAACGCACCATTGGCAGTAGACATCATGTTCAAATAGCCGTTGTTCCCCACGAATGCTAACCAGGCCCCCAGGGTTGGCGACTGCTTGAAGTTTTCGTACGTCTTCTGGTATGCTCGTAACCCATACAAGTTGCTGATCTTGGATACCTCGCCCGAAACCATGTCATATTTGTGCATGTACTTACGTCTACCGGCAAGATATATCAGGTTTCCTATAAACTTGGCTGTTTGGATAGGTGTGTTGGTCAAATGTAAACTATTGACGAGATTGTTGTTCTTCCCGTCTATGTAATAAAGTCTCAAGGTTTTGTCATATCCACCCGTCAACAAAATTGGCAATGTATCGTGAAACTGGAGAGCCTGGATCGCTGCCTTTGAGAGATGCTTGAAGTTTGCGTCCTTGACTCTGGCAATATTTATGGTTCGTGGAGCTATAAGCTTCATGCCCAGACCATTCCTGCTGGAGCTCCGCGTGTAGCTGACATTCGATTCTATGAGTTTCGAAAGCACCTGACTGTTTTCCACATCATAAGCCTCGTCCTCACCCTCGCTTCTGTTTCCGTCTTCGCTGCTGTTATCGCTGTCATAGGCATCACTATCTGCACCATCCTGATTGTCTGCCCATTCAGGTCTTGGGTATATTTTCTCAAACTGGGCCCGGAGTCTACTGATGAACTTTCGAGAGTTTATTTGGTCTTCTTCATACGATGTTCTCAACTTCTTCACTCGGGCAGACTCTAAAAGATTCACCTGTAACTTCTCATCGTCCGAATCCACCCACGCTGCCGATTCCTCGTCATCATCATCTTCCGTCTGACTTTCGCCTTCGTCTCCATCTATTTCCATTTTGGAATTATCCTGTGCATTATTGTCTTTGTCGTCGTCAATAAAGAATAAAAGATCATCATTGACTGCCTCAATATTATCTTCACGAGTACTGCTATTGTCACTATCTTCATCGTCACTGCTTTCACCGAACCCCTCATCCTCAGACGATTCCACCATGAGATTCTCAATCTCCTTCAAGTTCGTTTCAAATCCCTGTGCGTCTCCAAACACAAGCTTCTCGAGCTGGAGCTCTTCCTCATCTTTCTCGGGGATCTCCACATCTTTGGCATCCACACTGGTTACGATCACAGGCTCCTGCAACTGCTTCTTTTCCGTCTTTTTTGCCATTTTGCGGTCTGTAGCACTAGTTCTGTTTATGAGTAGAATCTTGGAGCTCAAAGGTCGCTTGTTGGGTGGTTTACATGCTCTTCCGCTGGCACCTTTCTAAGAGAGAAGAGCCCATAAAAAAAATTTCATAGTGAAAAATTTTTTTTTCAACCCATCGATTATGTAATATCTACGTGATCTTATGTAAGCAATACCAATGCAAAAATCTTTCCACTGGAAGCAAAAACCAAAACTCAGAGCATCTGAGCTAGCAAAAGGCATAGCTTGAAGGTGGTTAGTGGTGTCTACAGATTGACAGAACACATCAATACATCATCAAAATGAGATCCTTTTTTCCTCTAAGAAGATCGACGTAAGTTTTGGCGCTGTTTGCAGATTCATGAGGCTCAAAGATCACATACTAACAGAACTGAATCATATAGGTTTCCAACGTCACCATACCAAAACCAACAAACATGGAAAATGACGCCATCCATGCTCAGAGCCAGAGAGCCATACTTCTGGAAAAACGCCTTGACCTTCGTTGTTTTGGGTGGGGTCAGTCTTTCGATTTACGTTTACACATACCACTTTTTGGCCAAGGATGAGTTCGAAGACATTCCTATTCCTCCTATCAGTGACGAAGACTTGAAGAAGTTGAAGGCTGAGTATGAAGCCGACAAGGCTAAGCAATAAGCAGAGTGATTGGTTTGACCAATTGATATGTAAATAGAACTGTTTATGATATATGTCTTGTTATTAATGAATATTGAGGCTAAGGCTGTAGATTATTCGTGTAGGGTGTATAGTAGAAAATGCGTTTTCACAATATCATGCATGGCATGATCTGAGCCCCTTAGGCTTACAAGAGAGATATCTTCCCTTGGATGAGGGATCTACGGCAACTAACAAACGCCTGGCCTCATAACTAAGCCGGCAGCCATATAAATGTATTTAAATTCTAAACAAAACATATCATGATGATGGTGTCAAGCACCAAAACCTGGGTATAAGTATAATAACTGTGAAAGGAAACAAAAGCAGAGTGTAAGTAAGTGAAAAAAATCGTTATTCTATAGATGTCTGGGATGTGCAACTGTGTTGCGAATATGGGCAACTTTTCGGTCCTCCTTCCCTTAACGAGATGGTCTGGATCCATTGTAGGACAGATCTGAATAGGCAGGGTACAGGTTTCCTGAACCATGGCCCGAATCTCCTGTATTGTCTTCGCCGAACAAGTTGTTGATCAACAAAAGTCTTGAGTTATTATTGACAGCAGCTGGAGGGCTTCGAGAAGACGCAGCAGTGTTTGAAGGGCTAGCAATTGAAGGTCCGCCAGTAGGGTAAGGAGTGACGGAGGGCTCAGATGAATATCCATCCATTGCCATTGAGCCAACAGCACCAAATCCGGTATCCGGATATGGAGCTACTCTTGAACCTGGGTATGGTAAAACACTACTGTTTCCAGTCGTAGATCCGCCGGTATTAGAATATGTTAGAGGGTAAGCTTTTGGCATTTCCCTGATAGGTTGTATAATATTGGCAGGAGGAGATGCTTTTGGCAGGTTATCGTTGCCTAATAAGTTGTCTTTAGAGTTGAAGATGTCGGAGTTGGTTTGGTCGGTGAGGTATGGGCTTGCCTCTTGGATTGGGGAGAATCCTGAAGCACCAGTGGGAATATTAGCAGGAGAAGCAAATCTACTGACATTACTTGATTGGTTGCTCATGGCAGAGGTATAGACGCTACTGTTCGTGGTGTTTCCGGTTCTTTGGTTGTACATCTGGCGAGAGCCGCCGGTTTGTTGATTGCCAAAGGGACCGCCTGTTTGATTTGGAGACTGGTAATAGTCAGGGTTTGTTAATGAGCGGGAGTTTGTTTGGCCGGTCATATTGTTAGGCAATTGGCCTGTTATTTGGCCGGTCATATGACTAGGTAATTGGCCTGTCATTTGATTAGGTAGTTGCCCAGTCATTTGTCCGGTCATCTGGCCGGTCATATGACTAGGTAATTGGCCGGTCATTTGATTAGGTAGTTGCCCAGTCATTTGTCCGGTAATATTACTATTTAATGATCCAGAGCCGGTTCTTTGGCCGGCCATATTGCTATTTAGCGGTCCAGATCCTGTTCTTTGTCCAGTCATCTGTCCAGTCATCTGTCCATTCAAATTTCCAGTTCTCTGACCAGTCATATTACCATTCAAAGGCCCGGAGCCCGTGCGTTGTCCCATCATACCTGCAACTGCTCCAGATGAGTCCACTAGTGTCCTCGAACCAGTCGTCTGCATTCTCATGGAGCCTCCGGTACTATTATTACCCATATTGTATCTATTAACAGCTCCAGGCGGGCCGCCGCTGCCTACAAGCGTCGAATTGTTGCTTCTAAGCGAGGAGTAAGAGTCCTTAGCAATCAAAGTCTTGTCAAAGTTTCCAGGTTTTTGCATTCCGTAGATCGGAGACATTGGGTCCAGAGCAGTGACAGAATTAATGTTATTGAAGGAGCTCTTATTAGACAAGCCACCATAAACTTGTGGCATCTGAGGAAGTTGTGGTATTCCGTCGGAACCTGGAGGTCCGGCATTTCTATTAAGAGGAAGCAAATCACCGCCTGATTTACGAAGAGATTGTCTAAAGCGTTGAGCCATAGTTCTGGATCTTGATAGATCCATGCCATCGTTATCATCGTCAAGAATAGGTAAAGTAGGCTGGTAGCCAAGCTTGGAGTTCTCTTCCTTGACAAGAGCCAATGACTCTTTATGGTACTTGCTGGCCAACTCACGGACTCTATCGTTGATCTTCAAACAGACAAACTGCTTCAAATTCTGGTCCTCCTGGTGGATCTTTGTGACCACGCAAAGAGATAAAAGAACTGCTACAAGAAATTGGATTACGAATATAAACCAAATTACAAGCGAAAGACCCATAACTATGAACACGATGGCATAGGTTTCCTTGATTCCGTCTTTCTTGAAGTTCTTGAAAGCAGTGATGATTTTGCCTGAATCGTTTCGCACCGCCGTGTAGATTGTGATAGCATTGATAACCTGTCTAGGAGAGTCAGCAAGAAGCAACTTGAGACATCCTTTAAGGGTGAAGTAGATGAAGAAGGCACAATAATCAAAAAAGGTCTTTGGAGTAATCCGATCGTACAAACAGAAGTATGAGTATCCTTTGACAGTCCACAAACATCTCGAGATGTAGTTTGTGTATGTCAAGGAGATGTTTCGCGTGAAGTAGATCTTCACGCCAGCTATCCATTCATAAATCAATAAAACGATGGACAATAAGATACAGCCTGAAAAAATCCAACGCAGAACTCTGAATGGGATCTCAGGTTCGATCTCGGAGCCCCACTTGTTATATGCCAAAAGCTTGACACAGGTGTAACAGTCAAAGGCATAAAGGGTGATGGTAAGAAGAATCTGAGAAATCATGAGAATAAGGGCTAGTACAGTTGAGAAGTTATAGTTCTTGAACTGGGAGACATTAACAAGGTCAAAGGTGTTGTTATCAATCTCCCACTGCCATTTCAAAGAGTTCCGGCCGAACATGTTATTGGTGTGTTTTATCAGTGTTTTGGACTGATTTGGTTGTTTTTTGTTAGTGAATGTTGTTGGTTACCGGGTTGCCATGATATCTTCACCGTAGGGCTGAAAATGATAGTAGTTAAGACGGTAAAAGAATGATAATCGAGATGACGTTCTGAAAATGAAGATATGAAAGCGAATGATCTTGGCTCAGTGAGATTGGAAGAACCTCTATTGTCTATTTTGTGACTATGAATATGTCTAAATATAGAACGGTACAAATCTCTGTCGCTATGTATGCTTCCAGGGTTTCTGGCAATCTGCTGACTTTTTAACAAGTTAAATAGCTGGTTATAAAAGATGTGGCACAAATACGTTAATGACCAAATCGGAGTGGCATCCAACTAATTACTTGATTGGCTGCTCGAGTACTTAACAGCCTTGATACATCACTTAGTAGTTGTTACCTGTAACTTAGCTTAGCTGAAAAAATTCTCACACTAAAGCGGACACGATATCACGTGCAGGCGAAACACGAAAGAAGTGTCTCTCCTTGTTTAAGGGAGGGAGGCCAAGCCTAGGGTGGTTTCAAACTTGTTTGAGCAGTATCTAAGGAATGCTGACTCGGTATGATAGTTGTGGGAGGTATTATCTATTATATAATAGGTATTAATGGTGTTAAAATGTGTATGTTTTGCCATAAATACTGACATTCCTACATCTTGCTACAGGTACGGATAGTACAGCAGGTGTAGTGTAATTAGCAGTTGCATCATTTGGGATTGTATGATTATGTATGATGGCATGGATAAGTATGTTTATGAACAAGCGGAAGCGAGAGCACCGCAATCATCGCAATGAGTATAGTAATTCAGAACACCCAGAGCGAAGCGAGCAACTTCGCTTGGTAACTCGTGCCTAGTCCCAAGCTGATAAAATCAGGCATATCAGCTGGATATGTGTCGTGCTTCGAGATGAGCAGTAGTAGTAATAGTAGTGGTAGTAGTAGCAAGATTGTAATAGCACCAAAAACAACGTTTTCATCGTCATCGATGCGCTTGCCAAATTGATTATCAAGGTTATCTTCTGCCAGAAAGAAAACGACAAGGGCACTGTTCGAATCATAATGCTCCGACAGATTTTGACCATTGTTTCGCTTGTCTTCAACCTGGATCGCAAAAGTCATCCAACTACGATTAATGCACGCTTGTATTACTGGATCTTAATGATACTTTTAAGAGTGATTCCAATTCATAGCAAATTCAGCTTGTTAACTTATTAACTCATTATACAGAATAGTTTTACGATTATGCATTTCTATATTTCGTTAGATATATTTTCATTACATGTTGAGGTTTCCTGTAGATAGACCTACATAGCGACATATGCACTATTCATTATTATCAAGTTTTGCAAACTTAATAGCTATGCCGGAAAGAATGATCTGTGGATAGCAAGGTAGCGAACAAAAAATTAATGGCCGTGCCTGGCGATCAAGTCTTCCTTCAACTCTTTGAATCCCAACAGATCGATCTCGTGATATTCTGTTTCGTAATCATCGAATAATGCATGTGAGAAATCGATTAGATTGAATTTACCGCTATGGACGATACCATTGCGAAAGGCTATGTCATTATGGTAGATTCCGATATGATTGAGAAACGTGAACTGCTGTTTTGCACTCTCGATAGTCAAAACCGCATCAAAAGTATCGGGTTGACTTTCAACGAATTGCATCAATAGAAAGAGCCCCGATGCAACATCCATACCTTGAGTAAAGATTATGAATCGTCCAAAGTCATAGAGTTTCGGACAGAGAATTTTCTCGTTCTCCTCTACAGAATTGTTGTATTGTTCAATTCTCTTGAATGCTTTGACTTCGTTCTGGAATCTCTCGCAAGCTTTATCGGCCAACTCATCAAAACTCCCCTCAAAATCATCATTGTAACGGTGATAATTCTTAAGGTTTTGATAACTATAAAATTTGAGAATTACGTTCGTTGACTTTGGGAACATATTTGGTTGGCCGAAGATTCTACCAGCGATCTCTGAGCTGAACTTATAGACTGAGGATAGATGTCTATCACCACCAAATTGAAGGACCATCTCCTCACTAAAGATGAAGTCTGTATAGAACACTCGAGGCTTTTTGGCCAATACTTCTCCGGTTATGGTTGCAAACGGCGACAAAAGGTATAATGCATATTCACGAGCTGACCCTTCAGGAAGAGATCCAAGATATAATCCCTTCCCTATTACTTTTGATCCGTGAGAATTGAGTCTTTTTTTTTTCGATGCAGGTCTTGGACTGCTGTTATTGCTAGGGTTTTGGGGGTTGTCTTCATCACCACTGTCGTCATCTGACCCACGAGACCTGGATGTGTCAACAGCAGCAGATTTTTGGTGAAGAGCTTGGAAAAGTGTTTTAATATTCTGTAGCTCATTTTGGAGTTGTGCTACATCTTTAGTAAAATTGTTATAAGCTATCGCACTACAAAATGCTATCGGGTTAATGAAATCGCCTTGCAAGGAGATAAGCTTGTAATTGAAAGCCACCCCGATAACATTCCCTTCGCGTTTACTTTCAGGTAAGGGCGACTGACGGGTCAAATGTTTCTTTGATTCTGCATTAAGCTCGATATACAAATATGTTAATGCATCTGACAAAATGATATTATTTATCCCATAATTAATCATATACCACACGGCCTGCAAGAACATAGATCTTGAGCAGGCGTTATCTAATAAACAGTTTTTCTTTATGGGATCAATTAAAGAGCTTATGCCTGTCCTTTTCAATTCTACGATTAAATAATATTTTTTGGATTGCACATTCATATACTGAATATCAGTCTTGAATGTTTCAAAACGAGGATATCCAACAAAAGGTTGTTGATGATTCACGTGTTGAGGGGTATCAGTTTTCCAACCAGCAGCCTTCATTAGAAACGATAGAGGAAATTTTACAAGAGCTGAAAATCTTTCGACAGTCTCAGCCTCTTCTGATGCGGTTTTTGACCCATCAAAATCTGGAGGAGGTACCTTGCTGAAAATTAACGCTTGATGAATCTCAGATAGGTCAACAGGCTGCTGTGGGAAACATTGAGTTAAAGTGGTGCTAAAGTCCTGAAGTTTCATTTTGAAGAACTCGTCAGGTACTTCTTCACACCATATAGGAACTACCTCCGTCAGAAGTTTGTCCTGTGATGCCGATGAACCCTTAACTTTCTGAAACGTTTTGACCTTCGCGGAAGGCCCAGGCTCTTCTGTCGAAGAGCTCTTAGACTCCTCAAAGAAAGAGCTCTTGAGAGACCGGTAGTTCCATAAGATTTTATGCGAGTTCCGAGCAAAGTCGTAATTCTTCCTGAATTCTGTATGTAGGAGATAGTTAATATCCGCGAAAGATTTCGGAGAGGCGTAGGCGTCGAAAGCAGCAGTTTGATCAGCCGTAAGATCTAATATTGCTGACGGTTGTTGTACCGCAGCAACAATGGATGCAACAGCCTGGTCTTTGGTGAGCTCTGCAGGCTCACTGTGTGAGTCAGGAGAAGAATCGATACCTGTTGGATTTGAGCTAGGCAACCAAGTAAAAGCAGATGAAGCCGCTCTTCCAATACTTCTTGGCCCATTAATCGTGAGATTGCGGAGAAATCTTGCGGCTTTCGCCGTATGTCTTGAAATTGATCCTTTTTCACTATTGCTTGTCATTTTATATAACTGCTCTCATAAAGCTTATACCTCTGTAATGATGTACTTTTCATTAAGTGAATGACACAAAATGATTAATTAGAAGGACAAAATATTCTAAATGTTGAGACTATTTATGCAGTTCCATTTTTTCCCCTTTGACAGATCAGCTGACATGCGAATGAAAAGGAAATGCCGCCTCTAACATGAATAAGTATGTGTTACCCATATGTAAATACTTCATTTTGTAGTTACTCTACTTGGCAGTTACTTCTTTGAATGTGCTTCTTGTATCTAAGCATCTGTATTATTCTGTTTCTCTTAAATCAAGTCAAGTAGATGCTATGATACACATATTTACATTCATTTATCGATGGCTATCCTATTGCTATGCTATACAAAATATCAAAGATTGATTCTTGATTTCACATCGAAGATCCGCTTTCCAATCTCCTTTACAGACTTGTCCAGCTTTATCACAATCTTATTCTTTTGCGATGGCTTCAAACCCATGAATGCATCACACAAGTCTCCATCAATTACCGCCTTCTTAGGGGCATAGTAACTGCAATACATTAAAAGGTTTCTTAGCATAACAGACAACTGTTTTTTCTCGTTCTCCTCGCCAGCACCATCATCTACATTGCCATTTCCGATCTCACTCAAAAGCTTCTCTAAATCCTTGAAGAACTTCACCTCATTAGGAGTCAATAATGGAATCAAAAGCTCGATTGTTCCCTGTAAACACGTGTACACCACTGGTACAATCCACTGAGATCTGGACGCTTTGTGAACGACATTGATTCCCCTGTAGAAGCGTAGCTTGAGGAGAAATCAAGATTCCATTTACATTTTAATTAGCCCAGGGTTTGTCATATGCTCAACATGCAGTGGTTGACATATTCAGATGGGCGCATAACTGATTGGAGATCAGGAAGACATTTATGTGGATAATTGGTTATATGGATGGCTGCATATTTGAGCAAGGGCAGTCTATAGGTGGGGGTAATGATATGTGTATGATGTGATTGATTGGTTAGATGCTATTGGATAGTTGGTATTAGATCATCATGTGGTTTGTTAGTGAGTATATAGTTGACACTGTTACTAGCTTTATTGTCTGTTTATTTCTGGTTATTGCCTATCTATTTACTAAAGTTAGATCATATTAATTAATTCTAGGAACCCAGAAAAAAATACCAATGAAAAAAAAATAATTCACTATGGAAGAGTTGCACCAATAAGAAAATTTTTATGACGGGTTGGTACTTTGCCCACAGCCCAAAAGAATTGAAGCGACTATGGATAAAGACAATGCTCCGAGTATTTAATCACTACAGGCTTCCCAGGCTTCCCAGGTGGAAGCCACAAGGCTCAAGGATAAGGATGTCAGAAATACTATTGAGCACAAGATCAGGTCAAAGAGGGTTCCAGCGACAGTCCATGCATGTCCCCAAATACGTCCCATATCTAGAGAAAAGAATCATCGAGAGAGTCAATGAGTCTGAGAGTTCGCGGTTGATCAAGAAAATTCGCAGAAGAAACACCCCGGACTCGAACCATTTCCGGCTCAAGGGCATTGGATTCATGAATGCCGTCGATCAAGAGGCTAAGATCGAAGGAATAGACCATTATTGGTATGACCATGGCCCTGCAGTGTCGGCTCATTTTGGTGACCATCTTGAGACCTCTTTTTTTCTCCTTCTTTATGCCATACATTATTCGATTCTTGTGTCCCAAGGAAAAATGACTGCCCTAAAAGCCAGCCAGATCCTCGATGGATTGATGATGAAGGGAACTGACAGATGTTTCGAGAAATATGCTGGAGTACCCGAGAACGATAGCCTGGATCAACAGCAATATCAGCAGCTAGCTTTACAATTGATCAACCATTACAATTTTGGGCTGGCCACAGATTCAGTGGAGCAGCTATCCATCAACGACTTTGATCCCGAATCTATAGAAACCATTGTGAAGATTTTGAAAATAACTAACAATATTGGAGTGCTGAAACTCTCAAATCTGTTCAAAAATGAGGATATAGTGGGCTGGATGATGTCATATTCATCTCGAAACATCAATGAGGCTTGTAAATATATTGCCGACCATACTCATGTGCCCCATTTTGTGCTCTCCAGCATTGTCTACAGAACCCCCAGCTCCGCATACAGTCTTCAGATTATCATGAACATCTTCATGAATTACTTTGACGATTTTGGTCCCGTGGACAGATTTTATTTGATCTATCATTTGATCTACCAATGCCAATTATTTGATTCCACCAAACTTCCACTGTTGATAAAATTCTACCTTTCTCGGCATGAACTGCTTGTAGTTCCATATAAGTTCCCAGCTGGTCAGGATTACCATTTCTTGAACAACTTTTTACCGAATACCAGTAGCCCTGCCAGTTTGAAACCCTCTGCCTTGTCCATTGGCCATTTGAATGAGCTATTGTGGAGGCTTTCAGACACGGGGTCTCTTCTGAAAAGACCAGACGATTACCATGCCGAAATAGTCCAGGCACAAAATTTAATTTTGAACTTCATAGTGGAGAAATCTGGACCTACCGAGAGAGATGGGACTACCCGTAGACTTTATTTGTTGAATCTTCTAGGCAGTCTTTCCTTATTAAACTCACTTTCTTCGGTGTCCAGTAGCGACAATTTTCATTCTCAGATGAGAGTCATCGAGGGAAAGTTCTTCTATCCGTTAATTGAGCTAATTCAGGACCCACAAAAGAGTAGCCTGTTGCAACAGGTGCTTGTAGCGAATAACATAAGTAAAAGCGATGTCAGAGCACTAATAGTGAAGTTCTACTACTTGAAGATCAAATTCAGTAACAACGAGCAGGCCCTTGTTGCTAATTTTAACGAAATAAACGACTTTTCAGAGAAGTACCACGTTGGTACAGACGAAATACTCTCGTTTAAATTGAACAGATCCTCTTTGCTTTGGAGAGTATTCATTGAAAAGTTGATCGAGTTTGGTCTTTTCACTCCAGCCAGAGCATCGATGTTGGCTGATAAAATTCTCTCAGATTCGTTCACTGTGAATTTTATCAATGTCAAGATCATTCCATTAGTGATCAATGAACTTGATGATTTCAATAAAATCATCCAATTATTATTGCATCTACAAGCAAAACATATCAATAACGTGATCATCACTGAAAGTTTTATCGTTAAGCTCTACAGAATTGCGTCAAAAGCTCGCAAGTATGGGGCATCCAACCAAACAAGACATTTTTTAGCCGATTATAATAACGATTCTTTGAGCTATGCCCGCTTGCTATTCAATTCTTTAAAGAAGAGAACCAGGAACTTGATAGGTTTGGTACTCTATCATGAAGCGGAATTCCAGCCGCAACGTGTCTACAGCTTTTACAAACGGCTCTTGATATCGAAGAACAAATTCGTGATTTTACCCGACGAGAACTGTCTTAAGGCGCTTTTAAGAGCGTCCTTGAAGGAGAGTTTCTTGGTTTGGGAGGACAAATACGCGGTGCAAATTGCGATAGCCGAGGTAAAACGATGGACCCAAAGAGACGCCATAATAGACGGAGAGAACAGCGACTCGCATATAGTAAAACCATCAGAGTCTTTGTGGCTTCTTTATCTCAAAAACCTATACCATTATAACTACTTCACAGAATTATTAGAAGTGATATCATGGTGGGAGAATATCCGGTTCATTCCGAGCAGGAAATTACTACTACATCTCTTGTTTTACTTGCCCGAGGAAGCAGGTAATCGGTTCCAGAAATACGGAGTTGACAGCTTGAAAACCCAACTTCAAAAGCGTGATCTGAATGATAATGATATGAGCGGAAACGAACTTGTGTCTTCTTTGAGCAGATACGTCAATATTGCACTTCCATATTCTACAAGTGACTGGCCTTGGCCTACCAGCTACGAACTCCAAGCATTCAGACACACTAATAAAAAGTAGGCACAACAAAAATAGGCCCTCCTGTAAATTTCTACTATGTACTATATATGGCTCTATTTCATGCTCAGTTTCTTTGCTATACCCTTTGTAAGCCTGTGGCTAGATCAGCTTTTTCTTGTACTGTTTTCTTTCTTCAGGAATATATGATTTCTATAGAAGTATCTTTCGGGATCGTCTCTTGTATATCAGGGATCAAGTCAATCTCGCTAGGCTCGGTTGCTCGCTTCGCTCGGGTTGACTATGTTGGGGTTTTGCTGCAAGGAAGGAAGGAAGGAAGGTGATGTGTGTCACATGATGTTGGTATTTGTACCGCCAAAATGGTACATAATTTTCAAGCACATCGCACATAACCGGTCAAAGGTAAATAAACAAATAAATATTTCACCAAGAAGTTTCGCGTACGAACAATGCACAAGCAGAGGCATACCCACACATAAGCACCATTATACACACCATACCACACACCATAACACACACCTATGCCGAGTCCCATACCTATGACGTTGTCGGACTCCAGATCGCCGCTCAAGGCGATCAACAGAAACGTGGACATCATCTCTCCGTCCAAAAAGCGGTTCATTGACGACGAGAAACTCGACCTCCCGCCGCCGTCTGCGGCGACCAACCAGCTCAAGCTTGTATCCCTTTCTCCTTCGAAGCTTGCTGCGCCAATTGAGGCACAGTCGGGCGAGCCAACGTCGCGGTTGGTGATCGAGAAGCTTGTACTCACGAACTTCAAGTCGTATGTGGGGGTGCAGGAGATCGGGCCGTTCCACTCGTCGTTTTCTGCAGTTGTCGGGCCGAATGGGTCGGGCAAGTCCAACGTGATTGATTCGATGTTGTTTGTGTTTGGGTTCCGGGCAAGCAAGATGCGGCAGAGCAA
Source organism: Saccharomycopsis sp. yHQL182 (assembly GCA_030490795.1). NCBI lineage: Eukaryota > Fungi > Ascomycota > Saccharomycetes > Ascoideales > Saccharomycopsidaceae > Saccharomycopsis > Saccharomycopsis sp. yHQL182. Next base: position 878,597 of record JAKVQV010000002.1, on the reverse strand, counting down.
GTTGTCTGAGTTGATCCACAGCTCTGAGAAGCACCAGAACTTGTCGTTCTGCTCGGTGGATATCCACTTTCAACAGGTGATCGACCGGGCTGCCGCTGGCGGGGAGGAGCTGCCTGTAGAGGTGCTTCCGGATGAGAAACTTGTGGTTACCCGCAAAGCGTTCCGCAACAACGCGTCCAAGTACTACATCAACGGTAAGGAGAGCAACTACACGCAGGTGACGACGATGTTGAAGGAAAAGGGCATTGATTTGGACCATAAACGGTTCTTGATTCTCCAGGGAGAGGTGGAATCGATCGCCCAGATGAAGCCCAAGGCCGAGAAGGAGAATGACGACGGGCTTCTAGAGTACTTGGAGGACATCATCGGAACGTCAAAGTACAAACCGCTCATTGAGAGTAGTTTGGGCGAAGTCAACGAGCTTAATGACGTCTGTTTGGAGAAGGAGAACCGGTTTGAGCTTGTTGAGAAGGAGAAGGACAATCTTGAGACGGACAAGGACAAGGCGTTGCACTTCTTGCGGCTCGAGCGGCAATTGGCGAACAAGAATTATGTTCTTTGCAGCTACGAGATCCGGCGGCGGGCGGAGAAGTCTGAGAAGAATGTCGCGACATTAGGGGCCTTGAAGACGAAGCTAGCGGACGAACGGAGCAACAGCAAGGCTCTTCACGCGGAAATCAAGGATCTTGAGGCGAAAAACCAGCTGGTCATGGAGGTTATTCGCGGAATCAACACGAAAATCGGCGATTTGCAGAAGAAACAGAGATCTTTGGAGAAGGAACGGGTGAAATTCGACGAGCAGAAGAAGAATTTGGCCCTGAAGATAAAGAAGAGCACGAAGCTCATCGAGACGTCGACGACCAGCGCAACAGCCAGCAAGACGAAGCTCAAGGGGCTTCTCCAGAGCCAGCAGGAGTACGAAAACGAGCTTAATACTCTCGAAACGGAGCTCGAGACCGAGGCAAAGCAGCTAGAGGCGATCCGGCTCGAGCTTGCAAGCAAAACAAAGCCCATTGCAGCGCAAATCGCAACTCTTCAGAAGGAACTCGAGCCCTGGAACGAGAAAATGGCAGCCAAAAAGTCGCAGATCAAGGTTGCGGAGTCCAACGTGGCCTTGATCAATGGAGAGTTTGCGAAGATCGATCAGGACATCGACGAGGCTCAGGACAGTATGGAGAAGATCATCAACCGAGGCAATGAGCTCCAGAAGAAGGTACTTGTTCTCAAGAAAGAGAAGGCACGGGGCGCCAAGCAGATCCAGCTTGGGGCCAAGGAGATCAGCAACGCCGAGGCAAAATTAACAGAGATGAAGGAGAACCTCTCGACGACACGTCAGAAGGTCATTGAGGCCAAGAACTCGTTGTCCTCAAACCAGAACAAGTCACAGGTTCTTTCGGGGCTTCTCAGGCTCCAAAAGGCTGGTCGAATCTCGGGATTTCACGGCCGATTGGGCGATTTAGCAGTAATAGACGATAAATATGACGTAGCTGTCTCTACTGCCTGTCCACAGCTAGACGACATGGTTGTAGACACTGTAGAAATTGGACAGCAATGTATCCAGTATTTGCGCGACAAACGGCTCGGATATGCTCGGTTTATATGTCTTGACAAGCTCCGTCAGGCTAATACCGGTCGGATAAACACACCCATGGGCATCCCCCGTCTCTTCGACTTGATCTCGCCGAGGGACAGTCGGTTTTTGCCGGCATTCTACAGCGTTCTTCGGGACACTTTGGTGGCCGACGACTTGAAGCTGGCCAACAAGGCTGCCTACGGCACCAGTCGCCGATACAGAGTGGTTACTCTTGACGGGAAGTTGATCGACACCTCAGGGACGTTGTCTGGAGGAGGGAGATACGTGAACCGCGGCGGAATGAAGACGAAATCGAACACTCAAAATGGAGCCTTTGACGACAACTTGGTAACGGAAGAAGACGTTGCCGAGCTTGAGAAGGAGCTCGCAGCTAAAGAGGACCATTTCGCGGTGGCACAGGACACGTTACGCGAGATGGAGGATGCAATCAAGGATTTGAAGGACAAAGAGCCGGAAATAGACACCCAAATCACCCAAATCAACCTCGAATTGACGTCTCTTACGACTGATTTGGACACCTTGACGAAACAGGTGACGGATCTCACGGAAAACCGCGACTCTGCCAAAAGTAAGCTCACGGACGACTTACAGGCGGCGGATAAGAACGTTGCGACCTATAAAACAGAGCTTGAGGCATTGAAAGCCGACAGCAGGTCGCTTGAGAACCAGCTTAAGGACCTTGAGACGCAGATTATGGACATCGGCGGTGTCCGGCTCAAGATGCAGAAGTCCAAAGTGGACGGAATCCACCAAAAGATGGAGATTCTCCAGGAAAGAACGTCATCCGAGGTCCATACGATCAAGAAGTTGCAGAACGAGATCAAGCGGAACGAAAAAACGCTTGCGACGAAGGAGAAGGAGCTCGCAAATTCAGAGCGAGAGCTCAGCAAGCTTGAAGAGACGTTCTCGAAGAGGAACGAAGACTCGACGAGCTTTGAGAAGGAAGTCATAGCTCTTACTGATGAAAAGGAGGAAGCCAGTGAGAAGTTGGAGACCTATAAAGAGGAGCTCAATGTTAAGCAGACGAAGATCAACGAGTTGAACTCGACGGAGATTGAGATTGAGAACAATATTGAGAAGTGCGAATCTGCAGTGAAACACGACCAACGAGTGATTAAAGAGCTCAATGAGGAGATATCGTCGCTCGAATTGCGGGATATCAGTCAGTTGATAGGGTGGTTAGATCAAGGGTTACCTATTAGGAAGGTTGGGTCTAAGAAAGGCGATAATAACTCTAAGAAAGGAGGTAAGAGGAAGCGGAAGAGGGTGATTGGCGATGATGAGGAGGGGGAGGAGGAAGAAGGGGAGTATGCTGACCCGGATGGTGTAGAGGGGGAGAATGTAGCTGAAGAGGATGAAAGAGATGAAGAGGAGGAGGATGAAGAAGACGGTGAAAAGACTGGCGAAGAGAATGCCGAACCAGATGCCGAGAATGCCGAACCAAATGCTGAGAAAGAAGACAAAGAAGCAAACGATGTCTACGACACCAAAGAAATAGAACAATTGAAGCAGCTTTTCAGTGTGAACGAATTCCCTGCCATCAGCGACGAAGAAATCTCCCAACTCAACGCCGAAGCCCTCAGAGACGAGGTTGCGGCTCTTGAAGAAGAGATTGACAGCATCAAAATCGACGTCGAGATCTTAAAAGAGTATGGAAAGCGGGCTGCCGAGTATCAGACGCGTAAGATGGACTTGAACGAGTCTATAGCCAAACGTGACCAGCTTCGCGACTATGTAGAGGACTTGAAGAAGAAGCGATTGAACGAATTCATGGCTGGATTCTTCACGATCTCGATGACATTGAAGGAAATGTACCAGATGATCACGATGGGAGGTAATGCTGAGTTGGAATTAGTAGATAGTTTGGATCCTTTCAGCGAGGGCATCCTTTTCAGTGTGATGCCGCCAAAAAAGTCGTGGAAAAACATCTCCAATTTGTCTGGGGGAGAGAAAACCCTTAGTTCTCTTGCTCTTGTGTTTGCTTTACATAAATATAAGCCCACGCCTTTGTATGTTATGGACGAGATTGATGCGGCTTTAGACTTCCGAAACGTGTCCATTGTGGCTAATTATATCAAAGAGCGGACCAAAAACGCGCAGTTTATTGTGATTTCCCTTCGGAATAACATGTTTGAGTTGTCGCAACGGTTGATTGGGATCTATAAGGTGCAGAACATGACCCGAAGTGTGACTATGAGAAACCATGATATCGTTAATAGTAGGCCTGGTCGGGCGGGATCGGTAAAGCCGGCTAGTCAGAGACAAAGTCAGAGAGAGAGACTGCCCATTCAGAGGCCAGCTAGTCAGAGGCCAGCTAGTCAAACAGCAGATCATATAAAGCGGAGCAAACCGAAAGATGTCAAAGAGGCCAAACAAGATGAATCTAAAGAGGTCAAAGATGCTGAACAAAGTTCTCAAGAAAATACCCAGAAGGAAGATGTCCAAGATTTCCAAGACATTCAAGTCGATGACGTTACTCCTCTTAAGAATAGCGATGCCAACAGCGATGCCCAAACCGACGATTAATTCCTTTCAATAGACTTATAGCTATATAACATAATTTGTACCATTAAATAATTGTATTAATTGGAGTCAGTGACCCACAGCTCTATAGCAATAATATGTAACAATAAATGATTGTATTAATTGAAGCCAGTGAGTACTCACAGCACTGACAGCTCTATAAATAACTCTAGCGACACCTAGCGACACCTCTATAACAGTCCATACAGTTCTAGTAACACGTCTACAGCAATCTGTAACAACAATTTGTAACAATATATTATATTAATAATTAATTTGCAACTGATTATTTATTATATAAACACCTTTGTGCCATGTGTCTTGTGGAGTCACGTCAAGTCAACCGACTCAGTGATGGTCACAATCACCGCAAGAACGGAGATCCCAAACACTGACCACACCCAGAGATGATGATGGACAGGGGCGGCGGTAATGCGTCCAAAGAGAAAGATCACGGAAAGGCAGGCAAATATGAACGAAAAGATCAATCCCAACGTCAACACAATGATAAGAATAGGGGTGGTTTCAACGTCGGGATTTTTGATGACATCGTACACAATTCCAAGCGCACTGCCAATAATAATAAGCGACACCATCGGAAGTGTGAAGTAAAGAAACGTGGCAACAATATCGTGATTGAGGGTTCTGATGTATTCGGGGTCTAATTCCTGCTGCTTCTTAGCAGCTGCGCCATTAGGCTCGTTATTATTGTGATGCTGACTGAAATGGCTGTTACGGCGGCCATTATCGAGATTATTGTTGCCAATTGACCCATAATTGTAGTTATTGCTGTATGGATACGAGAACTTATTGTGGTACAAGGGCAATGTCTCGTCGTCAGAGGTATCGTAGCTGTAATTGGCTATTGAATTCGACCCAAAATATCTTTCAGATTCCAAATTGCTACGATTGTCGTCGTAGTCATAATTGTGGCCATATTGCTGGATGTGCAGCTCCATATAACGGGGATCGTGGTCTCTGGGAGCTTTTTTTGATGCGAACATCCCCTTAACGCCATCTTTGACCTTTTTAAAGTCCTGGCCAAGTCTGTTCGAGAGATTAAGAATGAAGTTGATGGTGGTGTCGGAAATGATATCGGTAGCATAGTTTCCGTCCTCAGGACCGGCATCAATATAGAATGCCCCGCCATCACCATCTCCCCACTCCTCTGGATTATCGTCAAACTCGTTCCAGTATCTGTTACCATTATTATGTATCGCACTGTTTCTGCCATTACGGAGATCTCGTTCCGTTTCCTGGGCCTTTTTGAGCCGTTCTTGTTTCTGCTTCTCCTCCTCGATCTTGTTAGCAAGCTCGATTTTCTGTTTGTTGCGAAGAAGACGGTTGTCAATGATGGATTTGAGGTTGAATTTGCGATTTGTGAGCTTCTGATACCAAGAAAACTTGTCGTCCTGGTCAATACTCGAGGCTGCTGCTAAGCCTGTAGCAGCAAGAAGAGAATAAGTGTAAAAGGAAAACCCTGGAGCTTCGTACAAATACTGCGAATTGATGAACTTATTGACCACTTTAGCGAACTTGAAGGTCACATCCCAACGGAAGATCAACACAGCAAACGGTAACTTCTGTGGCTCCAGGGATTTCGAGCCCGTAACATTTATATCGGACAACAAAGAGAACCAGCAATTCGGACACTTTTTGATGTCGTCTTTGCTCTTGACATACTGATAGTAGAATCTATCGGTAAGACACGACGTTGATATGGTGTTTTGTACAGTTCCATTCGGTTCTGGACTGAGAAAACGACGCAAACCAAGCGAATCGTTCCTGTTGCTGAACGAATTCAACAACAGATCAACGCCTTCATGGTCTTCAGGATGAGAAGCGACGGTTTTGAGCTGTGAAGACTGGGTTTGAGAGAGATCAAAGCTTACCATTTTGCCTAATGGGCCTACAGATCCTATCAATAACGAGGGGGCTTCTTCTTCAGCTGATGCAGTTGATGGATGAATGGTAATGAAGCTATAGTTCAAGGGGCTTTGTTTGTATCCATAGTAATCGATCACCTCTCTTACAAAGGGACTCTTGGTGACCTTTTGGCTGTCTGTGAGTCTGTTAATATGGTCCTGAACTACAGAGATGTTGGTGGTTCCGTCGAGAGACGGGGAAGAAGAAGTTGCCGACGGAGCAGAGGCGATTTCCTCGGTGAATTCGCTGAGTTGGAACCGCACCTCGTTAATATATTCCATAGGAATGAGAAAGTAGCCTACATTAGTGCATTCATTGGCCTGTAGGTCAAACACTCGCGAAGAAATGTGGTTTGTTGTCGAAAGAGCCTTTGAAACCAATGAGTTATCGATGAGATAGTCCTCGAGATTCATCGACGAGTTGCTGTGATGGAGCTGTGACGACTGGTGGATCATGGCTCGCTGGGTTTGGACGAGATGGATGGTGTGATTGAGAAGAGATGCGTTTCTGGAGTTGATTCTTACGGCCGTGAGGGTGTCATGGATCAAGAGATAATGGTTATTAAGGTCGATGTTCCAGAAGTTGATGGCACTTTTTTTAGAGTTTTTGGGGAAAAGCTTCTTGAAGTCGGTTGTTTTATATACTCGGGTAGATATTCTTGTGGAGACGTCTAAATGATTAACAGTGTCCAGGCTATAATTATCAGCAGCAGCAGCTCTTGGCGAGGAGGCAGCCAAGCCAGAAGAAAGCTTACCAAAAAAAATAAACTCCCTCTCATATATAGTATTCCCAAAAATCTGGTAGATCATTTGCGAGTCGAACGTGGTGTTCAAAAGCGACTCAAACACCACCTTATATATCTGGAACCGCTCGTCAAACGACAAAAGCAACCTGTGTTGCGACTTGTGGATGAAGTCCTTGTCGATCTGCTGCTGCAACTCCGAGCCCTCGCCGTGCAAAGAGCGCAATTTATTGAAGTTTTCTACGAGAAAAAGAACCTCTATATAGTTGGTTTCCGCGTTGTTGTACTTCAAGATCGCCTTGTTGAGTGTGTAGATCAAATTACATACTATAAGCTTCTGCATTACGACAAAGTCCTTCAAGTTGAGGAAGATGTCGTTCTTGAAGGAAGACGCCTTGGCTTGAAGCTTTGCGTTGTTGTTCTGGAAAATGGCCACGTTCTTGAGCAAAAGGTCAAGCTTCAATATCTTGACGTTTCCGGCTGCTAGCGGGTTTTCCGAGTACGGATGGTTTATGAACAGGTGTATGTAGTTATTATTATGGGTGATTTCATTGTTCAAGATAGACAAGTAATTCACAAGCTTGTCCAGGATGGAGAAGATCTCAGAGAGAAATGTACGGTGATTCTGACGGAAGTTGTTGCTGTTCGACATATATGTCTTGCTGAGCTCAAAGTTCTTCAACTTGATGAAAAGATTCACCGTGTAAAGATGCTTGATGAAAGACTTGACGATAAATCCCGTGATGAGTTCGAGTCTGGCATCCTGATACTTGGCAATTAATTCCTGCGGCGAGTACATCTTGCTGCTGTGTTCGGGACTGTAGCTGTCAGCACTGTTGGCAACCATTTCGGTGGCCGAAGAGGTGCGGCTGGTGGTTGAGGTCGCACTGCTCATGAGCCCTGTACCGCTAAGAGGGCTCCTCTGCAACAACGAGCTGCCGTCCTCTAAGGCATCGTTATGGTCGCTGTTTCTGCTGTTGTTGTGTATATCCGGCGAGTTTGTGAGCGTCAGGCTGTATTTGTCGCTGAATTCGTCGCTGATTTTGGCCAATTTTCTTACCAAGCGTTGGATGTCTTTTTTGATAACCTCGAGATCGATATTATAATTTTTCCAGGCGGTATTATTGCCCTGTGTGGTTTCTAGCACAAACGTAGTTGCTGCCATTGTGGATGTGCCGAGATACAGTGGTGATGGGCCGTTGCTGAGCCGTTGCTGTGTGTTTCTGGGTGGAGGCGGATCAGGAAACCAAGAGCATTAAATATTAAACAGCTAAATAAATTAGAAGTAGCTCATTTATTCGAGGCTGAAGGAACTAATTTATTTTAGTTAGTACCGGAAAACCCAAAAAAAAGTCAACCTGCCTGCCGTCTATCAAGGAATTTCTGTGTGAAACTGAAAGCTTTTGGAGATAACTAAGGGATGAGAGATGTCGATAGCATTGATCTGCAAAGGATCGTCAAGGAGAATGGTGGGGATCTATACGGTATATATATATATCAATGTGAAAGATAGCGAACGATGCGTAAAAGATATGTAAACTTTGTAGAGAAGTACTTCTAGGCGGCACCCATTTAGGTTTTCCAGTGGGCTGCCTGCCTGCCCCCTAAGCGACTCCCGCGGAAAAGGGTAACGGGGGCTGGCACAAGACAGGTTGCTGATAAGAAACCTTAAGAACCAAAGTTTAATAATTGATTAATTATTCATGTCTAGGCAGTGAAAATTTATAGTAGGATGATTGGTGTGTCGCATGGTGTTTCTGCGAAAATGACAATATATACGAGATGATCGTCGATGCATGAGTGCAAGCTTGCAAGCTTACAAGCTTGTAAAAGAGACTGTCAGTATTATGCTCCGCCCACGAACCCTTGTCATTTCGGCATGGTTTAATTAACATGATGACTGAAGCCGGCCCCAAAGTTAATATTTAGATGCATCCATAGTTTTTGACAATAAACTTCATTGTGAAATCTGCAATTCTAACGGAATATGGTGCTTGTATTATTGAGGTTTCCCAGTTTAGAGGACAAACTGTATATTCTTTCTACGAAAAAAGGCCTGGCACTCGAAACCAAAACAAACATTTTTATTAAGATATATACATGCATCCGGGTAGAGTATGGAGTGTGAAGAGGATCTAAGTATCTCTCGAGGCTTCAAAAACGAGTCAAAAACAGCATCTCAGATTCGATGCTGTGATTCGTCAGATCGAGGATCTTCGAGTATGAAAATTGAGATTTCCTCGGGAAAATTCCAATTTAATTTGGAGCTTCGGCCAGAAAGAGAAAGGGTGAAAACGTTTTTGCACGTTCTTTGGCGAACGCAACTGGCAACATGGAAAAGATGGTAAGAACGTGGGTGACCGATTACCAGGTTGATATTGGTGGCCATTATTTACTTCTGCTAAACCCACCAATGAGGACATGTATAATGGCTTCTATGCATCTTAATTTTAGACAACACTAAGGCCCCCCAAGTATACTCCAGTCTAGCAACGCAAAGACCTTTAGAATCTCTTAGCTGCATCGTGCATTTGCAGTTCTTGACTTGATAGACCCTTATTTGGCTAGCAAACATATGTCAACTATTATAAAAAGATAGGGTTTCATTTTAGCGATTGAGCATTTTCCGGGGGTCCTATGGCTGTGGCAGTTTTTTTTGGGGGAGGTCGAACTGGGCCGGGCGGTCCTCGCCCTTAGTATAAGCCTTTAATAAAGTATCTGAGCAATTATGTACTCCAAACCCGTGATTATTGGCACGCTTTTTACCATGCCATTAGTGGGTATACCTTTATAATATTTAGGTCATCCTACACTTAAGCATCTTAGCCAATACCGACCGCAACTGCTGATTTGTGACGCTTTTTTTCTACCATGCCATTAATAGTTGTCAGCCCATCATAAGCACCGTTAAGCACCACCGCCAATATCCTCGGAACTGCTGATTGTCACGTTTTTCATCCACTATAATCAACCTATAATAAGAATACCGGACCTCTTGATTTATTCCACCAATAGCCATGCCAAAGCATTCCGTGTAATACCTCCAGATAAACTGACCAATGTCTCACTTCTGGTACGTTCTCCCTGTCAATCTCTATACAGTATCTGGAGTGCGTACCACGTTACTCCCCTGTCTGGGGAAATCATCTCCTTGGATATTTGCTGTCTCCCCTCTGTTTCCTATCTTCTTTTATTCGGGTTTATTCGGTTTTTTATGGCTTTTCCGAGTTAACAAAGCCGGGTCGATCTATTTGGTGATGGTTTATCCCTTTATACAGAATATCACCATATACTTTTAGACTGAGCTTTTAGACCCAGCTGTTTTCTGGATATATAAATATTCATATTTATATTTATATTGACCCAATTCTCTTCTAGAAGTAACTGTATTTTATTCTTACATATTAAACTGCCAAACTTATCACTTAAGCTACTATACTTATACTACTACTAATATACTTATACCACTATACCTATAACCAACATGAGAGGACTTCAATATTTCGGAAACCATTCCATTAAATTCTCAAACAGCGTAAAAGAACCGGAAATCAAAGTCGGTAAAGAATTGATAATCGATATCGCTTATTGTGGAATCTGTGGCTCTGATCTTCATGAATACTTAGACGGTCCGATCTTTTTCAAGAAGGCATCCGAAGGTGGAGATGAGCTTTCTAATGAGAAGTTGCCTTTATGTCTAGGTCACGAATTCTCGGGAGTTGTCAGCAAAGTTGGTGATGAGGTCTCGAAATTTAAACCAGGCGATCGTGTTTGTGTTGAGGCTACTGCTCATTGCAGTGACAGAAAGAGATTTATCCACAACAATCCAAGAATTGAGTCAGCTACCTGTGCTGCTTGTAATAAGGGCCTCACTAATGCCTGTCACTTCTTGAACTTCACCGGTTTGGGCTACACCGATGGTGCCATGTCAGAAAGGGTGGTTGCTTCTGAAGATCACGTGATCAAGCTTTCCGATAAGATCCCATTGGACGTGGGAGCCTTGATTGAGCCATTGAGTGTGTCATGGCATGCAGTGAGGATCTCAGGCTTGAAGAAGGGTGACTCTGCTTTAGTTTTGGGAGCAGGACCTATTGGTTTGGCTGCCGTGTTGGCATTGCAAGGCCATCAAGCTGGTGAAATCTATGTCAGTGAACCAGCAAAGATCAGAAGAGAACAAGCAGCTCGCTTGGGTGCAAAAACAATTAACCCAGCAGAGTTTGCTAGTGCACAAGAATGTAATGATTATCTTCGTAAGATCTCCAATGGAGGGTTCCAATACTCGTTTGATGCTTCAGGTGTGCCTGCAACCTTTAAGACATCAATTGATGCCTTAGGAGCTGGTGGTAAAGGTATTAATATTGCCATCTGGCCTGACAAGCCTGTTGATTTCAAGCCAATGGATATCACTCTTGAGGAGAGAACTTATGGTGGATCTATGTGTTATGTTCCAAGAGATTTCCAAGAGGTTATTAAAGCTATGGATGACGGATTGTTAGATATCGAGAAATGTAAGCAATTGATCACTGGAAGAGTTCATATTGAGGACGGTCTTGAGAAAGGTTTTGAAGAGTTGATTGCTAATAAGGATAAGCATATTAAGATCTTGATGACGCCACATAAGGATGTTCACTTTCAGGGATGATTGCGAGCTTCTTCGAAGCAGAAGGTCACAAGAGGTGTTAGCTTACTGATTCTGTGAAGCCGATGATCCTAAGAGGCCCTTAACTATGCTATTTAGCTATTCTGTTATGATTGATGTTGATTTTGCTTTATTTATTTAAATTTATTGATTGTTATTTGATTTAATGATGTAAGGGAATATATTATTGACTGTGGTGGTCTGTGAAGGAATAAGTATGGATAAACAGCTGTCAAGATACTCCTGCTTCTTTTTGTGTGTTTTGTCTTCTCATTGTACTGCTTAAATATAGAATACAAGTAACACTGAGCCCCGATCGAAACGAGCAACCGAATACTAGCGAGGTCAAAAAAAAAAAACAGAAGAAAACGATGTTCTTCTTTAGTGCAGAAATATAATTATGCATTCATGCATGTCAGATAATATTATTTCCAGAATATCCTTAGAAATAAACAACAAATAGAGAGTAAAAATCTCACAAAAACAATACGCTTAAAATTATAATACAAATCAACCAAACACCACTCTAACAACCCTATATCCGGCAATAATTCTCATAGTTGTCCCAATTGGCCAGGCCATCCCCATGACACTACCCACTGGCCCGTGTCTGACATAAACAACTGCCAATACATTATGAGGGCTACATAATACACGTGCACTAAAACAGGGCCTCAGAAAAAAACAAGAAAAATCACACAAACAGTCACAAAACAAAGATGCACGGAAGAACTTGCATTTTTTCGCTTACTACACATCCAAACACCACAGCACCCCGTGCAACCCAAAGAGTCACACCCGCCCAGAACCAAAACGAAAAATCTGAAAAAAAAAAACTTTTCGGCCCATCGCTCATTTGCATAGACACAGCAAAACCCTGGTAGTGCGGTACTGAGGCAAGCAGGCAAGCAGAAGCAGCAGCTTAGAAAAAATAGAAGAAAAAAAAATTAAATAAAATTTTTTTTCTTTCGTTCATTCTTTCTCAATTTTTATATCACTTTGAATATAGTCAAGGAGTATTACTGTCCATCTCTATCGTTACAGGTTTAAAGTATCAATAAAGAACAATACAATAATTCAAAAATGGCCGCCGAAGTTGTAAGTTGAACGAAGAATGATATTGTGGGAGTGTTTATGGAGTGAAAATTGAGGGATCTGAGGAGTCTTAGAAGGAAGATATGTGGGAATATATGGGACGTGTTTTTTGATATGAAGTGGAATGAAAGGAATGAAGATGAGAACAAAAGGATAAGATGATGAGGGGAGAGTATTCTGAGGCGAGAACAGACATCGAATCGATTAAATGTTGTATTTATGACGGGGATATTCAAGAGAATGGAACTCACCGTCAGTTATTATTAGCATGAATAAGAACGAGAATATCAAGATACTATCCAGAATAAGTACCATGAAAAGCAAATCAACCAGTAGAAGATCAACATCAAGTGATAAAAAATCATCATATTCCGTCAAGTAAAATTACAGTCCACTCACTCCAATAGCATAACCACACCTTCCACCTCCACCACAAAGAAACAAATATACTAACATTAAATAGGCTTCTAAATGGTATCCAGCTGAAGATATCCCAATCCCAAAGCAATCTAGAAAGACTGCTCAATCTCAAAAATTGAGAGCCTCTTTGGTTCCAGGGACTGTTTTGATCTTATTGTCCGGTAACTTCCGTGGAAAGAGAGTTGTTTACTTGAAGCCTTTGGAAGACAACACTTTGTTGATCACCGGTCCATTCAAGGTTAACGGAGTTCCTTTAAGAAGAGTCAACGCTCGTTACGTCATTGCTACCTCTACTAAAGTCGACATCTCCTCTATTGATGTCGCCAAATTCAACGTCAAATACTTCGCCAAAGACAAGGCTTCCAAGAAGACTACCAAGTCCGAAGCCGACTTGTTGGACGACAAAGAATCCAAGAAATCCCCAGTCAACCCAGAAAGAATTGCTGATCAAAAGAAAATCGACTCTGCTTTAATCTCTGAAATCAAGAAAACTCCATTATTAAAACAATACTTAGCTTCTACTTTCTCTCTCAACAAGGGCGACAGACCTCACTTATTGAAATTCTAAATTCTGTTTATTATGAAATATAAAATTTTAATATAACACAAAACTATTAAATAATAATTGTGGTGGGCAGCCCGTTAATTAGTGACGTTCCTAACTCTGTAAGAAGGCAAGACAACCGTTGGCGATGTTGGCTGTTGTAGACTCATCGGGCTGTACTACCGGGGAAGAAGTCATCTGACTCGAACATCCGTACATTTCCGAGCACGTGATTGGAAATCATGCTTGTCACGAGTCAAAATTCCAACATGCCTTTAAATAAGTTGCCGTAACACTGAATTTAACTCCTCCATTATTATATTAAGTAAAGACCTCAGTGCCCCGGGCGGTGCCTCTCTTCTTTTTTCTGACTTCGCTGCTCTCGGAGTATATACTTGAAGAGTGGAGTTCTTTAATGTGTAGGTGATCTTCTCTAAAGAGGATCTCTCTTTTTGTAAACCGGGCGTAGCGAGGTCAGACTGAAGAAGAAGAAGAAGAAGAAGAAGATATTTGATGAATTACAGTTAGAAGTAGCCATTCTTGTAAAACTAGGGGTTATATTTCCATACATATTGCTTTCGCTCATCTTAATACAAAACACTGATGTCATCTTCAGACCCATGCTTCTTGACAAACAAATACAAGTACCCATTTTTCTGGATTTCTTTCAAACTCTCGAAATCATCAGCTCCGATTGCTGCGACCTTCTCGTCATTAAACAACACCCACTGGACTTTTTCATTGTATAATTGCTTGATAAAGATCGCATAATGTCCGGTATGAATAGACGAACCTTTGTGACAAACGACTGATTTAAGTACATATTCACAGTCTTGTTCTTTGATGGACTCAGAAATCGAATTCTTTTCTAGAAGTTCAGAGGTTTGTTCCTGAGGGGTTTTAGGTTTACCGGATGAAGATGGAGGAGTATCAACTACAATAGTCCCGTCATCATTCTCGTTTTCAAACAACCAATTGACTGCTCTTTCTGGATTATAACCGTTAACAATCAATGCCTTTCTGGCACGTTTAGAATCAAATCCCATGGCCTCCAAATTACTGATATCCTCAGCACTTGGCTCCTTTACTTGGCTACCAGGTGCCGAAGCTGCTGCTACAACCAATGGAGCATCGATATCCGGGTCTTCCATATGGGCCAAGAGCCAGTTCATGGCGTCTTCCGGATCAGTCGAGTTGTTTACGTGATACAAGGACTTTATAGCCCTATTTTCAGGGAATCCCATCATGAGAAGCGACTCTAAAGTTTGCTGATTTGGCACAAAGCCTGGCTGCTCATTGGACCCCTCTGGTTCAGGATCGTCGGGGATCAAGAGCGCTGATTTACTTTCATTGTTGCGCTCAGTGGCGGTTTTTATATACTTATATAGAGAAATCTCGTCATTATCAATAATAACCGGAACATCGATCTTCACCGGAACCCAATTCTGGAGTTTTGCACGCTGAACTTGCACTAATAATACCTCAGGCAACGTTGCTAATGCTGCATTTTTGGCGTATGTAATGCGACCAATTTCAACCGGCTCATTACCATTGAAATAATTGTGGATTGCATCCTTGATGTTGACTGGCTTATAGGTGTCTTTGCTCGAGGAGTCATCGTTTTTCTCATCCTTTATGGACAACGAAAGATACTTCTCAAGATTATTGTTGAGCTTGAATTTTCCCAAGGAAAAATCCGTAAATTTATCACTCACTACAAACTTAAAACTGTCTACAAGATTGGACTCAAACATGCTGGAATCATCGGTCTTGTTCTCGTAGTAGAACTCGTCAATTTGATCCATCAAATACAAGAGAAACTCAAACGCATCCTGTTGTTGCGGCGAGTTAAAATCAGAATTGGTTGAGCCAATCAAGGATTTAAACGTCGACACATTAAGTCCTTTCTGCCATTTCACGGCATCCAGACTCGCCTGATACGGTCTTGAATAGGTCGAATGAATCAACCCGTTAAAGATCCGAAACAACTGTAAATACAAGTCTTTATTTGACTGCAAAAGCTTCTCAAAATTGTAATTGCCTAGGCTCTTCTCAAAGAAAAGCCTCTTGGTTATATGCAAATGCGACAAAAGCTGCATGGTGGAGTTTATATAGCAACTATTGCCCAAATTTTTTAGCCCCACAAGATTGGTTCCGAATATCGGACTGAAGAGATGAGAATCGTTGCCCATGTTGAACTCCCACTTCAAGTTCTGCTGGATGTTCAATTCCGTTAACGTTTTCTCCTTCCCCTCAACCAACGAGTCAACATTGATTCCGAACTTCAGCAATCTCGCAGCAAGGTCCATAACCTTCACCTCGTCGTTACATTGATAACAGTAACAGTCAGCTTTGTTCTGTCTGAGGGATAATGAACCAAGCTTTATGGCCACTGGATGGCCTGTGGCTTCATAATGGGACAATGCATGCGAGCTACCCGGCAACCCGCCAAACTGGGCTCTTCCGCAGCCAATGGACCCACAGTACAAACAGAGCCACAAGTTCTCCTTCAAATCACACATGCCACATTGAACTGGCAATTGATACGATTCATCAACGCTTTGCTCAATTGCCGAGGAATGAGGACACATTTTGATTTCCTGTTCCCATGACTCGATGTTGTCAGCCATTGCCAGCGATGTAGCGGCAATGACACCTTTTACAGCCTGGATAATATTTTCAGGGGCCACATTGAAGTCAATGGACCCATCGTCTCTGAAGTTCAATGGCACCTCGATATCGTTGTTGGTTGTGATCAACTTATAGTGAGTTTCAAAAAAATCGTCAACATTTTCCCCCACAATTTGTAGCTTGTCA
The DNA here is from genome assembly GCA_030490795.1 of Saccharomycopsis sp. yHQL182. NCBI lineage: Eukaryota > Fungi > Ascomycota > Saccharomycetes > Ascoideales > Saccharomycopsidaceae > Saccharomycopsis > Saccharomycopsis sp. yHQL182. The sequence continues at coordinate 862,297 of JAKVQV010000002.1, read as the reverse complement.
AGTTTCAACCTCTTTTGAAGCTGTTTCTCTTGCTCTTGGGGGAGGAACACTTTACGGATATTAAGGAACACACTGTGTCCGCTGATGAAGCTGTGGAACTGCGTATATCCCTCGTCTGTCTCTGCACCTTTTCCCAGCACCGATGCGGGGGCAAATGCTTGATAACATGAGAGACAGACGTTCAATCCGTTCTCATCTTCCGGAGTATGGAAGCTGTACATACATTGGTCTTTATAGACCTTGTCGGAATAGGAGGGAGCGCGAATTTGAGGATCTGCAATTAAATATGACATGTTTTGGTGTTAGAGTCTGAAAAGTGTGTTGTTGCTTAATAAAGAATGGAGTTAAATGAGGTTAGTTGTATTGCCATCAAGGGTCGTTTTAGTGCGGTGCAAAAATATTTGGTGAATTTTTTATTTTTGCCCGTCGTATGGTGTGGGGATGGACATGCACCCGTGCACCTATGAATACGGGACAATGTCAAGCTACTATTGCTGCTGTAGTACTATGTCGCAAGATTCATTGTTTTCTGCACAGTCAGGGATCTCTAATTGTTGTGATAGATCATAATATCTGAATTCTTGGTTAGGAATATGCTTTCTTGGTTGAGAAAATTGATTACGCGAGCGCTGTCATGGATATTAGGAAGCTTAGGCTACTGCGGGGCGAGGTAGGCCCTAGACTTGACCAACACTGGGCCAAAACTCTCAAATATATAACTTCAAACGTCAATTAAGTGTTTATCTGAATAAATTCTGAAACACCGCCTTACAGCCTGTTGGGAATCAGTGAACGGCTGGGTAGTAACGGGTATCCCTTTTTATAGTTTTAAGTGGTCCCAATATGTTGGTAGGTTATATTTTCGGGGGGTGAAATTCAAATATCCGTGGAAAGATCACACCGCCCAAGTTCGGCTCTGTGCATGACTGCAGTCTTGGGCAATATAACAACAAATTTGTTCCTGTAATTTGTTGTGCAAGGGACCACTTGGCAATACGGCAGAAGGTATTCTAACGTGGAAGTGGCACCTGGAAAATACGGCAGTATTTGTATTATGATATCACGGGGTTGCTGTTATGAATGACGGTAAGTGAGGTCTTTTGCTTGGGCATATGTTTGGCTATAAGTAATCCAAATGACTCTGTTTTATTTACTATCGTCAGGCAGAATGCAATGCTTGGTTTGTCATCATTTGTCTTTCTGCATTGGGAACAATTTCCCTTCCTGTACTTTTTGTTGACTATATCAAAAAGAATATAACCGAAAACCCATTACATTTTTTTATTTGTTTATTATTCTGGTTTTATATCAAGCTAGTTGGCTGGTTAATTAACAGCTAGTTGTATTATATTGAGCTATTTTTTATCTGGGTGGAATTGCATATAAATACCCTTAGTATCCCCGTAATTCTGTTATTTTTGTAACATGTTCTGTAAATCCTTAAGTCCTTACATCACTGCGAAACTATTACATAATGTCCAAGTTCCAAGATAAAATCATTGACCAAGCTGAAAAACAGTTGAAGAAGAAGACGGGAGTTGACGCTGACTTCAATAACAACAACAACAAACCAAAACCAGCTGCCTCTAAGTCCAGCGAAGAGAAGAAGAAGGCCGCTAAGAAAGCGTTTGGTTTTGCTAAGAAGATGTTCAAGAAACATTCAGGTGGGTCGTCATCCGATGCGGAATCTGTAGGGTCGGATTAAATGTGGTTAGGAACATTATAATATATGCTGTTATTAACTATGATTTATTGTTCTCTATCATTTTAATATTCCTGTCATGAATAAATTGTCTGTCCTATTTGGCAGTGAGATACGGCCAAGAACATTAGATATACATTCCTATAGCTACTCTTAATTTATGTTCTGAATAACGTGTATGTCATATTGGTGATTATCATCCAAAACCACTCCTAATTTGTACCCCTTGTAATCTGTAATATCCCCGTAATCCCTGACGCAGGAACCAATCCATTTTGGGTTTGCCTTTTTACCTTCTGTAGTCATCATCATTTACGATACCGTATTAATGTTCCTGAAAATGGAAGAACAGTGTCAAGGTTAAAAACTAAGCCAGATATTGTATCTATTCACTCATACCCATCTAATATATCATATATCTATTGCCTAGTAGTAGGTTGTCCCACAATCATGGCCCTCCGTGTCTCTGCGGATTGTCTCACTGCTGGCTCCACTGTCGTGGCTCAATTTGGTCCCGTGACTATTTTCATATACCATGCACATGGTACTACGTTTGTTTACCATTTTTTTCTCTCTATATTCATATTCTATAACAAAAACAACTCGTCATTAACGATGAATACCGTCAACTATAACAGCCATATTAGCCCAAAAACGCCCCCAAAAACGCCCAGAATTGCAGCCAAATCACCAGATATCTGGCGTTTTTTTACTCTCGAATCTGGTAAAAATACCCCATATATTTCCAGGCCGGCCCTAATCTATAATACCCTTACATTACTAGAATGATGAACGATGATTCTTCAAGCGATTTGTTTCTTGAGTCTGTGGACAATTATGCATTTGACAATACAAGCGTCTTCTTTGCCGGGACTAGCATGAACCAGCTCTCAAACGACAACATACTTGCAGATATAAACCATAATAGCAACCATCTTAACACCAATGCCCATAATGACAACGATAACAATAACAACAACGCTAACATAGCGATACAGCTGTCATTAAGCAAGCAATTGGTGAACTACCAGCTACAACAGAAGGTTCTCTCTACAATCCTCAAAGATCTCATAAACAACGATGACGAGGGAAATATCAATGTGAATCATCTGTTAATCCATCCATTGGTCAACCAGATTGTCCAAACGGTCTCGAAATTGATCTGCAGCAACCCAAGATATTCTACGTTGAATGCGCAGCTTCTTGAGGTCATGGACAACTCGAATCTCGTGATAAAGATCCAGGATTTCACGAAAATATTGAACACAATCATTGAAAAAATCCACTCAGGACTCATGGACGTGAGGCAGGTGATCACCACGCAGAACCAGAAGATCGGTGAGTTACAGGCCTTAATGGTGGACTATGTGAAGGAGTCTGGCGGTATATTTGACGTTATTAACGATAAAAAGGTGCTAGAAAACGGGTTCTCTAATATAAGCGAGTCTGATGAGAAGCAATACGAGGCCCAGGTGGCCAGATTGAACGGCCAATTGAGCTCAAAGGACCAGGAGATCGCCCAACTTCAGCAGGAACTCGAAGCGTTGAAGAACCAGAAACTGGTCGAAGATGAGATCAATTTGAGTAAAATTAAAGACTTGACTGACAGAATAAATAATGATACCGAAGGTGTAGTCTCCAACGGATCAATTAATGACCAGGTGGACGCGGTTATTGAGTCTAACAAGGTGTTGTCACGTCTTTATAACGATGAAAAAGAAGATGAATTGTTTACTACCAAGACACTTAACAATATCTCATCTGTAAGTGATGACAACGGCATACAAAATATGCTTGTTGAAACCATCAAACAATTGAACAAACAGTTGATTGAAAAGGACGGAATCATCAAGAATTTCTACAATTCCAGCAGTGTTCTTTCTCAGGAGCTTGTTCAATTGCGTGAAGGCTTCACGGGACTACAAGAAGCCAATGAGCAGATGGAAAAGGAGTTGATTGCCAACAATAACGTGTCGCAGGCGCGAATTGGAAAGTTTCTGGACCTTGTGTCGTTGAATGTAGGCCCTTATAATGAGCTTTCGCGTCTTTTTGACGAGGTTATCGACACCGAATCGCTCACCCAGGTGCACAACAAGATCCTCCGCTTGGTGAAATACCAGGACAGGGTTCCTAATCTAAACTACGATAAAATCCTCAGTGTAGTTGAGAGCATAAACCAGTACTTTGTGTCGGCAACACGCTCACTTATCAGTGAGTACAGAACTTACACAGACGAGTCTGAAATGAAACAGAACTCAGATACCGCAATGATCAATAAATTAAACGATGAGATACGAAGACTCACCAATCATAACAGTCAGTTGACGTTTGAATACAATCGGTTATCAGCCATGAAAGCTGCTACCAGTACTGCGGGTCCTACAGACGAGGAATTACTGATTGCACATGCTAGAATTGAGGAGTTAACTAAGCGATTAAAATCAGAGAAAGAACAGCGTAAGCTTGAATATATATCGTCTAAAGAGGGCATGCAGCATCTTGAGGATGAGCGGCAACAGCTTGAACGAGAGAATTCTATGTTGCAGAAAAGCCAATATTATTCGTGATGGTCACAAGGACGCAGGCCGGAGTAATCAAGGTTATAATACGACTGTTTAAGGCAATCATATTATATATTTTTCTATAATAATAAACGAGTGTTTAATCACGCCCCAGATCTCGTAGCCCACAAACACTACGCCCCGAGTAAACCGAGCAACCGAGCCTTGGCGAGGTCTAAAGAAGATTAAATTCAACTTCAAAAGAATAATTCAAACAATATTAATCAAAAATAAGAAGAAATGGACCAAAAAGAGATATGCTTGAAAAGCGAGGGAAATTGTTGGGAGGTGAACTCTAATAGTCAATCGTCATATAGTCTAAGTTTTGCAAACATTGGAGGCCTCCGGAAAACAAGTTATGGTGTAATGCTAGGTATCTAAGATTGTATAACTCTCCCAAAGGTCTAATGTCCACAATTTTAGTACTGGAAATATCCAACTGCTCAAGCTTGGTCAACTCTCTTAAAGGGCTAATGGCCACAACATTATTATTTAGTAGATTTAAATGCTCAATCTTGGTCAACCTAGTTAGCGGGCGAACGTCCTTAATACTGTTATTCATGGCTGTTAATGATTGAAGATTTCTGAGTGACTTTAAACTTTCCAAATTAGAGTACCTATTCCCTGAAATATCTAGCAACTCTAGATTGACAAAAGTTTTCAAAGGATACATCGGGAAATTGATATTTCGGATATCGAGCATTTTCAATGTGACTGGAAAAGTTTGACTGTTTTTACATCCGATGAGCTTCTCATAGTCAATTGTAGTGTCAATAGAATCATTCAAGATTAAGGTCAATTCAGATAGATTTGGGCATGTGGGGAGTACCTCATTTTGCACGCAAGTTAATTTCTCTAAATGCTCAAAACTCATGTTTGGATCATTGCCTCAATCATCATTCTTGTTGGGCAATGGATCGTCTTTGAGATAATAAATGTTGCGAAGAGCCTTTAGTTTGGGGAACATTCTCATAAATACCTTAAAAGGTATCTTTTTGTTAGGCCTTTTGTCATATCTACATGCATATACTTCCAATTCACGTAAACTCTGGTGGGTGAAAATGTTGTTGGTTGTGATGAACCCATCCAAAAAATTATTCCTTATTGTAAACTTTTTTAAGTTCGGAACAGACTGTAGCTGGAATATCCAAGGAATTCTACTCCACCATCCAGTATAAGTTCCTCAAGTACAGGTATCGCATTTTCGAAGGCATATCCAGTTGATTCAATTCTCCGTCTCTTCAGAGCACTTGATTTCTGATTCTCGGGAGAGTTCATAGTCTCTAATTTTTCCAATTGCATGCTTTCGAGTAAATTCCTACTTTCGTATTTAGGAAGGGTTAATGAGAGTTTTCTCATTCTTTGGCAATTCTCGAGAAATCTAAAGGTTGATCTCGTTGACGCTAAAGCTTCAGGAATATCTGTAGAGAATCTGGGTAGATAGATGAATGCCTCCTTTACATGGCATGATAATATCTTTGAATTTCCTGAAAACTGTTCCAATTCCACAATTTCTTGAAGATCTATTAGAGTTGAATAAAGGTAATAACTTGCTTCAAATTTATTTGTCTCTATAACATTGGTTAAAATGTTTGTGACATTTTTCTCTAAACGTTGCTGCATAGTTTTTGTACGAATAATAAGACGTTTGAGTAGCTTTGACCCTATAATATCCCTCATAGTGCCCCAAATGGGAAGCTCCGCTGCAATGGAATCCATTTTGATTAATGAATGTTTGTCATCAATAAGGTCCACAATGATTAATACAACTTCGACAGGTAAAGAAAATATATTAGTCATCTTTGTCTGTTAATGTGGATATATTCTTAATAAATATATTGAGAGGATCTGTTTGTAGCGAAAGCTCTAGTTTTTGGATTGATTGTAGGTTTATATAAGTATATAAAAAATTCATGAGTCTGGAAAATACATGTTGTTTGACGGGAAGGAATGAGGCAAGGCTAGTTTGAGGTTTATATAGGAAATAATATAGAAATAAGGAAAATACATATTGTTTGGCAGAACGACAGTAAGTAAGGAACATAATTTTTGAATTTGGTCTTCTTTCATGTCATTATTCCTTCACACTGTTTTTCCTTCAGTTCTCACAGTGAATCTCGAGAAAAGCTGCATTAGTCTCCAAGAAAAATAATCCAGCAGTATGGTGCCAATACTAGGAGTACCGTTAATACCCATTATAACCCATCGTAGACCATCCCTTAATAAAAAAACACCTAATATATGCTGATTTCCGAGCCTTGACAAGGTCTAAAGAAGAAGAGAGGAGTAGTTTACTTAGCAAGAACTACATATCTGTATTAATATCATAGATCATCACTTTATATTAATATAAAATCATTATCACCAACCGTAGGGATGACAAATGCGCGTTCGTTTGGAACTATGCTATAAAGACTAGCACTGGGATGGTTATTATTTTCATAGAACGCTCCACCAGAAAATCTTGATGGGATTGTATTGATAGATGAGGTTGACTACTGGTCTTGTTTGTGCAAGGAATTAATTCTGCGGCAGCTAGAAGAACGATCTACAGCACCTACAGTTTGCACCACGCTAATATTAGAAGAAAACTCTGAGTTGACTGCAGGGGTAAATCCTGGAGGCTCATTCTTCACATTGAACTCTTTACAATTCTTTTCAGGCGATTTCAACCTGTATTTGTAGAAAAGAAGCCACAGAATGCTCGTTAAGGTCGCTAAAATTAGCGAAGGCGGCGTCGATACTTTCTCCATGTATTTGTTTGAGTTTTTGCCCATTTCTATTATCCAGACAGGCGAATCACCGAATATATCTACGATACGCTTAAGTTGATGTTACTCGTTCAAGCCTGGAAGAAGAGGATGTCCCTGAAAAATCTCGGCGATAATGCAGCCAAATAGCCGCATGTCTATGGCACAACTGCACGAGATGCCCAAGATAACCTCCGGAGAATGGTAAAAACGCAGCTGGATGTACGAATACACTGTCTGACATTTGTAGCATGCGCTTCCAAAGTCGATTATCTTAAATTTCGACTTGTCGAGAATCACAAGAAGAATCCTATCCAGTTTGAGATCACTGTGGATAAAGAGCACAATTATCGAGCTCAAAAGCTGCCTGGCAGCTTCGAAAGAGTTTCATATCCAACCCATTGTTTGACAAGCTCGCATGAGATGCTCAACATAGCTCGAAGGCTATATCATATATGCATAGATGCCGTTTGTGCGTAAATCAGTCATTAAGACGCAGAGAATGGCGCTTATCAAACGGATCAATTTTCATGTTTATTGTGTCGAGAATACTACCTTCGTGAGCGACTGGTTCAAGTACGCAAGCATCGATTTGATTATCTTGATGGCTAAAATCTCCTTGTTATCGTAGTTGTTGTTTTTGGCAGGCTCACTGGGATTTGTAAGCACGCGTTGCGGATTTTTACAAAGCTGGTAATTGAACGCTTGACGGCAGAGCTTACAAGATACTGTTGATGCCTTTAAGGCGCGAATCAGTACCAGCACCAGCAGAAGCTCGCCGGAACTTTGATGTCGGGTTTACTGTGGACACTCAATCATCAGATGCGTGACGTCTGTAGTTTCTGGAGCGCATACAGAGGAACCCGAACTGTACGCATGGAATTACTGTTTCGTTATTACTAGTGTTTTCGTTACTGTTTTTTGTGGATTACATGATATACGTTTATTTGCACACTCATCAAAGAGATTGTGATCTTTGTTAAATAACTGCACCGTATTGAATTCATCCCATATCTTGGTTTTCCGGTGAATATTTTGTACTCATTTGACTTTGATTTAACTATCATTTCGATAAACATAGTCAAGCTATACTATTGGTCCTAATGCATGATATAATGGTAGCGCTGGTAACATATATGTTACCTATTGCATTATGCATGTGGCATGTGTGACAGACAATACGAATAGTTGCAAGATGTTGAGAAGCCACAGGCATTTATCGTCATCAATATATTCGCGATGGTATTAATTATATAGCTAGAATTTTGTTGAATCTACAAACATGTGATCAGAGAAAACCTGTAGAATAAGAACATAGGCAATCTTAATTTTGATGCTGTTATATCGTAGATGATAGCACCATAGTTAAGTCTATAGAGAAAAATATGGATCTACGAACACGTGCCCTTGCAGCCGAGAACCTCACTGAAGCCACCGGCAGCCACCATATATTCTATATAGAAGAGTATGCAATCAATAACATTCACAAAGCATTTAGGCACAGGCAATCACGAGATGCGACCCGACCCCTGCGGATCCTCAAGGTGTTTTCTGATGTCGTGACAGGCGTGATAATCATGAGATCTTTAATGTCCACAACCACCGTTGAGGCTTATTTAGCGAAATTTATACGACAGACAGATAGTTCCTCATCGTCCAATGCAAACACCAGCTTGCATGCATCGTTTATTAAACGTATGCCCCTCGTATTTTCGTTTCCGTCCCATTCTTCATCTGGAAATCGCATGTTCAAACTTTTATCGGATCAGCGATGACGGTCTAGAACTGGAAAAAAAACTACGCCCCAGGATTAGCTCCGAAACATCAAATAAAATTAGCAATTTTCACCACACATTAATATAAATAATTGATGAAGCAGCAACTCTGGAAAAATCGTGTCATGATCTTTATATACATGGAAACTGCAACTTTTGACCTCAGCACGCCAAAATGACTACCATAACTCATAGGGAAAGCAAACGGGTCATCAACGTCGAGTCCCCCGAGGCTCATGAGGATAATCTTCGAGATTTGAACAATTTTTATTGGACAGACAAAAAGGAACCTCATACATACAGACGGAAAGAAATATTGAAGAGACATCCAGAGGTCTCAAAATTGACGGGCCCGGAACCCTTGACCAAGTACATTATTGCAGCGGTTGTATCCTTGCAGTTGTTCTGTGCATATCTGCTCAGAAACACCCCCTTTTTCAGCTGGAAATTTTTTGCAGTTGCATACTTTGTTGGTGCTACAGCTAATCAGAACTGTTTTTTGGCAATCCACGAGCTTTCGCATAATCTCGCATTTAAGTCGCCTCTCCACAATAAGTTGTACTCTATTGTGGCCAACATCCCTATTGGAATCCCTTACTCGGCCAGTTTCAAGCCATACCACCAGTTGCACCACAAATTTCTTGGAGACGTCAAGTATGACACTGATCTCCCAACCGACTTCGAGGCAATTTTCCTCTCTAATATCTTGGGGAAAGCTTTTTTTGCAACGTTCCAGATTTTCTTCTATGCCTTGAGACCGATCTTTTTGACCCAAGTCAAGTTCACAATCATCCATGTATTGAACATCATGACCCAGGTTTTCGTAGATTATTTGATGGTTCATCATTGGGGCGTTAACTCGCTTTACTATTTCATTTTAAGTTCATTTCTCGCAGGATCCATACACCCTACTGCGGGACACTTTATCTCGGAGCATTACATTTTGAACCCTCCAACCGATAGACAGCAGCTCAAAAACAAGTCTCTTTACATCAAGACTATAGAAGAAGACGAATTTGTCCCACCACCTGAGACGTACTCGTACTACGGGTTTTTGAACTTTTTTACGTGGAATGTCGGCTTACATAACGAACATCATGATTTTCCGTACGTTGCATGGTCAAAGTTGTTCGAGTTGAACAGAATTGCACGTGAGTTTTACGAGCCATTGCCTGTGACGAAGAGTTGGTCCTGGACTATTGTTGACTTCATATTCAACAAGGACATTACGCTATGGAACAGAGTGAAGAGAAAGACGGCTGACCGTGCGGTAGTTAGAAACACGGATTTGGATGTGAATTGAAATAGGGTTATTAGATACATACTAGAAGATACAATACATGATAGGAGTACCACCCTTGAATTACTAACCCCACCCTGTCCCAACATGCATCAAAAAGTAAATAAAAAGTAAAAAATAAAAATTTCAGGAAAAAAAATTTCATCGCAGATGATCTATTTGAAATAAAACAAGAGAACCTGACAGAAACGATCCAAAACGGGAAATAAAGGAGTGAACCATGTTGACATTTTGCCCGTACTGTTCTAATATGCTTATAGTGTCAAAAAATGACTCTACAGGCCAGAATAGTTTCATGTGTAGAACATGTCCGTATGAATTCCCGATTGTCGGAGTGTCAGTGTATAATAGAAAAGAGCTAGAAAGAAAGGCAATCGACGATGTGCTTGGGGGAGATGGAGCGTGGGACAATGTGGATCAGACTGCGGCTCAATGTCCTCTTGACAACTGCGGCGGTGATCGTGCATATTTCTTCCAGTTGCAGATTAGAAGTGCGGATGAGCCAATGACAACATTTTACAAGGTGCGTATTTTCTCTCTTCTCCTCTCTGTGGGGCAGCAATTACTAACAACAAGCAGTGTGTCAAATGCGGAAATCAATGGAGAGAGAATTGATATCTCCGTTACTGTACAATATTTATAGACTTCCTTCATATATCATCTCATCTCATCATCTCATTTTACTCGTTTTCATAATAATCATAATAATCATAATAATCATAATAATACCCTCTTTACACATTGTAGTCCGGCGCTTAGCCATTGCGGCGCTTGACCCACCCACAAAATTCAAGCGTCGATGATCTGTTGGGGTGCAGGAGCTGCATGCATATTTTAAGGGCATGTTAAGGACCGCATATTTTGGTTGCCAACTGACTACGCTCCTTTGGGTTGGCGCTTTCTATTCCTTATTTCTCTGAAGAATATAAATATGGAGTGATTCCCACTTCTTCGCTTCTCTTTCTCTCTTCAATTATATTTCTTTTATCTCTTCTCTTTTCTATCATCACATCACTCATATCTCTTTTATGTCTTCCCTTGCAATCTTCAGTCTTCTGGTTTACTTTCAATAACTTTCTGTCTACTGTCTTCTTTACTATCACCTATCATATATATATAATATATATATTCAATGAACCGCCCTTCCTTGCTGGTATGTATCCTTCTCTTATGTCCGTCCTCTCTCCTTCCCCTATTACACCAACTAACACCATCAATAGACTTCTGACAGCCAGAAAAGTCTGTACTTTGATTTCAACATTGCGGACGTCAACACGTTTGCACCTGACCCCATAGGCGGCGCGTCGTCGTTCAATAACCAGAAGCAACAACACCCCCAATCGCACCCGGGCGGTTACCTTTCAAACATCACCAACACCTGTAATGACCTGACCAACACCAACAGTCCCTGGTCGAAGCCACCGTTGAAGACTTTGTCCAATGGCTCGTTTAATAATCCAATTGGAACCGAAAACCACAGCTTCCTTGTGTCGCTGAACAGTTTCCCCTATGGTACAAGCAACAACAACAAGAACAACCCCACTCTCACCCAGAAGAACTACAACATCAACAGCACGATTGACAACCCCCCTTATATAGCACCTAATCCTTCTAATAATTTCCGCACTCGCCACAACTTTTTGTACTCCTCTAACACTCTTTCTCAGAGCTCCAATATGAACAATGAGTTCAAGGGCCTGGACTTTAAGGGCTATCAGCCAGCAGCCGCGCCTGTCGTAGCCCCAGAGACCAAAAAGGACGGCGGCGACTATTTCCTCCAGTATCTCCTCGAGGAGACGTCGTCTGACCAGAAATTGAAGAGCCAATTAAACATTAAAGACATTCAGTTGAAGGCGCTCGAAAAGGACGTCAAGGAATTGAGCGATGCGCTCAAAAAGGCGTCTGGTTCTAGCAAAGCCGCCGAGGACTTGAATCTCGCCCACTACAACATCCCCAAGTCGCTCGAGGGGCTCTTTTCCGGTCTTTCTGTGAAACTACGCGAGAAAGAGAATGAATTAGAGGATAATAAGCTCATTTTGAACTCGATTCTCACGGCTATAGCGTTGAATCCCAGCAAAAACGCCACTGTGACAGCTGCCTACGGACAGTACGACGTCGAAAACGTCGCCCACAAGATGGTTACGCGGCTCAGGGTGCTCCAGGAGGAAAACGACGAGCTCTGCAAGCTGCTTGGCTACGGGAAGACCCGTGAGAAGGAGATCGAAATAGGCGTATTAAAGCAGGAAAATGCCAAATTGAAAGAGGAGCTCAAAAGCCTCAAAGAGCCGTTGCTGTAGGCCATTTTACGTTCGTTGCTAGAATTTTACTAATAATATCGTCAGTTTATATCATATTAGTGTATAATCAGTATTTAATTATCAGTATATGACCAGTATCTATAATCATCACGTATAATCATCATAGTAGGCTAACCAAGCCCAGAGCGAAGCGAGGTCTAAATAAGAAGAGATTATGATGATGATGGTCTTCTTTTTCTTCTTTTGGACCTCGCCAAGGCTCGGTAGCTCGCTTCGCTCGGCCTCATATCGAAGCACTAAGCCACGAGCGAAGCGAGGAAGAACGAAGAATAACAGCATACTGTAGACGCCGTACTCATCATCGTAGGAGGCTATTTAGGATGCTGCAACAACGAGGTGTGTTCGTCAGAGAGAGGGTCCACCGGTTGGTCGTAGACCTTGGAGTAGCCCAACTTGTTAATAGCTTCAACCATCTTGTCACGCGTGGCTTCAGTAAGCTCAGTGACGTCTGCTTTGGTCTTTCCTTCCGTACTGACGGGTTCGAGACACTCCACAAAGATGGTTCCGCTGCTGAAGACCTTCTCCTTGAAGTTAATGATGTTGGAGGTGTTGGACATCACGATAGGGATCAAGGGGATCTGCGCATCGACAGCCAAATGGAAGGCTCCTTTCTTGAATGGCCCCAAGAAGAGGGCCTTAGCATAGGACCGTGTGCCCTCAGGGAAGAGGAACAAGCTCTTCTTGTTCTTCTTCAAGTCTACCAAGGCCCTGTTCAAGGTGCTGATGGACTTCTCTCTGTTGGCTCTGTCAAGGAAGAAGGTGCCGCTTAACGACATGAACCAGCCCAAAAACGGGATGAACTTCAACGACTTCTTAGCGGTGATGGTGCATCCTTGAGGGAATATTCTTCCTAAGAAAAGGATGTCCAACGTCGACTGGTGGTTGCCGATGAGAATTCCCGGGAGGTTGTTGAGAATGCGCTCCTCGTGTCTCACCACAATGTTGATGTTGAACACCTTCGAGAACAGGTAGTAGAACACACGTGCCACAGTCCATTGGGCCAACTGTGGCTTCCCAATGATGGTCAATACAATGGAAGATATCACCCCGTATACGGCACATCCAAAGAAGATGAATCCGGCAAGAACCGTCTTGAAATAGAATTGGATTGTTTTGAGGAGGGCCATTTTGCTGCTGGTGGTAAGCATGTATGGTATATGAAGAGATATCCAGATGTAGATAGATGTAAGAGGCTAAGGACTGCTCCCAGTTTGAATTTTGTCTTTTTCGTTGGTTCTCTTTATGGTAACTGGTGGTTTTTTCTTTCCAGCTCAACAAAAAATAGTGGGATGAGAGGGTGTTGGGGGCATTGGAAGCTATTAGGCTTTATAGTAAGGAATGATTGTGTGATATTAAAGATATATAGTATGGTAATTGGACGACTATACTGAGTATACACAGAGTATATAGACTTCCTGTCCCTGCCCTTGGCGATTGGCAAAAAAAATTGCAAAAAAAATTGCCTTCACTCAGATTCGAACTGAGGATCGCCACATTACTAGTGTGGTGCCTTACCAACTTGGCCATAAAGGCTGTGAGCGAGAATTGATTTCGCTCTGTCCATGGCACCAAAAAATTCTCTGAAATTAGACTTTTTTTTTGGCCCGAAAAATGGTACGTAATTTTCTCGGTTTTTGAAAAAATTATGACGCACAAATATTGCGTAATATCCAAACATTAATCATCAGTGGGTGGGTGGGTGTTGATAGTTGTTTTGATAATAACTATATCTTCGCTAGCAGAATAACATACTTGATTTGTGTGGTCTTGATAAATGAATTATGTTTTTCCGATTTGATGATTTGATGATTTAATGAGCTAAATAAAGTGGAATACAATGCCTCAGCCACAAATTAAAAGTCCTTGAAGCATGCTGTAACTCCTAAACACTTTCTTATCTTAGTGATATCAGATATATTGATATTACTATGATGGGTACTCAGAAGACCTTTCGAGTTCCTTATTGTGCCTTTTTTTTTTTTTTTTGTATTTACATCTTGTATTCACCAAATTAATATAATATTCATTGGGGCTTATCGCTGTGTTTCAATAATAGATGCTTAAAATAAATCTATTACGAAATTACTATTCACAGTGATGCAAGACCCGAGTACCTAAGGTTTCCCTATGATTGAGATTAGATATCCCAGTAAAGAGTACACAAAGGGAGCATTGGTACAAGCAGAAGCTTTGAGATGCATTCATAGTAATGATGTCCTTCCAAAATATTGAGGAACCCTTGATAGAATTCGACTCATGAATAGTGTCAACATACAATAACAGCTTCATACAGTATACCTATATTAAACATAGCCGTAAATATTGGCACTGCCATAAAACCTGAGGACACACACTATAGACACTTTAGAGAGAGCTAGTCATATAAACGTCCTATTGACGCAATAACCCTGATTCTCATCTTGATGAACATGTGGAAATTCCGCTTCTTCTAATATTGAACTAGCTATGGATCATTCATCATCCTCCAACGTAGTCCTAGAGTCTACTCTTCCTGGGCACATCCCATGATAACCAAAATATCTTGAGAATACTTACTAGTAGCGTTTTTCCCTTTATAGCACCTAGATAACGAAGCAAACTCTCCATACCACGAGGTGAATCATATTATAAAACCATCTATCAGCTATCCAAGTCTGATAAATCCAAAGGTAACATCAGGTTCTGTTTTATAATACACATATCAATGAGTTACGCTTGTGCACAGTGTCGTTAGTCTGTAGTCTATACAGTCTCTTATGAAGCAGCTCCACTGTGTCAATGACCCCTCCTTGTGCCTATAAAGCTGTCCTAGGGTATTATTTTGAAGTAGAACTGACATTCATCATGCTGACAAACACTTTGGGATACAGCATTACATGATCATATTCTGAAGGACACTATATATGACATATCTACTTACTACAAGCTGAGTTTTTGAACTACAACGCAATCCCCAAACGCTCAACTTTGACCGTTCTTTTCCTGACAATCTTTTTATAAGCCTAATCAAAACGAAAGGTGCCGCTATTTACTCCTTTTGGAAACAAAGACTAGAGGAGAACTTCATAACGGTAAGAATGCTTGCAAAAGACATACTTATTCCTTCTGAGGTGGCATTATATGTAGATTAAGTAGTAATTAGGCACTGTTGAATATATAAAGAGTTACACGAGTATATAAGCAAGGAGGATATCGCGATCATGTATGAGCTTGATCCCAGTTTATTCCCAGTGAGAGTATTTTGGCTGAATACAGAAGAATTAAAGGAATCTGCTTTAAAATCATGCTTCCTTCAAGCGTATCCGCCGTTTTTTATTAGCAACAGAAACCTTTAAAATCTTTCAAAGGAGATTTGTATGCCTCCTTTGGGCAGCTTGGCTACTTAAGGCCAAAGTCGCGCATATGTGTTTCATGAAGTATGAGCAGCAGGATCATTTTGAAAGAGCTGTAAGAGGGGGAGTTTTGCTGAAAGCAATGGAAATGAAACTTTACGAGTTAAAGAGCACTAAATATATAGCAGACTTTACCCGGGAGGGAGGGACAGCCTAGAGCAGCACAACATTCGTTCAAATTACCTATTCATTATGGAAATTTCATATATTATGAACTATATATGGAAAGTAACAACGGTATCCTGAATCAAGATTTGTCCGGCATCCTAACGGATTCTCCTCACACCAATCACCCCTGTACAGCTACCGATGTCCGGTGTATACCTTTGGTTCATCATCAATGATAGAAACCCAAGTGATAGGGGATCACTCATCAGTGAGTGTATGCCTGGGACATGGGAAGGCAAGTAGCGACCCAAAATAGAAGCTTAGCGAGGCAAAAATGTTTGGAATCCACTGCACCAGTATTTATTCTGTATGGGTACAGTAGGCAATTAATCCGTGCACTGATGAGTTGGATGATTCAATTCGATTTACTATGGTTTGATTTGATTTCCCCATAATAATTATAATAGGACTTAAACTTCACTCTATGTATGGTATCTTATTTTAGTTTTGCCAGCTTCGATTCTGTTTTTAAGGTTTTAACTTAACACCACCCGCAACCTATCTAAATACGGGGCTCTGGCCGTATTCCAGAAAGCCAGAAAAATAATCTAGATCGTAAAAATTACCAAAAGACCCATAAGAACTGGAACAGAAGCTCAAACGAGTATAGTGTTCAAAACAGAAAGCATTCTGACTACTTTCACGATTGCATTTAATCAGAATCTTAACCACTATATACGTGAAAAACAGAGTATTTTTAATTTTGCACAGTACCAAATAGATAATTTGGCTGATATATTCCGGTGAGCTACACTGCAATTCCTATGTGGGAAACCACTAACCCCTTTGGGCCATTTGAGAAAAAAACTAAGCAAAAAAAAAAAGGTGTGACAGCGACCAAGACATCAATTATCCGGCAATTGTTCCCCGTAGAACAACAAGTTCAAAGGATGCGGATAGTTGATTTATTGCATTTAAGACTAATTGGTGCTAGACTGTTAATGAACCCAATACTTTCGGGGAGAAAGTTGAAGCTAAGCCATACAGATCTTGGCTATTGCTGATAAGGAAACCCAATCTCCACAAGGGCTTTTTCAAGAGCTGTGCAGGCAGACGCGAGACGCTACAAATAATTATCAATCCGACAAGGCAAATACGTTTAGAAAATCAGATCATGCAGAAGAAAAAAGAGTTTTAGACACCGAAACATGTTTCTGTCTAAGCGCAACTCCATGCATCTGAGCGCATAGCATTTAAATAGAAAAGGTTAAAATGTGTTTGCCTGTGGCTTTTAAAGCCTCCAAGAATCATCCTTCTTGACCACCAACATTTGGTCGCTGAATCGTAAAAACATCCAATTTTGCGTCTCATTTCAGCATCATTCTCATTGTGTTAAGCTACCTGGAGAATGACCGAGAATACCCTTCGTACTTGAAGATGAGCTGGGAGTGTCGACGGGGAGTTATGTGATGCTACTTGAACAATATTATTATTGAGGTAGGCCACTAAAGGTCTGACAAGAGTGACTCTGCACCATAATTTCCGTCATTTTGATGCTCGTTCTCGTCTATTTTTTTTTGTTTTTTTTTTCAA
This sequence comes from Saccharomycopsis sp. yHQL182, assembly GCA_030490795.1. NCBI lineage: Eukaryota > Fungi > Ascomycota > Saccharomycetes > Ascoideales > Saccharomycopsidaceae > Saccharomycopsis > Saccharomycopsis sp. yHQL182. The sequence continues at coordinate 844,798 of JAKVQV010000002.1, read as the reverse complement.
TTTCGACTTTGTATGTCTTGTAGAAAGGTATCACTGTCAACTCTTCTACAACGAAGCTGATCAGCAAAGATACGCTACTGATACATAGCGTATACAAACTTCTTTAACGGGCTTCAGACATCACTTTCAACTAATCCATATATCTTTTCTCGGATTAGTACCGAACAAGAGTAAGGGAGGAGAAATTCCTTCCTTCTTCTCATTCTCCAAATCTGTTCGTCCGAAGGACAATTCCCTTAGCATATCAGAACTTAAAGCAACGAAAGTGTTATTGATAAGAGCTATTCAATCTTAAACTAGTCCTCGAGTTAGTAAATGTATCAGGAACTGACTTTATTGTCTGCTTTGTGTAAGCTCGTAAATTTATTGTGACACCAAAAGAGTATATACAAAAGAACCTGCTTGGAACACTAAGAAAAAATTGTAAAAATCATAGTCAATCTTCGACGATAATGGGAGAGTTTCCTAAATCGACTTGAACTAGTAGCTAATAGGCCGAACATACGTCACCAGCTATATTAAAGATAGTAGTGGCATGTTCTTCATCTATATTCATAGCGATAACAGTTGTTTCAAAGAGAAAGCCTGAGTGACGCCCATGAGCACATAATATGACTTGACCAAGGAAAGTAACGTCTGGATGGCTATACCAATACCATTGTTTATAATATGCAGTTATCTTTACATACTTCTGTTCGTTAATTTGATACTGATAACAGGAAAATATCTATAGCAGATTGCTACAACACAATATCTGGGTTGTTGTCTCAGAAGCTCTGGATTAGATCTTCCAGAGTAGAATCTCTATGAAATATATCACGAAGTGCAAAATGTCCTTTTTGTCTAGCGAGTGATTCGTATGACAAACTTTCGGGAGCTTCACGGGCGATGAGAGAATTTAGTTATTCAGAATTGTAACTGCGATATCATGATATTTCAAGAGGCAATTAATCCAGGTTCTCTATCGTTCAATATCCAAAAAGAGAACCCAAAAGGTTGTTAAACTTATTGAAAATAATACCTACTATCCTTTGAGACTCTTAAATATGCTTGCATAATCCTGGGTTGAGGCCCTTGAACACGACTAAAAATCAGAAACAAGATACTGGTAATAAATCAGAACACAATAATGGTGAAGCCTCTTGGTGGCTATTAATATTACTCACAAATCTTAACCATTCTCTAAATCTCTTAACAATGAATCCTTGAGTATGTAAAGATACAACAGTCTTGTTAATCTAAAGCAAAACTCACATGGCACTCGCTAGCTCTTTTTAATGCCCAAGATGTAATCAACTTTTTAAAATAGAATACTGTTCACAAATAATGTATTGATCGATTTAATATCCTGTAGAAGTTGAGGTGTAGTTGATCCCTATTATTGATTTCGTATCTCATGAAAGTATCTTTGATTAGATAACTATTAGATGTAGTGTCTACGTAAATGTCCCAACATTGCTGTTCAAATTACACTGCACGAGAGTAGACAACATGAATGCCAGTATCGTACGTTCATATATTCTAGATACTATTCTACCAATATCTGTACTTTCTATCCTTTACTACTCATGAATTTATAGTTTTCTGGGAGCATTTCTGAAGAAGGAGACCGCTTACAAGATATCCTGTATTAGATACTCGATACCATAGGGAAACCTTAGAAAATTCTTCTGTTGCAGGCTTAATACTAAAGGAAAATACCCACCAACAGGGATTCTGCTGAGACTAACCACTGTAGTAGTCTATAACAATAATCTAACACACCCGTCGTCCAGGTCTAGTAGCCATTATTGACGACGCTCTGACCAAACTCAAGTCTGACGATAGAATGTCACCCCTCTATTGACACGCGTATATATAATACTTTATGAATCTGCATCCTGATTAGGAGAGAGCTATAATTAGTCAGAAACAAGAGAGAAATTATCTGAAATTTTGCAGCTATTAGAGACTTGTGATTAGAAACGAATGCAAGTGTTTCTCGCAAGGCTACAGATTCCGAGTTCTAGAACTTCTCTATGCAACAACACTTTCTGTTTTATAATGAGTTGCATGCTGCATGAATATTTTTTGTAGGCCAAAAACAGATACGAATCCTGCTGTGTAATCTTCGGCAATGGCATCTGTACCGCTCTTTATTAACTCTGTGATCACAAAGGGAAACCTGTAGCTCCATATTCGTCATCTAACTGTACATTAATAATAGATAATGCAGCCAATAGCCAACACCGGAGCATGTACATAAAGCGGGAACTGGAACGCAGATAAGCGTCCGATATCAGATAATACATCCATAAACTTTCCAGCTATGTGAATTCACCCCTTGTCAAGCTAAATATTAACAAGAGATGCTGAATCTCCAAGGCACAGCAAAGGTAGGATTACAAATAATGGAATTGGGTCCTGATATGAAAAGAAAAGAAAAGTACATGGAACATTGGAATCTTTCAATAAGTTAGTCAGTTAGTCATGATGACGACTTTCAATTAGACCGGACGAGACGTATGCTAACTGCACAAATGTATACTGTTCCCCCGCTCCAGAAGGGGCATGAATTTAACCCGCCTTCTGCAGCCTAGAGCTCCGCAGAACCCATTTAAAGTAACCCTTGCGCGACATATCATACTACCAGTAAATGTGCAGGACACGCTCAGTCCACATAAACAGGAAACAACATGCTCGAGACCATCAAAATGACTCTCGCCCTAAATATACAGAGCTAATTCTAGAAAGAGAGCGCAAGCCGCAATTGATATTCTCTGCTGCGTCTTTAAATCCAATTAACCTCTTTTCGAACTTATTAGTAACGTGTGAGAAGTGACTGCAGGTCTTACTTGCCGTAATTTGTTCTCTTTTATCTAACAAAAGAGATTGCACCTGGCAAAGCAAGAGTAAGTGAACTTTAAATGCATAAGTCATCATAATATGTGGCCATTTCTGGACACGGGGAGTTTGCGGGAAGAAAAACCCCTCTGCGGCCTGATGCATGTCTTAATCAATTCTATGCACAAGGGTTGTACGTTAGTCAGGCAGTCTTGATTGACCATCCATGCAATTTTTCTGGACAGAACTATAGTGGGACACAATGGCTAGGCTAGAGAAAGAAACTGACAAAGGAATACTCGTACCAAGATTTCTTGTTTGGTCAGGAACACCTAGGACATGTCGCGAAACCCGATGTCAAGTACTTATCCACGGATCGTCGATTTCGTGAGTACAGGTACTGCATTAATTGACCTGGAGGGTATTCTGTAGCGGCCCATGGTTGTTAGTTTACATGTAATTGATAGCACTTAAGCGAAAACGATCCCGCTAAATCACAGCAGAAAATTTTTCACTCAGGACTGAGAGCATTTTTGTATGTTGTGTTTTTTATCGAACGTTTTTGTTTTGCATAGGTGTATAGGAGCTGATACATATTTCATCTTTCACTCAATATAAAGACATATATCGTGACATAGTAGTTTTTTGAGCAGGTATTCTAGGTCTAGCGCAAAAATGGGTTGTAAGGGCCCTATCACTTTTAAAGGGGATGTTTATTGGGCAGGGGAAAAACCTTCTGGAGGGACTACGCGGAGTATCGTCCTTGCGGATCGCCAGAAGGCGGCTGAACTATCGACGAAATGCAGGTGCAAAGATACACTAAAAGACAAAATCATCATGTTTAAGGTTGGTTTTGTTTCGATTTTCAAAAGACTTTAAAGCACATCAGACACATAGAACAAACTATGACAATTATAAAATGATATATATAATCAAGCTACCTGTCTCTAGACCGATAGACTGATGAACTATTCCTGCTACGGCTTAACAAGAGTCAAAACTATCAAACAGACCGGTTAATTGGCAAATCTGCTCCGCGAAAAAAAGATTGGTTCCCCGATTTCCCTATATTGTCTACGCCTTTTTTGCAATTAATACTAATATGGTTGTATCACTATCACATCTTTTAATGAATGCTACTTCGGCCTGTCCCACGCTGTCTGAGTTTTTCCAACAGAATTACCAATAGGGAAAATAAAAGAAAATTTAAGAAATCTTTGACTGTTTGTGGCTCAATGAACTTTAAACAAGGTTCGTCCGTCCGTCCTCATGTTATAATGTGGTTCTGGTTTTCCTAGAGTTGATTTAATTACTTGGTTAATTAAATGTGTTTTTGGTACTATTCTGTCCTGGCTACTCTACTATGCACTTTTTTTCCTTTGTTTATGTTGTTTTGAGACCCATTTGAAATTTCTTATATTTCCCATTTAAGATTGGTATTGACTTCAGTATATGAAGTACATAAGATGAGCGATAATTTTGGCTTTCTTCTTTTCGGACAGATTTTTGTTAGTAAGATTGACCTAAAAAATAAAGGTAGCCATGTAGAGAAGCCTAGAAGATGATGAAGCATTTCCAATATAAATACCCTAAATTCCTCACCCTTTCCCAAATACTGAGTTCTCTGTCGTAATTATAGTATTTAGTTTACTCCAACATTCTGATCTAAGTATTCTGCACTATCTCGAGAGCCTGCTGCATATTTTTTCTGCGCGATATATTCTGGCTATATCTATATTCTACCTTTACCTATACTATATCTATATTCTACTACTATTTTTCTGCTATTTGCTGCCAAAATGCGCTTGCCTATAAAAACATACCCTTTGTCCCGGGTCCACCAACAACAGAACATAGAGTATCAGCTCGAGATCATCCAGAAACCAATGGGTGCCAAAGAAAGCAAGGTGACCAAGGTCAAAAATCACAAACATCCTTTGAAAGAGGTGAAGAAGAGATTGTTGCATCCGTTCCCAATTCTCAGCTTGAAAATATTCAGCACGTGCTCTGTCACCGGTGTAAGAACAGATGTCACTGCAAAATGTGTCAGTTCATACTTCATCAAGGCCAGCATTGCTAATGATCACAACCAGGAGTGTCTTGTTGGCTCACATATAATCAGTGGAAATTATTACACGATATCTGCAGCTCTGGACAAAAAGGTCAGATCCACCAATAGCAGAAAAAATCCCCCTAATAGACAAGGCAAGGTCAACGCCTATTTGCTGCTGCTGATAGTCTCGCTGGTGACTTCGAGCTCCAGAGTGACACAAGAAGCTGCAATTTCTGGTGATAATGACTATTTAATTTTCATATTTCCGGACCTTGGTATTTTGGACCGTGGGAAACATATTATGAAATTCGAGCTATTCAAATGCGAGTCTTACAATTATTTGATCCAGCCCAATGCCAGTAATCTTCCGATGATTTCCAAAGTTGGCGAGTTGATCTCGCCTACTGAGGTCATCATCTATGGGTCTCGCGACTACTACAAGGAGAACAGCAAGCTTGAAATCTATCTGAGATTAAAGTCTGAGTTCGAAAGAGTTTCTAGCAACCCGATTTTGCAGTATTTAAAGAACATAAATGCTATAAATGAGAATGAGAAATATTTTGGTACTGATGAAATTGATAAGAGATTGAAGCTGATTCGACCTACTCTTTTTTCATCACCGCCAACCTCTCCTCCTCCTCCTCCTCCTCCTCCTCCTCCTCCTGCTACTGCTTGTGCTGCTACAAGAGATGTTTCCATATACTCGGGGTTTCAAGATCCTTTCACGAACGACAATTTGACCAATTTCATCAGCAAGTCGATGGAAATCTCTCCCACAGGATCCAATTTCTTGTTCATGGACCATTCCATCTCAGAAAACCCTGAGCCTGCTGATGCCAGAAAAAGGGCTCATTCAAGTTACTTTCCCTTCTCACAGCAGGTTCAACAGGTGAAGAAGAGAAAGGAACTGGAACCCTGGAACTTCCCACAAGCCACTGTAACTAGGGGTGATAACGGACTCTCAGCTTCTACACCTGCTACCTTTCAATTCAATTTGGATCTTCCCCCAAACTTACCGGACGACATGAATCTTCTAACACCTAATTCCGACCGGTTCTACGAACTGGGTTCTCACAGCAGTCCTGGTGATTATGACTTCAGTGACATCAGTAATCCTTCTGCTATTGCTACTCAATCAATTGTTCCTCCTATGAACGCTACAGGAGCCAAAAATGATGTACTGACTGACCACATGGACATTTTAGTTGACTTTCTCGAGAACCAAGACATCACCAACTACAATCAGCGCATATCCATCTTTAACCCTCAGGGATACTACTAGATGCGTTGCTGCGCTGCTGCGCTGCTTCGCTATTTTTCGTCCTTGCTGTGTTTTATTACATATTTTACGTTGTTTCTTATATTTTAGTTGTATACAGATTTATTATCATTATAGCATACCCCTGGGTAATCTTCCATCTCTATCTAGAGTATTTTGCGATGCTATGTATAGCTTTATCGTATGGCATTATCTTACAATATATTATAGTCAAGTAATTTTCTAATTTCCACCTCTTTTTGTCACATCACGAATCAATATTAAGGTTTGTATACAATGTCTTTCACTTACCTGAACGTGCAATAAGGCACGTTGATAACAAGCATGCTGCGCAGAAAAAGATTTACAGAACCTGATAAATAATAAACACAGAAGGGTAGCAACTAGCTATATTTAATAAAACACCAAAGCCGTTCCTATTATTCCTAACACAGCAAATGTACACGTATCATTACGATGCCGTAGTCTAATTGCTACATATCGATAAGATAAACCGGCAACGTTTGTTTGGAGACGGGACGGAAAAAGCATGGGGGAAACAAGTAACAAACAAATAAATGATGCAACTTCTACATTTTACGGGCTCCCCTCAGGTCTCATCTGTCGTAAATCATCAACGTCTTTTTGGCTGCCGCGTATTGCCGGTCCAAAAACCCCCGACGGAAATAAAACTGACAAACCAGGCTGATGACGTCTTGAAAAACAGTGAAGCCGCATAGTCAACCCATGCCCAGGGGCCAAAAGATACCCGATTTTCTGTAGTAGTGCAGATTTTAGCACCCCAGGAAGGTACATCAAGGGTCTAGCTGAACTATGACATAACAGCTTTCAAAACAGAAACGATATATCGGATGGTGGAATTTTGACTCCAGTCAAAGTGGCTCTGGAATATGGTCATGTGTTGCTAGCTCCGACTAACAAACGGAGTTTACCGAATCCACGGAAATTTTTGGTTTTCGTCATGAGAAAAGCATATTGCAGGCACCATACAAAGCAACATAAAAAAAACGCGTACAATTATCTTCTCCAATTCGTATAACACACATCAAAAACATCATACTGACATACACAGACACACAGACATCATACATCGCTCGTGCTCCATGATCCTATAATTTGTCTGAAATTTTAACCCATGTCAAGTCATTCAACTCAAACCGCGAAAAACATCATAAATATAGGATCCATAACTTTGGCCGCTCCGAATTTGGGTGCGCTGGTGCGCACACAACCTTGGATTTAAACCTTAAGTGCAGAATAAAGCGAGGGAATAATTGCTTGTTTTTTAATGACAAAGTTTATATGGTATAAATGATCATTTCGATACTAAATTAGTGTATGGATAATGGATGTCATGATCTTTGCGTATGCACTTTTTCCAATAAAATGTAATCTCAGCTGTTATCAATGACTACAAAGCCGCAGGAAATAAAATGACTTTGGTATTTACACTAATGTATTATTGTAGTCTTACGTATAAATATTGTCTTCTTCCCTTTGCTTTTTGATTCATTATTCATTTGCAAACAAAATATTGTTAATTTATCTTGATACATATTACACTCTGTTATTCATATCTACCACTTTTTACTTATATAACGTCTTAACAGCTGTTGCTTGGTTGCCAATTCAACATTTAGATCAAGACTCTTAATAGCCAATCCAAGAACTTCTCTTCTCTGTCTAATCATTTTGTCCTTTTTATCCATTTAGCTTATTAGTTGCCTTTTGCAGGTTTATCCCCTAATACTTTTATGAGAAAGGCATTCAAAATTCTGCCTCTCAGTCATATTGAGGTTGTTTCAAATCTTAACTACCAACTAGTGTTTCTCCAGGAACCAAAAAACTCCAGAGAATCCACAAAATACAAACCGGCTGGCTGTTCCTATTTCAAGCTCGGTAAACGATTACTCAATCCTCATCCTATTATTGGCTTGAAAGTATTCTCACGAATCACCTGTCTTGACATCACTGCCCACGTTGTGAGTCTGTTTTTTCTCAAAGCCCAGCTAGTTAACTGTGCAAACCCACAAAGACTTGTAGGAACCACCACCATCGCCGGGTTCCTTTACAACATTCCATTGGAATCCAACGACAGCGATCTCAAGGAACAGCTATTTGACAGCGTGTTTGTGTTCAAATTTGATGATATCGGTATCTTAGGTAGCGGTGTTTATGATTTGCAATTTGAGCTTTTCAAAGTTGAAGGGTTTGATAATTGTCTGATCACTAAAATAGGCAATATATTGTGCCATAAAGTCCGTATCTATAAAGCCAGTGAGTTCTATTCCCCATTCGTCCAGAAAGAGGCAAGTATTGCTTTATCAAAAGAGTTGGAAAGAGTCAAAAATAATTACATAGTCACTTTTTTGAGATCTCTAAAGCTTATAAAAGACTCCGAATACTGCTACAGCACCAGACGTACAGAATCTAACAGCGAAGAAGCAGCTACTATTGATAACGGAAATGATCACTCAGAAATTGATACTGGTTCTTCCACTGTCAAAGATGGATCCACTGAAATCAGGGGCACAGAAGAGTTTCATAGCTCTTTTTTTGATCCGGCTAATAACAAGTTCCATTGGGGTTCTGAATCAAATGCCAGTGCCAGTAAAGCCCATTTCTCACAATCATTGGCAACCGACCAACCCTCACAGTCAAGGCAAAATCACAGCATTATGGCTGATATTTTTCAATATTCCTGTGACTCAGAGGTCAAGCCATCCATACACGCAAAACCCCCGCCTGCCCTCTCAGTCATCACCGACATATTTCCAGGCTATGAGTCAACGCCGGTCAGCAGTCTCTATAACTTCAGTAATGAGGACAGCGAGATGTCCATAGTAGAAGAATCATCGCTTGAAGACATGACTGGCCCTAGTAGTTCTGGAAATTTGTATTCAGGAAGTGAAAATTTAGGCACAGAATTCGATTCTCCAGGAACTTTTGACGAGGTTCATCAAAGTGGTGCCAATCATATTCATAGTAGATTTACTTCTTGGAACACACCCAATACATCCTATAATACCAACACCAACAACAGCAATAGTTACAACAATAACAATCTTTACTGCAATAACCTTGTGCTTGGCAGCAGTTTCGGTTCTTCCGTGGTCGGTAATAATGATTTAATAGCTAATGTCTATGGTACTCCTAACTTGCCTATATCGGCAGGACAGTTGTTCAACGGATACTATTCCGGAGTGGATACTGCTAATTCCAGCAGCTATAACGAAGGTAATGACCCCGATAGATTACAAGAGGATGTTAACGGAGATATCTATAAAAATATCGGTGTCGAATGGGAACAGATCCAGAATCTGAAGAACCAAGATTTCTTGGAAGACACATTCTACAAAAACGACGACTCGTCGTTCTGATTGGCTTGCTACTTCTACAACTGTGCTTGGACTGAATTCTAATCTTCATATTATACAGCAACTTACCATTTTATGTATCTTTTTCTAATTAATTATGACGTTTGGAATGTATTCATATTTTATCACTATTATCACTATTATCACTATTATTACTATCACTCATATAATGATATAATTCGAGCAAAAAAAACACCAATCAAAATCCGACCATATTTAGCCTTACTTTTTCTAATAGTCCGTACCACCATAGGACGAAATGCCCTAGATGTCCGAGTTCTGCCCTTTTTATTTTCGGCCACCTTTTCTTTTCGGCCCCTTGACTGGGACACTAAGGCGCGATTCCTATCATATTGAACCATCATTGCTAACTGGCTTAGTACAATTTTTTACAATTCCTAGCTGTTTAATAGATTTTCCACTTTGGTTTGATATTCTGCAAACAAACAACCCCCAAACCTAATAGTAGTATTAACCGATCGTAGGATTCTTGTTTCACATAACTGTATACACTGAATAAAGAAACAACAAAACGAAATATTAAGAAGCTAATTTAATTTAAATTAACCTGATAATATCATTCATTGCAGAACGATTTTCTGGTTTAAGAAGTTGTACAATAACCGGGCATGTTCGTTACCTATTAGTAGAGCAATTTCTTCTTCTTCGAGATTTACCAATTCCTCAATATTCCGCACATGTCGAATTATAACGTGATAATTAGCAGCGTTGATTCCTGGCATGTTCCGAATCATGTCGATCGCTGAATCATTCGACTGTCGGACCAGCAACGGCGATCTATCTAGCCCCTTTGCGTCCACTGTATCCAATCCCATTTTAATTGAGGTCTCAACATCTGGATCAGGGTTCCCCTTTTTCAAGTCTTGGAAGATTTCCGTAGTGTGATACGGGGAAGGGGACCATATTATTTTTAATTTCGGAAACGACAAAAGTAGCATGGTAAGTTTTAACTGGATATCGTGATGCGATTTCTTTGTAGCAAACGCATCCTTGATCTTCGGCTTGAAACTTTCAAACCGGTTTTTGAATTCAATAAATGAATCCAACGAGAAAGACTTGCTCTCACTGAATTCAATCAATAGGATAACCGTAGAATAGTATTTAAACATCCGAGTACATTGACTGTACAAATTACCTTTTTCAAAGGACTGGATTAAATCCGGCACGGACTTTCTCTCAACACAAATATTATTAGTTAAGATATAATCTCCTACAGTTATCACACATGGAACCACATTAAAACCAGCCCTAAATAGTAGATTTGGTAATGCCGATCTAAACTCACGAACATCAATGACCACTGTATTACCTGCGGTCACAATTGAGAAGTTATTGGACCTACCATTTGCGGCAGCAGCCGCAGCATCAGCAGCCGCTTCTTCATTGCTTATTCTCAATTGTCTACGATTTGCACCACCAATTCGCGAACTGACAAGCTGGAGTCGTTCTTTATCCAACAAAATTGAGCTATTGGGCTTCTTGCTTTTAGGATCACGAAACTCTTTGCCTAATGTTCCCTTCTCCTTTATGAGTTTCGTGAAGCACCGCTTTTCTTGCTTGATCCTGTTAAGATACTTTTGCTCTTCGATAGATTCACCATAATACATAAGGTATGTTTGAAGCGGTAGATGGTGATTTTCGGCCTGAAAAATCTCTACTCGTCGAACAAAAGCTAAATCCGGATCATACATAATGACATGAGACGGAAGTAACTCGTTCAAAAGTTTACCATCAGTTTTAGGATCATATTTTTCGATAAATATCTGTTTTGATTGATTCATCAACTCATAGAACCGTGAATGCGCGGGGATTTGTCTCTTTGAGTTTAGTACGCCATCAACATATCCTTCATCGTCTTCGTCATTAACATAAATAGGTGCTTCATCCGAATAAAAGTCGTTCATTTCCGCTTCAACGGAAACATCCTCTAAATTTTCAGGAACGCCTTCAATGTTATTGAACTTCGCTGTATGCAATCTCTCTACTTGTGCTATGTAAGCACCTCCCCTGGTTCTTCTTCTTTTACTCATAGGATGCGACTGTTTCGAGAAGCTTCTTGATACATTTATGCCTTCATTTGGATCTCCAGAACCCTCAGTTTCATTACCATCTTTATTATTCTCTTTATAATTACCCGTCTTGATTTGATCCTGGTGGTCCAGTTCAACTGCAGTATTACTGATCTTGTTTATTTGTTCTCGGACCTCTGCTTCATTTTCTTTTACCACCTGGTTGATTTTTTCAGTAACAAGAAACTTATTCTCTTTCCAGGCCTTATAGCTATGGAATTTTCTAATTAACATTTTACGTGCTGAGAATTGCTGGCCATCAAAATCGTCGCTGTTATCTCTCAAGGTCAAAAGTAGACTCTTCAATTGAGACACGATTTTAGCACTTGAACACATAATAAGTATCGGACCATTCGAGTGTGAGGCTAATTCCAGAGACCTGCTTTCATTAAGTCTTTGTTCAACAACTATGTCGTTCAATAAAATTGCTAGTTGTTCCCATTTAGGTAGTTCTTCTAGTAAGAGATCTCTGGCATTTGCAGAACCTCTACCTTTTCTGATTCTATCGTAGACACGTTTCTTGGAAAACGATATAACAGTGTTGGCTTCATCCAACATAAGCCATGGACTGCCATTATAATTTGTTCTTCCACCAACTTTACTGCTCAGATATTCATGAAGAATACCTTCGATCTGCTCATAGAATTCTATACAATCATCATTAATCAAACAAGAAAGAAGTCTTTTGAGCATCATTAAATCATTTAATAGTTGCTTCGTAGTCCAAGAAATCAAATGCCACACTTTATTGAAAAGTGCCATGACGGAATTAACAAAATAGTCGTCCAAAAATTTAGAGTAATCGTCCTCTGTTGATATATCTGTGGTCACAGTGGACGAGGTATCACCTCTATTAAGTTCTGCAAAAATCTCAGATTCGCTTGTGACTTCCGGATTATGACGCTTAATCTCAAAGAGAAGAGCTCTAAGACAAGAAAGAATTGCCAATTGAATTCGCTGCATTGAGTCTGTCATGCTGACTTTGATCTCAAGAACGTTCCCAAAAGAGCCCGTCTTGCCGTCTTTTGCTGCTTTGAAGTTCAATGACTTAATGATATTCACATGAAATCGAGGCCAAAGAATACATGTTTCCAATTCCATGTTTCTTAACATAATTCGTAATGGATCTATCACCGATCCACCGAGACTTCTATTTGCAGTATTTATGAGGCCCTGGGGTTCTTCAGATATGCATTTGATGAACCCCCATTTATTTCTAGACCGGTAAAAGTTGATAACAAACGACTCATTTGAGGTTTCGTAAATAGTTTCAGCATGAAGAATTAAAAGCCCTGTGATCAAATTCGCATCCACAATCCCAGAAAGTAAATCCACAATAAAAACTCGTGAACTGATAGATATTATACCACCAGACTCGTATATTTCCTTCCGTTTCTTGGACACAATCTGCTCACCTCGTATCACTTTAAATTGCCTTTGCGAGAAGTTATTTCCTTTATTATTTGTGTCGTCAAATGAGGAATAATAATTCTCCGACCAGGAAAGTTCCGTTAATTGTTCCGATATAGTATAATTCTCCTCCTCTTCAGCACCAAGCAATATAACCAAGCTCTTCTTATTAGTTTCAGCCGGTGCATTTTCTGACACAGAGGAGGAAATTGAAGTGGTTGGGGTGCTCACAATATGAAGAAAATTAGCCACAATAGAATCAATTCCGAGCCCTTTTGCAATGATAAGAAGACAGTCTTTAATTAATAATTCCTCAAGAATGATCTGCTGGAATTTCAATGACAATGACGAGCTCACATCTCTTGTTTCTATAGTTTGTTCTTCAATGTGGCTGGCATCAACAGGCTGAGAATCATTAATGCTGCTAACCACCGGGATTTCAGTTCGAAGATCATCGATAATTTTTATTTTGGATTCTTTTGACTTCTGCTTTTTAACAGCGTCCTCATCAGATGAAGAATCATTATCTTCAACAAAGAGGGTTGACATACTAACAATATTTTATATCAATATTAAGGGTGTGAATGGGGAATCCAATACGCCTCTCATTATTAATGTCTCATCGCGATGACCCAAGAGGTATTACTGATTTATTTTTACATTTTTTCATCATAATTTTTTGACGAATCGACATCAAAAGTGGGACGAAAAGTCGGATTATCTATGGCTGGAGTCGGATTATTTATGGATGGCCATAGATATAGCCATATACCAGGGCAATTATATAGCCATGAAATAGCTATGTGGATGTCCAAGTCCCAGTAATGATTTTTAATAATTGCTGAAAAACAAGATCTATCTATAAGGAAGCCTACAAAGTTTCTGACCTCCAAATATCAAATATATCAATTCTCATAGAATTCCAATTTTATATTACACATTCATATATAAATAAATATCACATACACATCCAACTATACACCTTCTTAGCTTACCTAGTCGGACTTCTTCTTTCTAGATTTCACCGCAAGATCCTGGTTTCTTTCCTCTTCTGTCAATAACAGCAAGTTCTCAACGTAAGCACCTTTCATTTTATTCCGATTACATGTCAAGGTTCCAAAATGTCTCTTAAGAGCATCTTTTCTAGCAAAAGACTTCCCACAATTATTGCAAATGTGGGCCAAAACTGTGGCATGTAACTGTAAATGTTTGGCATAGGATGCGGTTGGAATCAGCGAATGGCATTTCTGACACACAGTGCAATCAACATCATTTGCAGCTTGAGGATGTGGTTCGTTCGACTGGATCACTGTATTATCGAACGGATTTATGCCACCACCACCAACAAGAGGATTATGAAGATGGAGAGAAGACAGCAGCTGTGTGTGCTGTGCTAATGGTTGATGTGACAGAGTATCAAACATATCAGTATGAGCTGATGACATTAAATTATACATATTGTTTGAGAAACCAGCATCATTAATATGCCCGCTGCCATTATTTACAGGAAGAGAAGCTTGCAGATTTACATCGGCAGGAAGACCAGAGGTAACACTGCCGGAAGGATGTGTGGTTGTTACTGGCGTAGAAGATGGACTATCAGAAGAAGGAGACAAAAAGTCCAAGAAATTAGGAGCATAGGACAAAGTATCATGAACTGAGTTCCTATTTGACCCATTGGCAATAGAGTGGTTATTTCTTAAGACCAGATTAACAACAGAGTTCTTATTTAAATCCTGGTTGAATTTTTTGAGTTCTGGATTAAAGTTAGGGTAATTGAGAAACTTGGCTGCTGACATAGTATCAGTTGAAGACGCCATATTGTCCATCATATCGTTTCCCCCATTAATATTATCACTGAATTGTTGATGAGAAGCCATTCTATTCTGCACTTGTCTATAGAACTCTGTATCGTGGAAATTGTTAGCTTTTTCATTGAAATTCGTAAATATATCATGACCAATCCTTGGGAACACATTCAGATTATCGAATTTAATTCTCTTAATATTGGGTTGATGAGAATGTGGATCTTGGTTTCCATGGTTAGAATTGTCAAAACTATACATCAAATCACCAGATCCAAATCCAAGTAGGAAATTGTTATTGGAAGAGGTTCCATTTGAGACTTTGTTGATGTTGGTGTCCATGTTATTGTTATCATGATGGTCATGATGTGCCGATTCGAGGTCGTTGTCATTAACGAAGTTGTTGTTATGAAGATACGAGACCAGCTGGTTGAAAGTGCCGTTATTGAGGGAGAGGTTGTTGACGTTTGGATTAACATTATTAACATTATTAACATTATTAACATTATTAACATTAGTGATGTTGCTTGGATTGATATCGGTGATGTTTGGATTAACATTATTAACATTATTAACATTATTGATGTTGTTTATATTGATATTGGCAATGTTGTTTGTGTTAACATTGTTGATGTTATTTGGATTGACATTGTTGACATTGCTCACATTATTAATGACATTTGGGTTGATATTATTGAGGTTGTTTGTGTTAATATTATTAATGCCATTTGGATCGATATTATTAACAGTATTAATACCAGTTGTGTTGATACTGTTGACGTTAATATCATCGCCAATAACAGTATGATTAACTGAATTAACAGCATTCTTGAGGGTGTTCACATTATTAACACTGCTCACATTATTAACACTGTTCACATTATTAACACTGTTCACATTATTAACACTGTTCACATTATTAACACTGTTTACATTATTAACACCATTAACACCATTAACACCATTAACACCATTAACACCATTAACACCATTAACACCATTAACAGTGATATCACTGTTGATATTGTTATTTGAGACATTAACATTAACATTAGTATTATTACCATTACCACTGTCTTTCTTTAGCTCGCCAGATTCCGGAGTTTTAATTTCTGCCGCGATCATTGGCGAGAAACTACTAACCTCCAAATTATTCTTATTAGACTCGAAACGAGGAACATCTCCCAATAAACTCTCAAAATTAGCAGTTGACAGCTCTGTTTTGACGATATTATTGGCCTGACTCGGGTAGTTATCGCTAATAGACACGGGAATAAACGGGGAATTTGGTCCGGTTTTATCATTCAAATCATCATTTTCATCAAGACCGGTACGACAGTATCGAAGATCATCGGCTATTTCTTGAAGAGATCCCTTATAGCAGATCAACCTCTGGACTAACTCTCGCACAGATCCGGTATTTCTAAGACCTTTTATCTTGTAGAAAAGCCGGTTTTGAATTATCCGGCCCCGATCAAGATCAACAGTATTTTTGAAGTTTAAAACAAGGGCATTCGCTGCCTTTTCAAAAAATCTGAGATCTTCAAGCTTATAAGTATGGCTGTTTGCTTCAATATCCTTGAAAGCCTCGTTTAACACCTCGGAGAACTTGATATACGTATTGATATCTACGTCGTTATTTGATTGATACTCGCTGGACGGAGCAACCGAACTTATTTCCGTAGAGAAAATATCCGTTGAAGGATCAAAATTCAAGTTATGAAGCTCATTTTCGGTAGTATTGACGGCAGAAGCTCCCGATGACGAGACGAATGCTTCACCAGAATGTTGATTTGAAGTTGAGGCAGGTCGCTGGAAACTGGCCTCATTATCAATACTACCAGCAGGCTGGCTATCCATACCTGAACCGGGCAGAACTTCCACGGAAAAGTCGCTGAGAGGCCGCGTTCCGGGCATTCTGGATATTGTTTTGTGGTTCGAGGAGTGGACGTATTTATGATAATATTGAGATCTATATGTCCCTTATAATTATTTATGACCGGAAAATATTATGATTACCGACAAAAAGCTCTGGTAGAGTAGTAAATCCTATTAAGAGAGACAAACAAAAACAGGCTCAAATCTATAGATGACCAACACCAGTTTATCGAGGTCGAGACACTTAGAGACTAAGATAAGATTTCATAAGAGTTTTATTTTTTATTTTATGTTTTAATGTTATTAATTAACTAACCAGTTTTTGTCTCTTTCTTTTTGTCCCTTCACAGTGCCTATCTTTCCTCTTTTGAGTGCAAGCCAATCTATGCAATCTACCAAACTGCAGGTAAAAGCAGAGTTTATGCTAACTGCACGCCGAAAATTTTTCCTTTTCCATTTTTTCTGTACTGGTGGCGGAAAAACAGCGTTGCGTCTCGGCCCGATTTGGGTGCAAAACCCGGATATTGCCTGATTGGATATTGCTGGGGTTACGGAAGGTTGCTCAACAAGGCTTGGTGAGGGATTGTAAACCACACGCAGAGTGTTGTAGGCAGGCAACGGGATTAGCGGTATGATTTGTAATACCAAATAGCTCGACTGGGAAAAATGTCCACGGACGGACGCTGAAGGGGTTAAATGCAACCTCCGTTCATTCAATTCTGTAAAGAGAGTGAAGGTTTACCTATTGTCGTTGCTCCCGGAGAAATCTGTGTCCGACCAACTCGGTCAAAGTTAAGTTAGTGCAAATAGTCGTTAGTGGAGATGAAACGGGAGATGAAATGGGAATCCGTTCCTTAATGGAAGGATGAAATAAGAGTAGAAGTGGAGACGGAGGAGAGTTGAAACAGAAAGAAGTATACACTGCACTGGATAAATACAGATAAAGACACATAATGACAGATAAGTTAAAGCAAAGAAAAGTAAAGTAAAGCAAAGTAGAGCAAAACAAAGCAAAATGAAGCAAAAAAAAATAAAACAAAGCAAAGCCATGTATCGGTTATGTAAAAGCAACGGTCAATCAAGAATCCGTTAGATCAACAGACTATATAAACCATCCAGCCAGCATGGGCTTTAAGCCTTACCGGCGAGATCTGCGATACAAGTCTTACTACAGATCTACAAACTAAAAAGGGCCACACACCGTCTGAGATGTCAGATGCTGTAGGAATTCTCTACGTCATCGAAAATCATTAAACATCAAACAATCATGGAGGCAGATCCCAGTTCTAAAAGATGGTATCAAGGAACAACCTATAAAAGACCACGAATTTTCCCGTCGGAGATATTTTGTGTGGTATTTTCCTGGAGCTACCGAAACGCCGAAATATCCATTGAAAAAATCCGAGAGCTACGTCATAGGGGCCTGGCATGGGGAAATAATCGCTACTCACTAGGTCAATATTCCTCCATTAACGAAGACTCTGTGGGTCTGTGGACTGATATTAGAAGACCTCAATCAGTCGAGTTATCTCGTAATGTGAACAGACACCACAAAGGGTAAGGGCAATGCCAATAATACCTCCAAATTGCTCCCGCTCACATGTCAGGGGTTAGTTTTCTGTGGGTCAAACCTGTGAGTCACACAGCTATTTTTTCTTGAAGGGAAAAAAAAATAAAAAAAAAAAATAAAAAATTGCCAGAAGGACAACATAACATATTCGTTCATTCCTTTAATCCCGTCAAAGGAAACCACAACCAACAAAACAACGACATCAACTGTCTCCTCGATAGATATATCAACATATCTTGAAACCCCTTTCCCCTTTTCTGTTCTCCTAGCAAAAAGCTCTTTGAGAATTAATAATCGCCTATAGTCTCAGAAGAGATCGAATTATTATTCTTCATTTGCTGTTTTTTTTTCTTCTCTCTTCCTTTTAACCACCGTCACCATTGATAACCAATCTTTGGACCCATAACCAGTTATTATACACCCAGATACTATTCGAACATCAGTCAGATCAGAGAAATGTACTAATTAGTTTGCTTTTCTATTTAGTTCTTTTCCCTCTGATATTTTCTATTCCGAATTCTTTTCTTCTTATCTTATCCTCACATCTTCGTTCCGCCGTACTGGCATACCAAAACACATCTATACTATATATATATATATTAAATCTATAAAACAACACTAACAAAATGGCTATTGGAAATTTATCCGAAGTCCTATCCGATCTCAAGTATCATACCATTTTAGACAGTTATATTAAGCCGCAAACTATGGGGATTATCGGCTCCCAGGGTCCGAGCCCGCAACCATCGGTGTCGCCTAGGCAACGCTCACACAATGAACCTCCTGTTGCCGAAAGCATACCGGATTTGACCGACAGTGAATTATCGGGCGATTCTGATTCCGAGTCTGAATTTGAGTCCGAGAACGACGTTTCTGAGCCAGTTGACGCTGAAAAGAAGGCTGAAAATAAGCAGCATCAGAATCACAAAAATGATGATGGACTTGTTGCTGCTGCTACCGCCTCAGTTCCTGCTGATAATACTGTCGGCACGCAGATCGTGATCAAGATCATTGTCAGAATCATCTCGAATTTGTTGATCAGCAAGTTTCCTATTGATGAATGTTGCAACAATAGAAACGCGTTGATGATCAACAATTTAATTGATTTTTTCGAAAAGGTGCTTTCTCGTTCGCGACTCAGTCTTAATCAGTTTCTCATCTCCAACTTGTATCTTTTCAAGTTCTTGAGACAATATTCTGAGAAGTCCGACGAAAAGTTCGTGAATTTTAACGACAAGTTGTGTCTCCGCAGATTGATTATAACAAGTTTCATTGCCACCAACAAGTTCTACACCGACAGTTTCAGCTCCTTGGCATTCGATGCTAAGAGATCATCAGGCACTACAAAGAAAGCTGCTACTGTTTCTGGAAAAATTGCCAAGCCTACCAAACAACAAAACACCAAGACTGGCAAGTCCAATTCCAATAAGATATGGTCGATGATGACAGGGTTGCCTATGAATGAACTCAACATCCTAGAGATGCAATTCAACAAGTTCATCAACTACGATTTTGCCGTTGATTCGCAAGAACTTGACCGTTTCAAAAAGGACTTGAATCAGCTCACAAAGTTGGTTATCAGCACAAGACATTTCTAGTGCTGGCTGTCCATACTTTTGTACCATTTATACTACTAGGAGCTGCCAAAGCTTATATTTCTTTCTTTTTTTGTTCTTTATTTAGTTACTTAGTTTTATAGCTCTCAAATGAAAAAATAGGGTGGGATCATTATGGGTATGTAGGAGGCACGTTCCTGGGCGGCTATTAAACAAATAAATATATCAAAAATAAACTTTGTTAATCAAGCTCTTCACCTGGGCGTCAAATAGCTCGGTTTTGATCGGCATGTCCAACGAATAGAAGGGATTCTTCATCACATAGTCGCTGTATGTGATATATATTTGGCGGAGGAGATCCTCGGCAAGTTGATAGTTTTTGTTTAACTTTTTCTCTCCAGGAGCACCATGGGCGGCTCCAGTAGCACCTACTGAACCATTTGCGCTTGTTCCCACAGCGGATGTGCCTGGAGCCCCTGTGGAAGAACCAACAACTCCCCCTGAAGTGACACCCGTGCTTGAAGCGCCAATGTTTGAGCTGTAGCCTAATAAAGCTGCATTATTTGATTCTTTTGCAGTATATATGTCGCTGTTTCTTTCTTCAACAGTTGGGGATGTAATCAACAAAAACTTTATTCCTGTCAAACTCTGGAATATAAATATATTGAAAAAACTTGTTTCGATGATATTAAGCCCTGATGTGTTGGCGCTCATGTAGAAGAAATTCGAGTTGAGTTTGCTGTAATTGCTAGATGTGTTGAGTAGATTGGCATTATTTATTGTAGGATTGACCTGGTTTGTGAAGTTGGCAATGAGCTTACTAAGCTTAGACTCCACCCCTATGTTCACGCTGGTATGGAAAGTGCTTTCAGGAAGGGTTTCTAAAGCACTGCCTGTCCCTGTGAATGCAGGCGTGCTCGAACCTGCAGGAGTGGTGGCGCCTGGCGTCGTCGATGCTGCACCAGCAGCTGCAGCTTTGTCAGTTGAGGAGCCCGGACCTCCTATTAGGGTAGACCCAGGTGCTGATAATGCTGTTGGTGTGGTGGTGCTAGTATCTACAGTCTCATGAGGCACAGCCTTTGGAGTGTTAGGGGTCGAGCTTCCAGCGCCTGACTCTGGATATTGTTTGGCAAGGATCTGGGTAGGGGTTAATTTTGAAGCGATTGCGTGCACTCCATGAATCGTACCTGCGAACACAAGATAGTCATTTATGGATAGTTTGTTAAGACATGTGGTGTAGTCCTGTTGGTAAACAAGCCCACCAGCTTTATTCAATATGTATAGAGAATGTATCATGGCAACTCCTTCTTAAAATGATCCGTTATTTATGTGCACCTGTTGAGTATGAAGCCATACATGAGGTGATGCAAAGGGTCTTTTCGTCTCGATTTCTGGTTTTCGAAACACGTAGAGAAAAAATATGCACACTGATTTTCAGATGTTGGTCTGCAATTTTTCCTTGAGCAGTTCAACAATTACCCGGTTGAGAGCCGCCGGGGCTGGGGGACGGCCGCTTAGAGAGCCGCCTAGATATTTACAGCAGCTATCAGCTAGTAAAAACACTCCTTCCACCACAGAGACGTTCTTTTTGACCACAAGAAGTTCTCCAATGACTCCAACAGGTAATATAGCCGAGCTATCATTCAAAAAGCTGAGTTTCAGAAACTCTATCGCGTAAAAAAGCGACCTTTGATGGTCCATGAGAGTCAATTTATAGCTGTTTCCGCCCGGAGTCTCCCTTGCAGCTCCTTGGGCTCCTTCCCCAGATGCCTCGTTATTTAGATCCACATCTCTGATCACCACGTTCTTTTTCTTGCCCTTCATCGAACCTTTGGCTCCGTTTCTTAACTTGTCGGTGCTTATTTCGTTAGGAGAGATTTCTCCTAGAAGGTCATCGATCTGGTTGATTTTGGACTTGGATATGTTTTCGATATGAACGATTTGAAAAATTGTATCATAGGCTAGGTTTTTGGATGTGGAGGAGATTGGTGAGTATGTCGAGAGTTTGAGATTATGGGATGTATATAGACTGGATAGCTCATTCTGGGAGAGAGTTGATAAGTTCATTGTGGGATGGGCTTGATTAAGGTATGTTATAGTGTGGTAGGTTGGTAAGAATTGAGTTTTGTTGGAACCAGATATTTTATTTAGATTTTCTATTTTCTGTATATAGATTTGGATGCGTTCTATATAGATGTAGATGCAACACTTATCAATGATAAGTTCTGTAATTATGGATAAAATAAAATCGATCATGTATTTCCAGTAGCTTCGCAGGACGATATTTTCACAGTACATTACTTAGTCAATAGTTAGTTTATAGCCCCAATGGTAACAAAACAGGTAATTCACAACCCTAATGCTTTTAATTTACCAAAGATTTCTGTCATCACCTCATTTGGATCTTTATGGTCTGGAACAATCATCACCACCGATCCCGTATAGTTGACATTACCATTTTTATCACCCATCTTGTCACCAATAATCACCTCTTCGCCTGTTGGCACTTCAAGGTCCTTGAATTGAGAGACAACCATATTTGGTTTCATGTAATGATTCTTTCTGGCACTGACGCGAGCTTTGGACTCCTCAATTGAAATATTGAGAAATATAAACACCACCTTGACATTAGAATCATAGGAATGAACCTGTTCAATTATCAAATCACGATAGGCCTTTTTTAAGCTAGAGCAGCTGACCACAGAAAATTTTGAGTCATTCAGCGAGACCACCAATTTCTCGTATGACAACCTTGCCAATTGTTTCAACCATCCCCATCTATCATCATCGGTCAACGGAATCCCGTTACTCATCTTCTCCACATTCTATTGCATATCTTTGTCAGTACATTTTTTTATTCAACTTGGTTGCCGAAAATTCCATGGTTATCTACTTACTTCTTTGGGATGTACAGCATCACCTTCAGTAAATGGAGCCTTAAAATGCTCGGCCAAAGATTCGCCTACACTGGTCTTTCCACAACCAGCCGGCCCACCAACCACAAATATATATCCACTGTGTTTATCCATCTTATTAACTCCAACTAATCTTATCTGCGATCTAATCAAGATCTTACGAAAGAGACGAGAAAGAATATAATCTGGGGAACCTCCACGGAATTAATCTTTTATACCAGTATTTTCATCGGAGAGCGGAAACAATAATACCGACCAGAAAAAAAAATAGTCTATTTACATACTATACTAATAATAATAACATTCTAATACTATTGAGGCCTGGATTATAGCTTCTTTCTATTTAGCTGCTTGAATTTCAAGCCCTTGTTAATATCGGTTTTCCATATTTCGTCGTCAGAAGCCTTATTGTTGTTTTTTACGACCGCACCATCTTTAGGTCCTCTGTAGAGTAGTTTGAAAACTAATTTTCGTAAAGGCTCCATGATTCTTCTCACCACCACAGGCATCAAGCCTACTGAAAGAGCCACCCTCACAGGGAACAACAACTGTGCGAGATTTATTGCTCTACAGCCACTATTGATAAATTTCTCTTTGTCTTCAATACTATAGTAGTTGATTAAGTCCATAGACTCAGAAAGATTTTGGGCAGCCTGTATTCCACGATCTACCATCATTTGAGGAAACTCTATATTGTTAATGGCTTCTATAGGAAGTCCTCCATAAGAATAGAGACCATACCAAAGAGATACCAATGGAACGATCCCTGAAAGTTCGTAGATTGTCACAAATGAAAAGAAATGAGAAAAAGGTGATTGGATGAAATTAATAATATTGAGTTTCAAGAACTTTGGAGATTTTACAATAAGAGGCGCCCCAAGAAGTGGATACCGTGCAGTGAAAATTTCGATCAAATCCTCGTCCGTCTGTGCCTTTCTCAGACTTGTTCTGGAGGCATAACTAGCTCTCTGTTGATTATTTATGATGTTGGGACAAGACGCAGATATAATTTGAGGTCTGCAGATCATAAATGTATCTATGGACCGCAATCCAACGGATTTTCCAAGTATTCCGGATTTAAGACCTATCATATTTTCATATACTGTAGATTCTGCTAAACCTTTCCCACGCTCGGTTGCTTGCTTCACTCGTGCTGCTTAAAGATGATCCACTCTCATCAAATCATTGGAGACGCAATTTTGTTAAAGAAAAATTTCGCAATTGAAAAATCATGTGACTTATGATGTCTGCATGGGTCTGCACCTATGATGCGAGACATGCATCTTTCTTTTTGTGCTGTTTTGGCATTTTAGGAAATATGGCTTTTATTTCATGACACCTATCATTGTGAATGGTACTTATGTTTGGATTAATAACACTTAGATTGACGTAAATAGCACCATAATTATTGATACAGAAAATGGCACAATGGAACAAAAACAATTTCCGTAAGTTTTTATATCTGTTTGATATCTAAATCCAAAGATACGGACAAAATTACTAACGGGACATAAAGAATATATGGAGCCACTTACTCCACAAGTTCCAAACGCGGCTGGAAATCATTCAATGAGACTCATGAATTTCCAGCGACAGCAGCAGCAACAACAGCAGCAACATCAACATCAGCAACAGTATTTCAGTAATGAGCCCATAGCAGAGAATTATTTGCCAGTAAGGTCTTCGTACTATGAAACTGTGTATCCTTTATACTCGTTTGATTGGTCAAATCTTTCTTATTTAGAGGCTGGAAAGCAAGATATCCAGTCGGTTGTGCTCTCCAGTTATCGTGAGGACAACACAAATAAGCTCCAAGTAATTCACAGCATGCAGGACTCGTTTGGCGACGAAACAGGTACTGGAGAAGAATACGAGTTTTGGAAAACCAGTCAGGTGGATGTAGAATATCCAGTAACCAAGGTGAAATGGGATCCAATGATGCCCAAGCATAATATTTCACGATTTGCTACCACCAGCCAGTTTCTTACTATTTGGGAAGAGGTTCCCGTGGATAACAGGGGCGGATCATTTTACGGTCTTATAGGACATGGAGGGCAAAATGGATCGGGACGCATAATTGAAAAGAAATTAGATTTATTAAACTCTAAATTGAACCAGGATCTGTTACCTCCCTTGACCTCGTTTGATTGGAACACGCTTGACAATAACTCTATCATAACCAGTAGCATAGACACAACATGCACCTTATGGGACTTGACAAAACAGGCTGTGAAAACCCAGTTGATTGCTCATGATTCTGAGGTCTATGATGTGAAATTTATACATAACGATGTCAACAACTTCATGTCTGTTGGTGCTGATGGATCGGTAAGACTCTTTGATCTCAGGTCGTTGGACCATTCGACTATTGTGTACGAACCTCCATCGAAAATACCAATGGGTGGTGCAGTAGGTGCGTCATCATCAGATGCAACTGCAGCTGCAGGTAAAAACAGTGAAATGCCAATGGTGCGTCTTGACACCTGCAAAACCGACCAGAATCTTGTGGCCACTATTGGATCAGATTCGAGTTTAGTTTTTATTTTGGATATGAGGTATCCGGGCCATCCAAGATATATTCTCAATGGCCATTCGGGAAGCGTCAATTCCATCGCCTGGCATCCTACGAGACAGGTGTTGCTTACAGGGGCTGATGACTGTCAAGCGCTTCTATGGGACTTGGCAGAAATCAGTAAAACCGAAAGTTCTACAATGAGTAACCTGTTTCAAAAACGAATGCGGGCCAATGCAAGTGTAAACTACTTCAATAGTAAACCTGACGCAGGTCGTGCAGGCAAGCATAACACCAAGAATAACATAAAGAATAAGGATGAATTCTCCATAAGAAGTAATATCATTGGGTTTCCTAATTTTGGGTATGTAGATCCTCTTGAGATAAATAACGTGGGATGGAACCAACAGGGCAATTGGTTTGGAGTGGTTAGTGGAAAGGGGTTCCAGGGTGTGCGTGCTACATGAATGACTTTATTACTTCGAAATTTGGGTTTATAACGCATACCATATTAGAATTAATGCAATACACTCATTATAGAATGAAAGCAATCACTACAGCTCTTTATCCATACTTACCAGTATTATATTATTGTTGCTATGAAAACTAGATTATCTATATAAGAACCATATAACAACACCCAAGCATTGATGGCTAATGCCAACAGAAACCAAATAAATTAATTGCGCAAAGCACAGCCGCACCACTCACGTATCACATCACATGTATCACATCATATGTATCACATCATATGTATCACATCATATGTATCGTATGTTCACATGTTCAACACGACCAAAATTAAGTCAAGGATATTAGAGTCATCTTCCTTGGTCATAGTCTTGAGATTAGTAAACATTTGCAGTATTCTCAGATAAGTGTTTCCTTTGAGTCTATAAGTAAGATTATAAAATAGAGATTTTTCACTGTAGATATTTGAGTTCCACACTTTCAAGACTCTATAAGAAGAAGAAAAGGATCAATACAACACAAAAGAGACAGCAGAAGTACTCCTATATATATACATAAACACAATCACAAATATATAGCCCCAATCCCTGTGAATTAAGCATTACTCAGCTGTGTGAAAATAACAGCTAAACGATTGATTTAATATACGATAAGAAAAAGTTCCCCTCTTTGATGTTTACAAAATCAAATGCACCACTAAGACCCAACAAAGAGGCGGAAGAAACACAAATAAACGCACAACGGGGTGGCGGTGGTGGTGGTAGCAACAGCTGTGCAGTCTGGCTCTGAAATCCGCCAACCACGATGCTTATACCATCCCTTAGTTGATATAGACTGATCTATTGATTGATATAGACATACAGATACAATGGTTGATCCAGACTCATCTATAGATTATCCCTTGATTGACCCTTGATCGGGTTTTTCCGAGAATCTAGAGCATCGATCTCTGCCAATAATAAAACAGAACGGAGTTTATCTGGTGGAACATCCGTACACTTCGTCTCCTTGTTACATTTCTTATTCCATCATAATTAGACGCATTGTTGCTATTAGGCTAATCTAGACACAAGCTATCTATTGGCTTTGGCTTCAATTAAGAATGCCCCCCACAAGACGGGGAACTATTGGGTGGAGTGGCTTTCTCCAACAAGTACATTAGGTCCTAATGGCACGCACTTATTACGTGTAATAACCCGTTTGGGTTCATCTCTGTGAAATATTCCATGTTGACGGGTCTTTGATTGATAATCAATATACCAAGAGTACTAATTGAACTACCACTGAAAATTCTGAAAAATCCAATACAATGGTTCAATTACATAGATGCATCAATCAGTCCTGCATTGGTTCTTATCAGCAAGAGAAGACTGTTTCTATTTAAAATAAGGAATTCAGGTCTATATCTCCAATAGATCTTCATCTTCATCATTAGCTCCATTCCCTGCCTCTCCGTCTTCCCAAACCGAGCGGTAATCAGTGTAAGCGGAAAATCAAGCGAAAATTTCAAACTCATGCATCGTTCTTAATCCCGAAATAAATGTTTTGAAAATTATATAAATCCA
Organism: Saccharomycopsis sp. yHQL182; assembly: GCA_030490795.1. Classification (NCBI taxonomy): domain Eukaryota; kingdom Fungi; phylum Ascomycota; class Saccharomycetes; order Ascoideales; family Saccharomycopsidaceae; genus Saccharomycopsis; species Saccharomycopsis sp. yHQL182. The sequence goes on along the minus strand of JAKVQV010000002.1, from coordinate 817,494 downwards.
CTCATTCGTACCGCTACTTTCCTATGTATTTATGTTCAAGCTTTGATCCTCAAATACCGCAAAATAGTCTCAAATACATCTACATACAATGAAGATTCTATGCTTACACGGTTTTGCCCAAACGGGGCCAACTTTCTCTGCAAAATCTTCTGGTATTAGAAAGGCCTTGAAGAAGCTCCAGATAGAGAGTTTCTATCTTGATGGCCCAATCCTTTTGACTCCGGCAGATTTGCCGTTTGAGCTCCCAGCCCTTTCTGCCGACTCTGAGACCCCTGCAGCCAAAGAGGAGTACCGTAGTTGGTGGTACAATATAGACGAGTTTGATATTGAGCCTGCTATCAACTCAGTCAAAGAATTTATCAAGGAAAAGGGACCTTTTGATGGACTTATTGGATTTTCTCAAGGTGCTGCCTTTGCTCAACTTTTAACCAACAACATGGAGTCATTAGGTAACACTACTCCTATCAAATTCGCTATCTATTTTTCTGGATACACTCTTAAAAATCCTCCAGTTCTTGAGAAGTACCTTGCTAATAAGATCGAAATTCCAACCTTACATGTCATGGGTGAATTAGACACTGTGGTTGGTAATGAAAGATCGATGGATTTCATCGAGAAGTATGTGAAAAGCGGAACTGAAACTGTCTACAAACATCCTGGAGGACATTATGTTCCGAACCAGAAACCTGTGGTCAAGAAATGGACTGAATGGGTGGCAAATGTGACCGGATTGGCCGACAAGCCGGCTGCTGCACCAGCTAAGAGTGCTAAAAAGAAAACTCCAAAACAGCCAAAGACTGAAAAGAAAGACGAAGCTAAAAAGCCTACTGAAGAGGAAGAAATGAAGAAAATCTTAGATGGTATTGACAACTTAGGGAAGGCTTAATTATAGATGTATATATAGAGTAGACGCTTAATATAGAATTACAGTATAAAATTCATCTTTTTGACCTGTCTTTATTTAACCCATAATGTTCTAGTTGACCAATCTTTATTTAACGCATATGTTCTATAAAGTAGTTGCATCAATGCCATATGCAAAGACCAACTTGGTGGATACAAATGCAAAAAAAAAATTTTCTTAAAAAAATTTTTCAATGTGATGAGACAAAATTTTCTTTATTATACTACTATTAGTATCCTATTAGGCTACTTATACCTGTATAATATCTAGATAATATCGAGTATTTTACAACAAACCAAGATATCGATTCAAAATGGTGAAACCGAAGCTCAGCGATAGATTGGAAATCTTTAAAGCCAAAGAGGCTCTCAATAAGCCAAAGGCCAAAAAGTCAAAATCAAAGCCTGTTGCTGTGGAGCAACCGAAGAAAGAAGTCAAGCCAGAAGAACCTGTTGTGGAAGACATGAAACCATTGACCAAAGAAGAGAAGAAATTGGCCAGATTGGAGAAAAAGAAGGCTAAAAAGGCCCAGAAATCCAAAGCTAAGGAGCTGATTAGTATCGATATGGCTGCTCCAGAAGAAGATGAAGAACTGATCACTGTGGATGTGGTTGAAGAAGATGAGGGAGAAGCAGACGAAGAGCAAGACTCTGAAGAAGATGACGATGAAGAAGATGACGATGAAGGATACATTCAAGTGAAATCTCTTGATGAAGAATTGCAGAAGGATTTTGCTAGTGTGGTAGCTATAGATCACGAAGAAGATGAAGAAGAAAAAGAGGAAGAAAAAGAGAACGAAGACGAGGAAGACGAGGAAGACGAGGAAAGAACATTGGATTACAGTGCTCTTGCTGATAGTGCAGAGGAAGAAGATGTAGCATATTCGGATGTTGAATTTGATTCAGATGCAGATATAATTCCAGAGTCCAAAGTGACAATCAATAAGACCCAAGCTCTCAGTGATGTCTACGAAAGAATAAGACTTCCATGGTCATCTCACCCATTCACAGAGCATTTATCGGTTACCAGTGACATGAATACCGACTCAACAATCACTGATATTTACGACGACACAGAAAGAGAACTTGCCTTTTATAAACAGGCCCTTTCGGCAGCCCAGAATGCCCGTACAACTATTGTGAAAGACCTCAAGTTACCATTCACGAGACCAGCCGATTATTTTGCTGAGATGTTGAAGAGCGACGAACACATGGACAAATTGAAACAGAAGTTGATCAACGACGCCAAAAAAGAGAAGGTGGCTGAAGACGCCAAAAAGCAACGGATGTTGAAGAAATTCGGTAAGAAGGTCCAGGTTGCAACCTTGCAAGAACGTCAAAAACAGAAGAGAGACACACTTGACAAGATCAACTCCATCAAGAAGAAGAGAAAGAACGACTTGAATACAGGAAACTCTGGAGTTGGTGACAGAGACGAGTTTGAGATTGCCATTGAGGAATCCAATGCTTCCAGAGACGAGTACAATGACCGCAAGAGAAAGTTTGGAGGAAGAAACGACAGAAAGAACAGTAATGGAGGAGATCGTTCAAAGAAGCCTAGACGTGCCGGAAAAAGCAAGCGTGACAATAGAAGACACTGAGTGGAATTGTTGTTTTTTAGAATTTGATATTATTACATGTAATTTATTCGCAGGTAAATGTTTTGTAGTTGCTGATCCGCGCAATAAACACCAAACCAAGCCAGCTTCGTATGTAGCATTCTGGTTATCGAGAAACTCCAAATCAGGCGAACGTCGTCTGAATCTAGTCAAAGTCTTTTTTGTTGGTATTCTCGATTATAGTTAAGCATTGCCTTCCAATGGAAGACATTAACTAGTTTGATTCTAGCATCTCTTATCATTAAATGTACATCAATTCGCCCACTTTCGTAAATTTTTTGATAGTCCAGCCAACGTCATCTGTAGCATGCTCGATATAGAGTCTACTTGACAATATTATAGTTGGAGAGTGTCTTGCATTTGACGCTGATAATGCTCACCCAACTTTCCGTCTCAGAAAAGCCTGGAATTGATGTACAATTACCACAGTTTCACTTGGCTATCTAACATGGAACCCACTTGAAAGACCCCATGGAAGAATCTTATGTTTCCATGCAGTATGACGTCCATTGTCTTCCCTATTTGGACCTGCGAATATAATTATTCCCAATTTATTTTTGCGTTTATCAAATAGCCTGAATACATCATTTATATGTTTGATGTACTTGTCGTCACTTAGCTGAGTGTGTGATTATTCGTAAAATAACTTGCCCCCCATTATCATCCGATTATCGTTCAATTGTCATTATCATCCGATTATCTGTCCATTATAATTGTTATAATTCGGATTACTTGCCTGTTTTTTGTACTGGCATTTTCCCATTACCTGCATACACATCTTTCCAAAAAGCTTCACTCGCATGAATCGTAAACTTTATGTCTCACCGAAGCTTCCCAAAGGGGACATACAATAATAAATCAAGCTATTCTGCTAGTAAATACTAATCAAATATTGAGAATTCCAACTAATGAGCACTCTATTAGCTCTTGTTTTACTCAAGGATAATTAGTGGGGTTCTATGCACATACACTATCCTTGGAGGAAAATCAATATACAATAAAAATTTAAAGCGTAAAAAACAATTGATTCATTAATTTGAGGATCATCTAGAGAAACCAGTTACAAAACCAGTTATAAAAACAGCAAAGCAAGCAAGAACAGAAATACTAAAAACAAGACATAGAGTTAGAGAAGAGGAAGAAGCGGATGTTATTTTTTAATGATGCTTTTGAATTTGTTCCAATTGGATCTTTTTTTGCTACCTCCACCTTCATCTTCATCCAAATTCGACGAAGAGGAAGAAGGAGGAGGGTATGCAAAGCGTGTTTCCGAGGTTATTCCGCACGGACCTTTATATTTCCCATGATGATTAAGCCGGGACGTAGTGAGAGACCCACTAGTGTTATATTTTTTTAGCCCAGAGACTCCTGGTGGTGGGCCTTTAGTACTTAAAGAGAGCCTGCTTCTGTTACCATATTTAGACATTCCGTTAGAGTTGACTACATTAGTACTAGCAGGAGTTATTCCTACTTCTGAGTCAAAACTATCGGCTGCTCGGGAGAGATTTCTCCCTTTGAAATCGGGACCTGTGGAAAAGATGCTCGAAATTGACGAGTCTTTTCTTGTAGAAACAGAGGACCTATAATAGGCAGTTTGTGAGGGAGATGTTGAAGTCCTGCTTGGAGCAGCTGGATGGCCAGCCAATGAAGATTCGGGCTCTTCAGGTAGTGTAGCAAACCCGTAGGATCTACTATTATTATGGGAACATTCAGCTAAACAATCGTTCAAATTCGAAGCCCTTTGCAGTTTGATGAAGGGTTGATACACGTTCTCCTTCAAGAGCTGCACAACCGAATTTTTTGCTGCAAGCAAAACAACTGGCGAATGATAGAGGATGTTTGGATTGGAATCCTCTTCCATTATAGCATTGAATGTGCTGTCAGGGAGATTTATCTGGAAAGGAGCTTCCTCATCTACATAGGTCTTGACCAAATCCAGCCATTTTTTGTTGAGAAGCTTTTTAAGATCAATAAGGAGTCGCTCGTTAATAAAGTTTGGTGGGGTAGTGTTTGACTCGGCCGTGTTTTCCTTGATGGGGGAATGCAGATCGTAGATATTAGGGAAGGATATAATGGAGGTTTTGGATATTTTCCGGTCGGGAACCGTCGTCTGATCCCCGTCTCCGTTTCTACGAGTGTATTCTAAATCCCAGTCGTCACTGAGCTCGTTTCCAAGGGTGTTTTCGTTAATGTTATTGGATGTAGCCTCAACAAGACTAAAATCAACAATTGAAGAGACATCAAACGAAGTGTCTAGATTAACGAGCAGTCCTGTAACGTCATTAACGTCGTCTAAAATCGCCATTTGGTCGATATCTCTTTGGAGTTCTGCTATGGAAGGACGCCGTTTTGTTTTTGTGTTGTCGTTATTAGCAGTCTTCGTTTTCTGTGGGTTACTGCTGTTACTAGTATCGTTGGGATTATTCGCGGGAGAACCAATATCACTATATAGATCGACAGAAGTCATAGAAGAAATAGAACTACGTCTGTCGGAGACACTCAGGCAATAATCAGCAGTTCCTGCGCTGTTTATGCCAGAACTTGGGCTATTGCTGATCAGAGTTGGACTAGTGCTTGCTGCGGGATTAGTACCATTGTGGATTATTTTGCACTTGAGAATGGAAAACCGCTTGTTTTGGAAGCAGAGGTTCCATATTCGTTCGTAGTTGTAGATATCGATCAAGAAGCGCAACGACTCCTCACAGCGACATTTGAGCACGAATTTCTGGAACTTTTTCGATAAAGTTATGAGATTTTCGGCCTCTCGCTGCAAATTTTGGCCGTATTCGTTGCTCTGGCCGCCCCTAGAAACGTCTTCTTGTGGTGCAGGAACAGGGGCTAGTGGGTCTTCGGAACTGAGGTCCTCAGAGACTTTTGGCAGGTCTTCTTCTTTATGGTTCCGCGTAGCTAACTGGAAACTATTTAAGGAATTCGAAAGCGAGCTCGACTCGATGATTGACTTGACGATTTTGTTGTTAGTGAGGCTGCTGGGGGTGTTGTTGGTGTTCATGTGCGAGAAATACCATGTGATCAATTTGGAATAATCATTAGTACCGGTGCCAGATAACGAGACATAATGATCATTTGTGCTCAAAAAGCGGAGAAATTCGTGCTCGTTGATCCCGTCAAGCAAATAACAGCAGTTGATAAGCTCCTCAAGCGAGAGAAAGCCTCGCCTTATATCCTCCGACATGACACAGCTATCATCTAAGTGGCAGTCTGCAGGCTATCCACGGGGTGTGCGAGATCTGTTTTGATACAGCAAATACGTGTGTGAGTGTATGTGCGATATGAAGCTGTGTGGGCAAAAATTAGGCTATTTAGCTGTATATATAGACATATACTTCGATATATATAATTGATGATGGGGACCCAAAAAAAAAAAAATTTAAATTTACTCTTTATTTCACTGTGCTGTATTTTTCTGTCTTGAGATTTTGCAGGAAAAAAACTTCTGTAGGGCTGTAAACAGTTTAAACAGGGCGAGAAAAATGACTAAAAAGATTCTAGAAGAGAAAGCTTAAAGTGACAACTTGAGAGGGTGCAAGCTGCAACGACAAGTAGTTGTGATTACAGTAATTAATTATGGTGAATTTGTTATGAGGAGCGAAGGTATTCAGTTGATGCAGAGAAAGATGAGCAAAAATAAGTAACAAAGAGCGTAGACAGTTTGTAGGCAGTTTACAACCGGTGTATGATGTAGCTATGCAGCTCTAGACTGCATAGAATGGACCTCCTTCGAAACAATGTCAGACATGTCCGTCCTCTTGCCTATACCGCACATCGTACCATTTCGCGCAGAGTCGGCAGATCGGGGTGTGTAGCTACCGATCCACAACTGTAAAGATTGTTTGCGTAGTAAATTTCATGTTCTAATCTGAGATTTCGACGTAAATGGAAATCCTAACTTTCCGGGGTCCTAACCTGTCACTCATTGCAACTTTCTGTCTCATTATCCTGTCCACATGCTGCGTTAATTAAGCAGCTATTAGCCAATTATCACCCCAAATTAATGTCGATCACCAAGGTATATTCAGCGTATCGATGTGCACTAGGTTCTGAGTTTCAGTGGTCCTTCCTGATTAGATGCAATAACCTGTAGTGTCTCCGATTACACAGCTAATTAGTTCTTCGTATGTATATTTATCTAGTATATATAAAACTAGAACTAGCACTAGACAGCTAGTTCTGCAAAAACTGTGGGATTCTCTTTCACCTTATGTCTTGACTCGTGATATCTTCAGTTCTTTGATACTACAGTAAGCCTATGGCCAAGATCAGACGTCGTGCGAATTCCATCTTCTGTTTCTTTTTTGTGTGGTTGTCAGAGCACCGAAAAAGAAACAAAAGTATTGGCCTGAGTAGCAGCTAAGCACCGGCCTCTGCACTAGTGATTTGCGTCGTATACACAGTTTGAGTCCGGTGAGAGACCCTCCTGCTGGGTATATTAGGTGCTTCGTTAACCTCCAAGTAATTATTAAACAAATAAATCATAAAATCATGAGACACTAAATGACAAGTCTCTGGTTATTCTTGAATATGTGAAACTTCCATTCTTTTGCGGAAGAGTTTGTCGTCCCATTTGCTCTTACATCTCTGTTGTTTTATACAGAGCATTGCACCTATTATGGAGTTGTAAATCGCCTCGTAGCTAGTAAGTCCAGTCGTATAATGCATTGTGCCAATACAGTAGGTCGAGAGTCATATAACAGAGTCACATGATAAATATCACCTTCATCCTTGCTTGCAGCAAAACCCTAACATCTCGATGCCCTTGTCCTCGCTGTAACCACCATACAGGTCACTAAGAAATACTCGGCCCGAGCGAAGCGAGCAACCGAGCGTAGCGAGGTCAAATAAAAGAAGCAAGAAGAGATGCTCTACTCCTACATACAGTTCCCTCTTCTTCTTCTTCTTCTTCTTCTTTAGACCTCGCCAAGGCTCGGTTGCTCGCTTCGCTCGTGGTCTAGTGCTAAAAAATGAGTCGCGAGCAACCAGGCCTTGGTGGGGTCTAAAGAAGAAGAAGAAGAAGAAGAAGTAGGCAGTTCATACTTCCTAGCCATGTACCATTTGAACGGTAAAAGCTGTCACTGATCAACATCGCTCATAACCACATAAATTCGAAATCAGAAGGAAAACATCACAAGATCCAACTACATGTAACATAGAAGATTAATATGGCATTCATAAGAGAAGAGACAATGCTCGCAGTAACAACATATTACAAAAACTCCAATAATAAAACACCTCTTTATTAGAAATGGAAAGGAAAAAGCCTATTTCTTTCAAATGCCAAAAGTGCCACCTTCCGTTAATAATCAATGATTCGTTGCTCAACTTGAGCGAAGCCCAACAGCAGCTTCTTACCAGTGATAAGTCCTTCAAAAGCGATAACTTGCCTGCACAGCTGCAGCTGCCTGCACAGTCTACGCCGCAGCTTATTAGTAATGACAAGCTCAAATTATATCAGCAGGCAATAAAAGATAGCCAAGGAAGAAAGCCTGAAGAGCTTCATATTCCTATTGGTCAGCTCAAGTATCTGAAGCAAGGAGGGGAAATTGAATCTGAGGGCGCAAACGATACGAATTATGATGAGGAATTTCTTAATGATTTCAAGAAAAAGCTTATGATCAGTGAAAAGGATGCCTTGATAAAGGAAACTCCCGAAGATAACGAGAAAATCCTTGAACTAATACACCAAATATACTATGAAAACAGCAGCAGCTACAATAATGAAGGCGGGCATGATTTATCGGTGGAGGATTTTCTGAAATCGCCTGTTCCTCCAGCTTTTGATAACTTCACAGATCTTCGGATGACAGTATCGTCACAAATAAGAGCCCTCACCAAGATATCGCAGATCCTTTCTTTTAAATATGACATTGATTACCCTATTTGTGTAGAATGTTCTGAGAATTTACTTGCTCAATTGCAGGTGCGATATGATGAAGGAATGAAACTCAAAAACTCATATTTATCCTTTCTAAATAGACTAAATAAGCAGCAAAAAGACCCTGTGACTACATCAATGTCGTCTGGGAACAACAACTCTTTTAATAGAGCCATCGAAGAATTATCTAGTCTTCAGAAACGGTATGACGAGTCCATACACGAAATACAACTTCTTGAGACCGATGAATTGAAGCTCAAACAAGAAGTTGAGCAGCTCGACCTTGAAATAGAGCAAATAGGAGAGAAAGAGGCTGATCTTCTTGCTAAGAAGAATCTTTATGAATTAGAGCTTTTGGAACTCAATGAGTTGAATAACCAGGCTCTTTGTAATTACGCTGAAAAACAAGAAGTGTATGAACGATTGACTAAATCGAACGTCTTCAATGATGTCTTCAATATCTCTTACGATGGTGCGTTTGGCACGATAAATGGCTTACGTTTAGGTAATTTGAAGACAAACAAAGTCACCTGGCTTGAAATTAATTCGGCCTTAGGCCAACTTATTCTTTTGTTATCAGTGATTGTCAAAAAATTGTCACTTCATATTAAAAACTACAGACTTGTGCCTAAAGGCTCGTTTTCAACCATCGAGAAGTATGAATCGCCCTCTTCTTTGCCCTCTCCTCCTTCTTCAGGTTCCCCTGTACCGGTTTCGTCTGAATCGGGCATTGAGTCCAATGCCAGAATTAATTCGAGCTTTTCTCCCGAAGCAATAGCTGCTGGAGCAGTTAAGAAAACCGTTCTTGAATGTTTCTCCTCCGGTTCTTCTACTATAGAGAGACTTTTCTCTCATAATTCGCTTGATTTGGCTCTTGTGGCGTTACTTGATATCATTCAACAGATTGAGAGTCAACTCAATCTGAAATTCGACTCGGCGATTGAATTGCCGTACAAAATAAATACTAAGGTGGGGACTATTGGTGGTCTTAGTGTCAAACTTAATCGAAAAGTTGCTGATGACGAATGGACAATGGCTTGCAAGTTTTTAATAACCGATGTGAAGTACATTTTAGCCTTTGCATCAACAAAGATGAGAACATAGATTTGGTATTTTATTCTATGGATTTCTTTATTTTAAGATAAATATATGAGCTCTATAGTAAAGAGAAGAAAGATTTTTTTTTAAAATGCTGCAACCAGTTCAGCTGATAGGAATTGAAGATATGTGATCAGGACAAGATCCATTTGATTCTGTTTTGCTTCTCTTGTGACAACGGTCTTCGGAATCTATAAAGCTTGTCGTCATGTTTGAAGAAATCGAGGAATCTGACATCATAAGTTTCTCCGGGTTTAACTATGTATTCCCAGTCATAGACGGAATGATAGGAGCGAGTTGTTCTATTATATAACAATATTCTGTTCAAATCAAAAGCTTTATTGGATGTATGGGAATTGAGTTTGAGAACCTTTATAAGACTCCCAAGAGTTCTGAGATCTTGGTAACGGAGAAAGGTTGTGCCCTTTTCAAACTGGATAATCAAATACACATTTTCATTCTTGTAAACGCGAGCATAAGTTTTGGGATCGCCATGTCTAAGACTGTTTCGTTTGTTTGCTGGGTGGCCAGATTTAAAAAATGGAGGGTTGGGGCCTTTGGGAACTGAATTGCTGGAGTTTCTAGGAACTGAATTTCTAGGAATTGAATTATTGAAGTCTCCAGTATCTGGCTCAGGAACTGCAAAATAGTAGCTTCTAGGAATTGAATTTCTAAGATTTGGGTTATTTGAGTCTCTATAATGTGAGTTGAGGTAAGGATACGGAAAATTCATTTTAAATCTTTATGGAGGTTATGAATGTTTCTGTGAATACTATCGCCAGAGATGAATCAGTGGTTATTATTCGCTATTACTTAGCTAATATTATTCTAACTCGAATACAAAAATAAACGGCAGATTTTGACGGTATTTATAAACTGAATCTACTGCTATAAAGGCCTTTATCAAGTCCTTTTAACTAGATATGAACAAATCAATATCTCATCACTGCTTCATAGAAGAGGGACTTACCCACAGCTGCTACTATGTGTCTTTAGAATATGCCATGTTAGAAAAAACCCTGTATCAGCTTACAGTACCATCCTGAAAATGATCTGTCATTTTTGCGTTTATTTTTGGATGCAAGGTTCTGCCCTTAGAAACTAAGGACAAATACCGATATGAATGAAGGTATTACATATTAATACATCGATTAGTTGTCCCTCCCACTGAAAATGATGTTTGATTCCTGGATTATGCCTCTTTTAGAAGAAGTGTTCTGTGCTTTCTCACTTGTCACTGTACTTACTGACTATATTAAGTGAATAGAATGAAAAGGATCCAAAGAAAGGTCTTTTAACATGTCATTTACTCTCTCTTTCCTTGAGATTGAAGTTTCCCTTTCTTTATTATTTTACAATGTTCGTATTTGATGGACGCATGGAATGCGTCCGTTCTTTGATACTACTGTTGCTAAAATAGGGTATAGTTTATCATCTACAGAAGGAAATCACACTATTTTTGAGAGCCCGTCGTCATCAACTTCCTCATTCGTGCGACGGATCGAGGAAACCCTCACTATTGTTTTGCACACTTTGATATTAAGAGTTGCCCTTATTGTTCTTATTTATGTGCACTGCTATTTCTGACATTTGGCTTCTACTAATTAAGATAGTCAAATCTGTAATATTTTTCAAAATGGAGATCGTCATTAACTTCCTGATTTACCATAATTATTCTTTATGATTACTCAATTTAAGAGTAGTACTCAATTTTGTCTTGCAGGTTCTTATTAGTCAAAATTACTATTATATTAGCCGTACAAGCTAATTACTTCTCTTTGTAGCTAGTTAATTACTGCTCTTTGTAGCTAGTTAATTACTACTCCTTGTAGCCAGTCAGTTAAACTCGTTCCCTTTCTGTGAATATTAAGCATCAAACCACTGCCATTGTTTCACAAACTGTCAGTTAGTTCCTCGAGGTTCTGGCCATGATCTGATTTGAGTCTTTGTCCTTATTGTATGCTGCCACATCCCTCATAATCTACTATAATGATTATTGTTTTACAACACCCTTAAATACTCAAAATCTCATGACAATCTATTATTATTATTATTACTATTATTACTACTACTTTCACTATTAATACACGCTGTTAATTTATCAGTCAAATGAAATCGTACTGTTCTTGAGATCCTCATCGTCATCAACTTCCTCGTCCGAAAACTCTGCTGTTGATAATGATACATCTAATGGTTCTCGGCCTGCTTTTGAGACAACGCCAATCAATTCGCTCTTGTCACCCTCATCTTCGACATCTGCAGTTTCGCCTTCTTCCTCCTCAAAGAAGTCGCTTTCTTCCTCTTCAATAACTAAGGGCTTATTTTTTTTGAGCGAGGCGTTCTTTTTGATTCCTTTCTTTCCACCGCCGGTACTTACTGGTCCTATCATTGTTCCGTTAGCCCCAACTCCGAATCCCGTGAAGCTGCTCAGACCATAGGCGTACATCGAAGAATATGGACTTCCAAGGGCAGATTTCCGCCGTGTAGGTCTACTAGACCCACCGACAACAAAAGAGCCTTTAGACAGCTTTCCACGGCCATTTTTACTACCATTTCCGTTGCTTCCTCCAGAAACGGCAGAAGACCCTGCAAATCCGTCCCCATATCGACTGTACTTTTCGTTGAGGCCAAATGGGTCTGGGGAGTTGCTACGGTAACTGTTTCCGTTGCCTGAAGCTCCGAAGACTGGACCACCAAGCCCATTAACACTGCCAGCAGTACCATAGTCATAGAAAGAGCTTCTTCTTGAGCTCTGTTCAGACGTACTTGGTGAGTAAGAGGCATTTGAAATTGTTCCACTTATTCGTTTCCCTCTAGACTCAGCAGATTGAGAACGGTTAAACTTAGGACGTGTTGCAGAAGACGGCGTGCCCCCAACAGCAGACGGCGTACCCCCAACAGCAGACACATTTGTGGCAGAGCCAGTAATACTGGTGTTAAAGTTAGACACTGTTTGCGTTTCTGAGGAGAAAAGCGTTCCATTAAATGAAAGCTGTGACATTTCAGAATACTGAGAGAAGGTCGAATAGTTTGAAACTATGGAAAGAGGTCTACCGGATTTATTGGTCGTGGTATGTGATAAAGACCCTTTTCCGATAGATCCTGTTGTGGATTTTGTCTTTGATCCTCGGCCAGCTTTAGAGCTCTGATCTGACAATGAAGACGGGCTTTTCACGTGCAGAGATAGCCGTTTGTTTCCATTTGCGGCTGAGGAAATGCCTGTGCTTGTAGTGGCGATTCCTGTGATTATTGCACTGTTTGTTTTACTCTGTCTATTACTAGTATTATGGCCAGCAGCAGCATCGCCATCAAAGCTCACTTTATGTGGCATTTCGGGCGATTCATCGTCCAAACTACTTATACCACTATTTGTTTTGTTTAACAAGCCTTCTTTTGTATCTAACGTTCTTTGATTATCTTTTTGGTCCTTTTCAATGCGATCTACTATTGGATTAGTACCACTTCTAGGCCTGTTTTTCTCCAGCTCAGTAGGTTGCGAGCTTCCGTTAGTTCCAGTAGATGTAGTAGTAGTATGAATATGTGACTTTTTCCCATTTGATGTATTCCCATTGCCCTCATCACTTGAGTTGCTCACTGTAGAGCTGGTTATACTGATATCGTTACTATGAGAGGATTTATGGACCCAAAATTTCAACTTCTCTATAAAAGCTTTGGACTTCGGATGGTTTCTGTTGCTGTCATCGATACTGAGTTTTCGCAACGACTTGGACATGCTTGAAATCGATGGGTTTCTGTGGGCACTGTGAATGGTTCCCACAGAAACGCGTCGTGATCCGTTGATTAGCCCATGATGATGAAGGAGTTTGTTGTGATTGTTTCGAACATCATTCGGTGCTAATAAAAACGGCGACTTTTTGTGGGTGTCCTGGTACCCCTTCTTGAACTGTACTACGCCATCATGGCTGTTTGTTGTGGTTACAAGCGGAACACCCGCTGGTTTGAGTTCTCTTTTAGAGGAAACTGCGCCGCGTTTTGATCTTGTAAAGTCGCTGGAATGGTTATTAATGTCTATTATTCGCAACGGACTGTAATCTTCGTCGGGGATCTGTTGCTGTGGGGTTATATTGCTGCCTATGTCACCGGTGATCTGTCTGAGGGGGGTTATATTATTACTGTCGTCATCAACAGGATCAGCACGTTCGCCTTTGTTATTGTTTTCCTGCTCATTATCATCATCCTGCTCATTATCTGCCTGAGCAAAAACCTGATCACCCTCTTTGTGGTCTACAGCCTCACTCACACTACCCACTGCCGCATGACTCTTACTATTCAACACACTCGACGTACTCAAGCTGCTGTCACGTTTATGGCTGTTGTAACCGTGATAATTTACAAGAATCCGATGGCCGCCCACCAGACTCGAAATAGAATTATTCTTCTCTCTACGTACTCTGTCTGCAAGTCTAAGCTTCTCCATGGTTCGCTGTCTACGGGTTTCGCGCTCGATAAGCAAGTGCCATAGTCCGTCTAACTGGTCGCATTTATGCAACATGACAGACTTCTTCAACCTTCGCACGTCGAAGCCGCATCGTTTGAGCTTTTTAAGGAGGTTTTTCTCGTACGAAAGCTGGAACTGCATCTGCGAAAAACTCTTAACATACTCAATACGGTTGTTGCAATACGCAAGCTCCTGCTTACCAACATCGCCTAGAAAAGGGTGCTTTAATACCGCTTCTAGCGAACTGGGCCGCTTACTAGGGTCTTTTTGAAGAAGCATCTTGATAAGATCCACTCCGTCTTCGGGCACCCCGTCGCGGTTGTCTACGATACTGGTTTCGTATTCGGCTGCCTCTTCGTCTTCGGCTGCCTTTTTTTTCATGGCCACTATTTTTCGGAGCTGATAATTGGGCTCTTTGTTAATAATGGTCTCTTTTACTTTTTCCTCGTCATCGTCTTCAAACGGCATCTGCCCATAAAGAAGCGTAAAAAGAATAATTCCGAGCGACCAAATGTCGATTTTGAGGCCGTTATAGGAATCTCCTGCCTTTCCGTCCTTGGCGCCTAGCAAAAAAATCTCTGGAGCCATATACACATTAGTTCCACAGATGGTCTTGAGCGACAGGTTCTTGAAACAGTCTCTCGAAAACCCAAAGTCCGATAGCTTACAGTTATGTTTCTTGTCAAGAAGAATGTTTTCCAACTTGAGATCGCGATGCGCAATGTTCAAACTGTGTATGTAGAAAACTGCACTGACTATCTGGGCAAATACAGCCCTTATTTTGGTAAACGGAATCTGGCATGCGCTGCTTATAAAATAGTCAAAAAGCTCGCCCTCCGAACAATACTCAAGCACCAAATACACGTTGGTTTCCATGACGATCACCTCGTAAAGTTTGGTGATGTTTTCGTGAAAAAGCTGCTTATGAAAGAATATTTCACGTATTACATTCGGATCAACTTTGGACCCTGATTTGAGCACTACCTTTGTTCGCGTAAGCCTATTGATAGCTAGAAACACCTTTCCGAAAGACCCTTCGCCAATCTGCCGTATGATTTGGTAGTTTCCTACCTGCTCGATCTGGTTGCTGTTGAGACTCTGGTAGATTCGATGGTACGAGTCGTTTATGGTCCTGGTCCGGATTTTGTCGTTGTATCTTGCACGCCCTGTCATTGTTGATATGTGTGGTTGTCATCTACTTTGTGTGGATGCTCATCTAGACGATGTCTAACATATGTGTATTGATCTGCGTATATGTCTGCGGTTCGAATCCCCAAAGCGGCGTAAATTACGGTGACGTAAGAGTTGCAGATTGTAGTGTTTTCTGCGTGGTTGTTATACACAGATCTCTCTTTTGGTCTCATTCACTACACATCTAGCCATACTACACCAAACAAAACCATCGGATAGATCTTGCTAACGACAACATGGCTAGTAAGGCCAGAAATCGGGAAAAAATCTTTCATGCGGGGCTCGCAACCGTGCATTGGGCTGCAGATGTGCTGCTGCTGCTATGGCAACGTCTGATTTCGCTTTTCTCACAATCAAACATGCGGAAAAATTTTACTGCATATAGAGATAGCTGCGCTTTGTTAATGCAGATTCGCAGCTGATTGCCGATAATCATTGTCCACAATTGGTTGCTACGTAGATGCTCTTTAGTGTACGCAACACGGGATCCCGCATATTTAACGCAGCATTTACTACTGCCTCGGCCAACATGAGATCCTACAAAAGCGCGATCGAGGCGCTCAACTCGCTCCAATCGAACTTCGCGACGATCCAGAAGGTCAAGCAGACCGGAAATAAGAACATGGATGTTCTCTACGAGATGGTTGAGTACTCACGTCGTGTTGGTTACGATCCAGTTGCATATAACCGTTTGAACATGGTGCATGTTACAGGTACAAAAGGCAAGGGCTCCACATGCTCGTTTGTCGAATCGATATTAAGTGCATATAAGGGTGCGCCAAGCTCAAGCATTACTAAAATTGGACTCTACACTTCCCCACACTTGAAGTCAGTTCGCGAACGGATATGCATTGATGGGGCACCTATCAGCGAGGAGAAGTTTGCCCGGTACTTTTTCGAGGTCTGGGACCTTCTTGACACTACAAATCTAGACACTAAGGTCACTACAGATCTCACTAAGAACCAGAAGCCTGGATACTTCAAATTCTTGACCCTCATGTCGTTCTATGTTTTTATGAAAGAAAACGTTGATGCTGCGATTTTCGAGGTTGGAATTGGTGGTGAACTTGACTCCACGAACATCATGGTAAATCCTGTGGTGTGCGGAGTGTCGTCTATTGCCATTGACCACACTTTCGTTCTTGGAAATACCCTTTCCGAAATATCATGGAACAAATCAGGCATTTTCAAGCCGGGGACTCCCGCATTTTCTGTGGTGCAGAACCCTGAGTCAAAGACAATGCTTGAACAGCGAGCTGCAGAAAAGCATGCACCTCTTACGTTTGTTGATGTACACCCGTTGTTGCAGCCAGCTAACAGTCCCATCAAGCTTGGAATAGACGGCGATGTCCAAAAGATAAACGCCTCTTTGGCCATGGCCATGTGCTACTCGTTCCTCAGAACCCAGAAAGTGCCTCTTTTCGGGGGAAACCCTGAGCCTTCAGACATAAACAGCCTCACTGAGTTGCCAGCGAGATTTGTAGAGGGGTTGGCTAAAGCTCATATTGACGGACGTAGTCAGACAATCGTAGATAAACAGAACAGCAACCTCACATGGTATATAGACGGGTCTCATACCAAAGAGAGCATCAACAGATCCAGTAATTGGTTCAAAGAAAAGATGCTAGAGTGTGATCCGACCGAAAAACGCACCCGCGTATTATTTTTTAACCAGCAAACCAGAAACATAGAGGAGCTTCTAACTGTGCTCTACAACATTTTAGAGAAGGATGTTGTGTTTGACCATGCGCTTTTCACGACCAATGTCACGTGGTCGGGAAATAAATACGACATCAATCTCGTAAGCATGAATGTTGACGAAAAGAAGGTTGACGCGCTTGAAATGCAGCGCAGATCGCAAGTCCAATGGGCCAAGCTACAGGAAAAAACCAACGCAGGTGTTCCAGCGGAAAAGAAGGTGGAAACTCAGACAGAAATATATCATGATATAGAGTCTGGTGTTGAGTACGTGAAAGATCTTGTTAAAAATAGCCCTAAAGACCAAAAGATTGATGTGTTTGTGTGTGGGTCGTTGCACTTGGTTGGGGGATTGTTGGTTGTTCTTGACGGAGTACGGGAGTGACTTTTTTTTATCTTTGATTTATTGTTTGATTTATATTGCTTTTATTCTTTGATCTTGAGTCTTGAGAGACCGGCTTAATATTACCATTTGCATGTGTATATAGTCTATAGAATTGCATGATTTGCATCAATATTACGGTTGCAGAGATGTATAGTAGATTGCAGTTTGATAGTGTCATGTTGAAGTGTTTGATGATGCACCCTCCACATTGGTGTATCCATCGCAGAATTTCTTCCGAAAATTTTTCCTATCAAAAAATTTTCCAGCCCTCATCATCTCATCTAACAACCATCACTAACAATAACAGCAACAACAGCCCAATATTAGACGCAAAAATGGACAGAATTCTTGGTGGAATATACATCAGCTCGTACCAGCCGATTGCTGCGGGAATTGACTTGTCCAAATACAAAATAACTCATATATTGTCCACTCTCAGAGGCGCATTACCAGATGAGATATACTCCAAATATAAGGTGAAGCAGATTGAAGTGGATGACCTTGAGACTGAAAACATCATAGACCAGTTTCAGGAGGCAAATAAGTTTATAGACGAGGCGCTTTTCGCTGCTCCCCTGCAGAAAGCATCGTCGGATGCCCCGGTTAAAACTCCACATAAAGGTGCTATATTGGTGCATTGTTCTCAAGGAGTCTCTAGAAGCGCCTCATTTATTGTGGCCTACTTGATGTACAAATACAAGCTTTCGTTGAAGAACGCTTTATATGCTGTGCAAAGAAAGAGACCTATTGTTCAGCCGAATGAAGGGTTCATGGAACAACTTGCTATCTATGAGGTAGCTTTAGCACATAATGAACATTCAAACAACATAGACTTAAACAGTGAAGCCGAATATAGACAATGGCTCTTCTCAAGCCAGATGGATTCGGAGGAGCAAAGAAACAACTTTTTGGCCAAATCAGACTCAGAAACAACCGCGGCAAACGATAAAAAGCCGTCATTACAGCTTCGGTGTAAAAAGTGTCGGCAAGTATTAGCAAATAGTAATTCATTTATACCCCACGAAAGACCAGACCAAGGGTCACGTCATGCAAATTTTGTGACAACATCGGCGCATACAAACAGAATCATTGGGGTAGAAAAGGCGCAGGATTACTGTACTCACGTGTTCACAGAGCCTTTGAACTGGATGAAGGAGGAGCTTCAAGAGAAAGGGGAGCTTCTTGGGAAATTCTATTGTCCTAACGAGAAGTGTGGCACGAAGGTAGGGACATACAGTTGGAAGGGGTCGAGATGCTCGTGCGGTAAATGGGTTGTTCCAGCCATTGCTCTTCAGACTGCTAAAGTGGATGAGGTTAAGTTGAATATGTCAGTAATTAAGGACATAGCACATTGAATATTGCTAGTAAATATTTTTAAATGACTATTTTGAATATATGATGGTATTTAATAATTAGGAAGTAGTTTGGTATGTCAGAGTATTACTTTGATATATGCTCAGAGTAAGATTTTAGAATATCAGGGGTACATTTAGAATAACAGGGGCACTTCAAACCAGCTAAAGCACCTCGAGTCGCTTATTTAATTCCCTATATCTACAGATTAATCACTTCTAGATTTACTTGTTCAATGCTCTATATCTACACGATAATCACTTCCAAAATAGTTTCAATTCCTGTATAGTGCCTAATCAATCTCCATATCCGAATCTCCTTCGCCTACATTCGTCGTATTAGCTGATATCAGATGGTCATGTGTACTATCATTAGCGTTCGGCGGTATCTCGTGACTAAACGACGATAATCTCGTGCTGGTACTCACATTTCTGTTCCCTGTGAATCTGATATTGAGTAAGTCCGACCCAATCCCTGAATTGTGACCATGACTGTTGTTGTTATTAGCAAAGCTGTTGTTACTGCTATTATTTGGATTACCATTGTCATGGTCCGTGGTGTTAATAGCAATATTTGTTTGTTGACCGCTGTAATTGGCTGTAGTGCTGTGAGATATGTCCCTTCCTGAATGCTG
The DNA here is from genome assembly GCA_030490795.1 of Saccharomycopsis sp. yHQL182. Classification (NCBI taxonomy): domain Eukaryota; kingdom Fungi; phylum Ascomycota; class Saccharomycetes; order Ascoideales; family Saccharomycopsidaceae; genus Saccharomycopsis; species Saccharomycopsis sp. yHQL182. Next base: position 798,264 of record JAKVQV010000002.1, on the reverse strand, counting down.
TATATGCTCATCAATATCATCGTTGTACGGCTGGTACTCCTCCTCAGCTGCCATAAAACTATCGTTGCCAATCGAATAGCTGTCCCCATGTACGCCATTATGATCCCGTGACTCATCTTCGTCTTCATCGCTGTCTGCAAACGCTGCATTGAGATAATAATGATCCTCATCCTCGTCGTCTTCGTCATGGTCTGGTATATTAGCGTCTAAATCTATCACTATTCCAGAAGAGTCACGTGTCAAACCACCGGTACGTGACAACTCATTGGTGGTCACAAAACCGGTGCCTTCGGCCTGCGGTTGGGTTGAGCTCAAGTTCGAACCCCGCAAGAAGTCTCCACCACTTGTACCGTTTGCAGCGTTGTCATCAGCTGTAGTGCCGTGGGTGCTGATATTATGGTCAGCAGTTGTGGCGTGGTTGTTAGTGATGTTGTTATTGTTTCTATGGCGATTTCCCGTCGCCATGTCGTTTTCAACTGCAGTTCCTAGAAAATTGGTATATTCGTGAGTATTATTACCTGCAGCAGTCTCATCGTTCTGTAGTTGAAGATTATGCTCGTAGATGATGGTTTGCATAGTTTTGCCAATTCCTAAGGGTCTTAAAGAAGCAAATCCGTACGTCCGAAGACTGTTTAGGTAAGCCAAGCGAGATTCTATCTCGTTATTGAAGATATTAAGAGGGGTAGATGATATTGTAGCCCCTACATTAGCTGAGGAATATGATGATAAAGGAGGAGCATATTGTGAGTTTCTCATGGATTCATCGATGTTCTGAAAGGCAGTAGGCAAATTGTTTTGTGATTGTTGACGTTGTCTTTGCTGCTGGGAGTTTCGGTTTGTGCTGTTCAATGTGTTGTTGGCGTTGCGTTTGCGGAGTGATAACGCATGAGTGTCGTCCAGTGAGACATAGAGGAAGTTAGAGGGCATCAAATCAGGCATGAACATTGTGCCTGAGGGATATTGGGCTATTAAGAGTGGCAAATGTGAATGATGCTACTTTAGGGGTGGCAAATGCGATGACTTTGCGTTGAAGAGTTGAATGTGAATGATTTGCGTTTGATATATATCAAATTGATGTTTGTGTACGAAGGTGAGTTCTTTGTTGATGGAAATCAATGAAAGAATATTTTAAAGATCCGTCAAAACGGTACATGTGAGACAGCCATGGGTATGGTACTTATAGAAAGATCCATGAAAACGGTGCCTAAGGGTCAGCCATACCTCTCCTGACAACCTGCTGCAATAACCCAAGTAACAGTGTCATCATCTCCTCTAGCTCTCCTTAATACCCACCACATGTCATTTGACTCCTCCCTCCCTGCGGGAAGGGCCCTCTGAGTTATAGCCCATTGACACTTTCCAAAAAGGAAATTACATAAAACACTCAAAAGCCAAAAAGGCCATTTTTTATTAAATGAAAAATATCCACTATCAGCCATACAGTATTATTGTCTCGATGTTCTCTCCATATGACAGACATCTGTTGACAATACCACATCAAATAGCCGCTAACACAACCGCATATCAAAATGAGTGTCAATGAATCAATGGTAAGTGTCCTCATATACAACCAACAAAAATGCACATATTAACTAGATATAAAGGACAAATTCAATTATGATGACCTTGAGGTTATGCCTCTTGATGACTCCAAGGCCCAATTAGCCATGATCCTTTACTCGCCTGTTTACAAGCACACCTTGGGGCTTCTTCGAAGCTTGTTATCACGCAAAGAATACAGTCAGAGAGCATTAGCAGTCACATCTAAAGCAATCGAATTAAATCCTGCTCATTATACAGTATGGGGATATAGATACGACATCATTAAGACCCTTATAAACGAAACCGAGAACCCTGAAGACAAAAGCCGTCTTCTTTACAATGAGTTGGAGTTGAACGAAGAATTTGCCACGACTTCTCCTAAAAACTACCAGGTATGGTATTACAGACAGCTTTTGATCCAGTTGGTGGACAAAAAGGATTACGACTATAAGAGAGAGTATCCACTTATTGAGGCAATCATCATCGAGGACGAGAAGAACTACCACACCTGGTCGTATCGAATCTGGCTTGTCAAATACTTTAATCTTTTTGATAAGCCAGAGGAGCTTACGTTTACGGACTTATTGATTGAAAAAGATGTGAGAAATAATTCTGCATGGAGTTTCCGCTTCATGTTGCGGTTCCTGAACCCAAATAACAAGCTCACACAAGAGGAACTCGACAGCGAGATCAATTACACCAAGAAAATGATTGAAAAGGCTCCTCAAAATGTCAGCTCCTGGAACTATCTAAAAGGAATATTCGAAAAATCCGGAAAGCTGTTGTCGGAACTAGAATCTTTTGCCACAACGTTCGCAGACGTATCAGCCCAAGACCAGGAGTCTGTAAAGCCGATTGTCAAATCTACAAGTGCATTGGAAATTTTGGTCGATATCTATGCTTTAGAGGACGCTAATAAGCAGAAAGCTCTAACGGCAATAGATATTTTGAAGGAAATCGATCCGATCCGGGAAAACTACTGGCTCTACAGAAAATCAGTGATTTCGTAGTTGTATCAGGTATATTCAAGTAATATATATCTAATTAATGACTTCTTGGGTGCTGTAGACATGCTGTAGGCTGATGTAGGGTGGGTCGTTATTGATCCGCATCTTTAGAACATTACGTAGTTTTTTTAGCAGGTTTTTAGCAGTAAAAAAATTTCAAATAAAAAAATTTTCCTTCTTCTTGGCCTGGGACTAAACGTAGATAACGACCATATCTATAGGATATATAGACAATAGACCCCAGCAAACAGACCAAAATGACTGCCACTGCAGAAAACACCCCGCCTGTCCAGAAACCAAGTTTGGATTCGCGTATCAAGGGAGAAATCGTCGAATCAGACTCAAGAATAGGAAAAGACTCTCCTTTCACCTTTGGACAACGGTATCTCGAAGACGAGGCCCAGGTTTTCGAGCACAATGCCTGGGATCATGTCGAATGGGGCCAGGAACAGATCGATGAGGCTATGGCAAAAATCGAGAAACAGTATGATAATCCTGTGGCAGAATTTGACAAAAAAGTTTATAATGGAAAGCCCGAGAAGTTCTGGAACATCTTTTATAAGAACAATAAAGAAAACTTCTTCAAAGACAGAAAATGGCTTCAGATTGAGTTCCCTGAATTGTTTGAGGTCACAGCGGAAACTTACAATGACAAACCAGTGACCATCTTAGAGGTAGGATGTGGTGCAGGGAACACAATGTTCCCAGTTTTAAGACAGAACCACAACAAGAACTTGAAGATCATTGGAGTTGATTTTAGTAAAACAGCTGTTGATCTAGTCAGAGAATCAAAGCATTTTGATCCGAATTTGTCTGAAGCATATGTGTGGGATCTAGCCAATGAAAATGAAGAACTTCCGGGTGATAAGATGCAACCTAACTCGGTGGATATTATTGTGATGATCTTTGTGTTCAGTGCCTTGGCTCCTGACCAATGGAAATTTGCCATTAAGAACTTGAATAGAATATTGAAGCCAGGAGGAAAAATCCTCTTCAGAGACTATGGACGCTACGATTTGGCACAGGTCAGATTCAAAAAGGGTAGACTTTTAGACGATAACTTCTACATAAGAGGAGATGGAACTCGAGTTTATTTCTTCACTGAGGAAGAATTGAGAGATATCTTCGTTAATCAGGGTGGATTCAAGGAAGAGAAAATCGCCACAGATAGACGATTGCTTGTGAATAGAAAGAAGCAGCTCAAGATGTATAGAATATGGTTACAGGCGGTGTTCCAGAAGCCATTTGCTGCTGAAAACACAGAGGAAAAGAAAACTATAAGGTCAACTGAGGAGATAATGAGACAGTTAGCTTTGGACTCTGAAGATGACGAGGACTTTGATAGCGCTACGCCGCCAATTACGTGTGGTTGTGGCTCGTGCAGTGGGGGCGACCATCATGAGCATTGATTGGAGTATGCAATAATATGCTGATGTCTGTTTGTATCGATAGATATATGCGTCATGTTGCAGGTATGTGCAGAAATATACTACTACTGCTATGAATTCACCAGCAGCCACCATCCGCAACTATCATCATATATCCACCATCGCACACACATGGAGAAATCCGTCCTGATACATCATGCAATAATACAATTCGGCAAGCGGCGCATCCAAATCAACGACAATTCCGTGTATCAATGCCTTCCCAATGTTCTTTTCATAGAGATCAGGGAACGCGTCCGAAAGCACATCTTTGAGGGTAACCGCTTTTTTCAGAGCCTTATTATACGGGGTTATAGGTTCCTGGATGATTATATTGTTATTGGAATAAGGCAAATAGATTTTAACCGGGATCCTTTTAAGATCACCGGGGTTTTTAGGCAATATTTTCTTGTAATAAATGTTCTTGAAACTGTTGAAGTCGTTTTTTCGAGCATATTCCCATAGATTAAAGCTGTCTTCGCGAGAAAGATTCATGATCTTTTTTGGAGATCCGTTCTGTACGTAGCAGCTTTCTTTTATCTGATTCATCCAGTATTTCGATACAGTGGATACTCCGTCAAAAGGAACAATGTATTCTGAAGGGAAATTTTCTGTATGAAGACTCAACTCCCATACTATGTTGTTCTGGCCCACGAGATAATCATATAGCAACCCTACTGGCTGGTTCCATTTCAAGGCCACAGTCTCAAACTCTAGCCACATTTTGCTGGTGATATCGTCCAGATCTCCGAGATACGGCTTGAAGAAGAGCATCAATTCGTCAAATATCATAGGGAAGTATGAGTTTCTGCAGATTCGTGTGAAGAAGGCTGGTGGTTTCTCGAGCTGTTTCTCTCTAGAGGTCTCTTTAGAAGTGTCTGCAGATAAAGTTATCTTGACCGAGAGTTTCCCGGTCCAAATTCTTCGCTGTATTTCTTCAGCACTCATATCTGGTGTTCAAGGTGTCAGGTGGCTCGGTGGGGCTCTGATTGTTATATTATTGCTGCTACAAAGAGACGGTTGACTACTGGAATATCGATATCAAAAGGTATCTTCAATCGGCACGTGAAGAAAATGCATAAAAAAATAATAAAAACAAAACTAGCACGTGACTCAAAATAAATTTTTCACCATAAATGCCATGAAGATGGATCTTTCATTGGTGATCGCATTGCAATTGATAGAGAGTAGAGTCAGGCTGAATGCTGTATCGTTCTCAGTTCTCATGGTCAAATCGCAAATAGAAATTACGAACAAATTGCCTTGGTCGAACGACCACCAGTTTTTCTTTGAATCTGACACTCTACTTTTTACCATCCATCTTATCAATCCATTTGAAGACCAAGCAAAGAAACAGCAGAAGTTACTGGATGTGTTCACACAGCTAAATGAATATCTAGATATCTGGATCACCCATTATCAATGGAACGACCAAATACCTATTATTGAGAAGGTTTTGGACTACAAACCAAAAGGTCTGAAGAAGGAAAGTTTCGATTACATTTATGGACAGCTACAGTTCGGAGATTACATAACTGACGAATGGCTTTTGGTGTATTTGGTTCTAGATTTTTTGGCTCTGAAGCCGAAAGAATATAGCGATGTTTATGTGCATTTTTTTGATCAGGATGGCGAGTTTATGTTGATTGACACCGTTGAAGGGTTGCCTAAAAAATACGATGACACCGACACTGATATATTCAATAGATTATGGATAAATGGAGACAAAAAAATGCTATTTATTCCACCAAAAAAAGAGAACGAGTGTTTGGAACTCGATGAAGCGATACTGTTTATATCGAGCAGTATTTTCAAAGCAGAAAGATTAGTTGATTGTGAGAAGATCATGGAAAAAAAGCTCTCGGAATATCCACGGGTCGCCTTAAAGAAATTGATTGATGTTGATGTAATTGTAGACCGAAGTCTTGCCAAAGTAATCTGCGGTACCTACAAGTTCATAAATGACATATTTCCTAACGGTAGTGCTGATGGAATTGGTTTCAATGCAGGCGGAAGTAACATATTTACACAGAATATTGTGCCTAGAGCTTTGCAAAGCCATATAATTAACAATCAGTATGAGTTTCCTGAAAAGTTCAAGAACATCAAATGCAGGGAAGACGTGGAAGATTTTGAAGATAATGTAGTTACTTTACGCGTACAGCTTCCGATTCTTTGGTATGCAGTCTTTAAGGGACACTTTCCTAAAGAGGTCGACTCCAAACTACTGAGCTACGCTTTGGGAAGGGCAATTTTGGCGGGAATTGACGAATTAGCTGATCATGAACAGGTAATTAAATCTTATCTCAACGATATGTCCGGGCTGTTTGTTGATGTAGATGTAGAAAGATGGAACAAGTATATAGATAACGATGCGCTTCAAATAAAGTTGATGCAGGAAAAAGTCATCCCTGCCAAGATTGCGTCAATAAGTGTTGAGGAGATGTTCAAAGAGCTTGAGATGTCAGAAGAAAAGAAGAAGAAAACAGATATTGATGAAGAGACCTTACGTGATAAGATCAGAACTTTTGTTCTCGAAGATACCGATGTTGTGGATCTGGATAACGAAGATGGCCGTCGTGCTGATAAAGAGATATTGGAGGAATTCCAGCGAAATGGAACGACTATCAATGAGGACGATTTTTTTGAATTTTTCATGACTCAAGCATTGAAAGTGCAGGAGGAAGAGATGGGGCAGTACAGGTCAGAGCCTGGGGCCAAGCACGATACCAACATTGAGGCAACTGATTATGATAGCAAGGGAAGTGATGACGAATTGGACGAGAGCGAAATGGAAGATGTTAGAAACATGCTTCGTTCCTTGCATGAACAAGGCGGGTTCTCAGGATTTACGCATGATTTTGTTGATTGATAAAGGTATTCTGGATATCCATATGGATATATGTCATCGAATAAGGACATTCCTGATATATATCACAGCTGAGACAGGTTGGAGCTTAAATTGTGTTCACTTGGCAGCATTCCAGGTGTATAGAATGTATGGTATTTTACAAGACATAGTGAGACAATATAGGAAATGTTATATGGGGGAGACTATATAGTGGAGTATTATGGTTTATAGATGCAATAGTGTAGTATCCTTCATGATAATCTGGATTGAAGAATGAACTAGTAGACATGAGACGAATGCTGTGGCATGTTGCTGTAGTAGTAGCCCAAATATAAATAGAAATAAGGGATAGAAACTATCAATAGAATACACAATATATACACAAAATGTGGGGATCCGTTATTACTGTATAGGGACATCAATTGCACTTCTTCTTCACAATCCATCCCTTCTGCTTCTATATATACCTAACAGACCAGCTATATATAGCCTGCCAGCAAATTAATTTCACCCACGTGACCGCGTAGTTTTCTCGGCGATCCTCGTGTATGCAAGTGAAGCCTCCATAGAAAGCTTGTTCGTCTAGACGAATCTCTCTTTATACAGCAATACTTTGTAGCTGCAGATTAAGCTGCGCCAAACTCTGTATCGTATAATTAGTTAATTGCCAATCAATGGCCCGCTGGTGCAAATACAGTTCAGTATGTGTGTACTGTCATTTTTGGGCGCGGTCCATGAAAAAGGACTCAGTATTTGAAACTTAGAGTAGCATCCAGCCCAGGGGAGTGAGTGCACTTTGCAGGGGAGTGCACTTTCCAGGAGAGTACAGCCTGTGCTAGCACAGCTAGAAACAAAAGTTCCCAGGATTAGGTCGATTAGAGTCTGTAAGCCTGTGAGCCTGTAAGCCCTGGAATATACTATACTAGAGTAATTAATCCGAAGTTATAATAAGCTACGATACTGTCCATTGCCCTTATATAAGCTGGCCATCTGCCATTTCCATGAATTTTCATTCTTCAACAGATTGAGTCCACATAATAGAATCGTTGGCCCTCTCAACACGTCTTTCCAAGCCGTCCAAAGCCATCCAAAGCCATCCAAAGCCATACTTTTTACTGTCGCACACAATAGCCAAACAAATCCAAACAAAAAAAGGTTCGGCTGCTGAAATTACTACTCAAACAGGAATTCAACAATCTACATCTTATTTTATTTATAAGGCAAGGCGAAGAAGGTCTTTATCAAGAAAAATCTTCCGAGCATCTCTTCTTGGATCGTTTCTTTGCTGTTGGATCTCTTTGGACTTCATTGGATCTCTTACATCAGTTGCTGGAGTTCTCTGTGCGTACATCTGTATACCATTAAGTCTACTACGGAAACGGAAAGAAAAATAGATCCTGTGCACACAAATCAGCAACCGTAATATTTGGAGCATCATCAGCATCAATTAGGGCGTCATACAATTACTAATAGAGACACAAACACGAAGTCAATAAGAGCCCATAATAATTACAAATAAAATAATAATTAGGCCAAATATCCCTATAAGCCATCGCACAAAAATGCCGAAAGCAAAGCCCACATACACGGTTGCTTCGGAATACACAAAAGGCAGTAAGACCTCCTCAAAGTCCAACAATGATCATCTTCTTTCCTCACAACTCCATCGTCTCACGTTGGACTCCTCGCCCGACTTCTACGACAACACCGAGTACGAAGAAGAAGGGCCTCTCATGATGAAGCCTCGTTTTAATACCGTTAAACGGATGGTTAAAGAAGATATTGCTCATGATAATAATGGATTCTTGGCCAATATGAGCCGTCATCCACATGACGGCATCCCTCGAAGTGCGGGGATGGATTCTTTTGATGTTTCCAGTGGCTCTGTTCCTTCGTACGAAAATTCTTCGGTGTCTGACGGAGCTTCGATTAATACACAAGATGCCTTGGAGTTAATTAACCAGGGAGTGCGATTAGATCATACAGACAACGTGGTGCCAAGACCTACCCCTAAAACAACAACTCCTGTATCATGTATGTCTCCACAGACTCAGTCATCGCATTCTCTGGGTCCCGAACACAAGCCAAACGACCTCGTAAGACCACGTTCTTACGGCGACATGCTTCTGTCGCTCATAAAAGGATCATCTAAAAATAATAGTAAGAATACCGCTAAAAATACCCTCAAATTGTCGCCTCCGCCGGCTCCTTTTGCCGACAGAGAGGCCACGAGCAACAAATCAGATCCTAATTTGTACTCTAAAAATTACTCGTCGTCCGTAAGAAATGGCCATAGCAAAAGCTCGTCGAATTTCCTCAAAAGACTCAGTCTTTTTGGCTCTTCTTCATCCCAGAACCTTTCGATGCTTTCAGCAGCCGACAAGCCCACAGAATACACTGGAAAAGACGGTGATGATCTCGATAAGGTGATAAATCCGCAGAATCCTGCACGTTTTAACAGCAATCCTGACTTGTTGAACTCCATGAAGGCAAGAAACAGCACGGTTTTGAACCTTCGAAAGGTCAAAAAGGAGCTGAAAAAGATGAAACGCCAGAATAGAAAGGCTAAGCTTAAGGAAGAGAAACAGAAGCTCAAGGAATACTATAAAAATAACACAGATGTCAAGCCTACAGTGCCGCCAGCGTTTTTGTTTGAAGAAAAGATCCAGAAATTGGTTCCCCCAACTGTATATTATAAGGCTGAAAAGACGTTTCCTAATACTGTTAAAAGAAACACGTGGTACCCTACGACGAAGCCGCTCGGCGTTCAGTTTCCTACTCCTGTTACTGGTTTGAGTAAAAATAGTACCTTGATGGGTAACCAAAAGAGACACCAAAGCGAGCCTCCGGCTCCTAAGAATTCTCTTGCTTCTAAAGGAGGTCGTTCTTCGACGATTGATTCGCAGCCTCAGCCTCTGTATAATGTTCCTAAGCAGCCTCTGTATAGTGCTCCTGTTCCTCCTAAACAGCCTAGTGTCCCTAATCAGCCTCTGTATAGTGCTCCTGTTCCTCCTAAACAGCCTAGTGTCCCTAATCAGCCTCTATATAATGCTCCTAAACAGTCTAGTGTTCCTAAACAACCTCTATATAATGCTCCTGTTCCTCCTAAAGAGCTCCAGCAGCCTACATATAATGCTCCTAGCCAGCCTCCTTACGCCGCCCCTGCTTCCAAAGAGCCCGTCCTTGACACTCCCCAGATAATTGAGGAAGACGTCCTTGATCCACAACAGTACATAGTCACACCTATTAAAACAAGCAACGCCGCCCCATACGAAATCATCAACTACAACAACAATAACGACCCTGCTACTTCTTATTATAACAGTGAGTTGTATACTTTGTCAGAGAAGTCTATAGAACATAGCAGAAACCCTTCGAATGTGTCTATGTCGCAAGAAATTGAAGACGCATCGTCTTCAATCCATAAACCGTTGCCTATTAACGGCTACATTGATGAGCAAAGTATTGCCCTTTCGCAAATCATCACCAATAACAGCCAGTCAAGTCTCAATAATCCATTGGATTTGGACTACTGTTCTACTTCTCCATCGTCCTCGGATTTCTATAGTATTCATTCCAGTAGCACTGAAAGAGTGGCCAATCCCCGCACTCCAAACCATAAAACGAATCCTTTTAGCAAAAGAATGATGGCTGAAGAGGCAAAGAAAGATCCTCAAGAATTTCCTCCTCAGCCTTCTTATGCTGCTCCAAGCATCCCAGTTGTTGACTATGATCAAATAAAGCCAATTGAGTTTGTTTCTCCAATTATCGAGGATGATGGAGTAAAAGATATTCTAAGCGACCCTCAAATACACTCTTATAAGGCTTTGGTTGGTAGAAAAACCTCCGAGAGATCTTTCAGTTCCACCAAAGTGTTGATTAATTACGATGCCAAGACGGGCATTGCGCATTGATCCTTCTTTATTCCATTCTCGTTGTATAATATATAATTACGGTTACATAATAAATATTGCATATTAAATATTTCCTTCTTTTGGCTCCTTGTATGGCCTCTTATTGGCCAGCTGCCAATTCAATAGATCCTGCTCGAAATCAGCCTCCAAGTCGTCCATCTCTTGACTACCCCCCGTATGTTTGAGAGCCTCCTCACGTTTCTTCAAGAGCTCCATGGCCTTTTCCTGCTCGTTCTTCACCTGTTGGTCATATTCACTCTTATAATCAATCCATCTTTCCTGAATATCAATTTCCTCTCCCCAAACATCGCTCAAATTGGTCGAATTGTTTCCCACGGTTCGTGAGGCCTCAATCCATGTCGAATCCCCTCCTATTTCGTTCTCCCCGAACGCATATCCATTACACTTATCGCAGCGTCGGGTTAATTGGATCATAGATCGCGTGTCTTCTACACATAGTACTTCAAAGTCTACAAGTTTGAAATCATCAACGATCTCAATAATCGCTTCAGTGATCTTCGTCAAGTTGGTTGTTCCAAGCTTGTTCCGAGAGTGCTGAAGCTCCTTTTCTATATATGGCATCATGGACGAGAGATCATCGGCCTCAAGATAATATTTAAGATTAAATGGTAATTTACCGTATTGAGAAAGGAGATCAATCTTGGAAAGAACATTTACATGAGGCATATTGAGCAATAACATCGACCGAAGTGCGGTTAAAAGGATCAGAATATATGATGTTGGTGATGTGAGATATATAGAGTCCATAAGATTCACACAGCAAAGCCGTAAATCAATTCTGGAACTTATTTTCTTAAAGAGTTTGGGCAATGAAAAATTGGTGGTGAAAAGCTCAGATTGACCTGGAGTATCAAAGATTACATAAGCTTTATCATCTGTGATTGCTTTTGAGATTTCAGCCACAAGAACTTCAAAGAGGTTATCATCTTTGTTACTTGTATCATTAGGATCATCGGAGACTCCTGTGAGGGCCTCAAACGCCTTGATAAGACCTCCATTGGGCCCTAACTGATTCTCGGCCATGATTTCTTCAAGGGTGATAAAGTCGCGAATGTCTAGCGCACAATCATACTTGAGTTTGTCGTTTGCTATATCGAGATTGATGACGATAGAATGACGGCCAATACTGTTGAAAAACTGGTGAATGCCGGAGCAATATGTGGACTTTCCGGACCCTGGCGGGCCAATGACGACCTGACCAAAGAATACCATTATTATATTGGGGTTTTATATTTGTGAGGCTGTTGGTTGTTGTTGGTTGTTGGAGCCTTTAGAGCCATCATCATTATAGAAAATTTTTTATATTCTTTCATGTACCATTTTGGTGGTTATATTCCAAAAACACGGTTATATACCCTTGCCACGGAAATATACCACTCCCCCGGCTCTGACCAGTGGCAAATGAAAAAAATCCAACATTCGAATAACAAATCTTTCACTACTTTCAGTCTCCATATTAACCCCCATCTTAATCTCCATCTTAACCCCCATCGAATTACATCCATCCCCTTTCATAACCCCAGCAGCACAAACAATGACGTCCTCCTTCGAATCCAAATCGGTCTCTGTGGCCCCGTTGGTCTTGCTCTCGGTAGTGGACCATTACAATCGGATAGTGAAAAGCACCAAAAAAAGATGTGTTGGGATAATTTTAGGCGAGAACAGTGGCAATGCCGACACAATTCGCGTGACCAACTCGTTTGCTGTTCCTTTTGAAGAGGACGACAAGAACCCAAGCGTGTTCTTCCTCGATCACAACTATATCGACACAATGAGCGAGATGTTCAAGAAAATCAATGCCAAGGAAAAGGTGATTGGATGGTACCATTCAGGCCCTAAGCTCAAGTCAAACGACTTGCAAATCAACGAATTGTTCAAGAAATACCATCCTCATCCTGTGTTGTTGATCATCAATGTGAACCACGATGATAAGTCCAGTGGATTGCCTACGAACGCGTATCTTTCGATCCAAGAGATCAAAAAGGACGGAACCGAGACCGAGAAGACGTTCATCCACGTGCCTAGCACCATAGAGGCCGAAGAGCCGGAGGAAATTGGAGTAGAGCATCTTTTGCGTGACATTAGAGACCAGGCACAGGGTTTACTTAGTGTAAAAATCGCAAACCAATTGAACAGCTTGCGAGGATTAAACGACCGGTTAAAGAACATCATTGCCTATTTAACGCGTGTGATAGAGGGCAAATTGCCTATCAATCACTTGATTTTAGGCAAGCTTCAGAACGTTTTCAACTTGCTTCCTAATTTAATCACCACTGCAAACCTCCAGGAACTTGCAAAGAAGGACCGCACCTCACAGACATTTGAGCTTCGTGACGAGGAAGGAAACTTGCAGATCACTGAGTTTTCTGACCTCAACAAGGCGTTGCAGATCAAAACTAACGATAATCTTATGACTATTTATATAAGTTCTTTGATCAATGCGATTATTTCGTTCAACGACTTGATTGAGAACAAGATCGAGAACAAGAACAAGTCGTTGAAGAATGCCGAGGAAGAAGAGGCTTCTGAGACTGCTGCTAAAGAGGCCGATGCTGCTGCTGAAACAGGTAAGGAGGCTTCTGCAGATGAGAAGAAGACTAAGGATAATAAAGAGTCGAAGAGTTGAATTGAATATAAATCTATAACTACTATCATTATCATTGTTACTGTAGTTTTTTAGACCTCGCTGCGCTTGGGGCTCAGTGCTTGGGTTATTGTATGGGCAGCCGGTCGAGGTAGTAGCTGTTAGCTCTCAAATTGTAGCTAAAGCAACTGCCAACGCCTGGTCACAGTATTGTAATTATAATATATGGAATTATTGCACTGTAATACTGAGATCTCTAAGATCTCTCCAAGATAGATATCTGTGAGATATGTTTCCTTATATGGATGGATGTCTTTACGTCCAACATGTACTTAAAGTAAACGAGTTGACAGCTTCTTTATGTCCAACATATCCATGTCATATGTCCCAAGTATGCAAGCTCTTGCTAATTAAGCAATATCCTGTCCTTAAATAGGAATATTTCCAGTTCTCAATCAAGTAATGCGAGTCCTTAGTCAACTAATATGTCCAGCCATTAAATAGGTTACTTGCACAGAAAAACTGTTAATACCAGATCTTCTTTAACTCAAGTCATTATGACCGCCATTTATGGCCAGTTATGGCCGCACAACTGTCCATATTTTACATCAAACTACAAATCCTACAATCCTACAATCCCACAGGCCTAAAAGTTCTTGTCTCGAAAACGTAGATACCAACACAGCTATCCAGAACAGCTATCCCAGTATGAGGACGTTCGCGAATTTCACTCTAACTACCTTTTCCCCTCCGATTACTCATAAGTGTCGAATATCGCAGTGAATAGGTAGTCATTGTTGAATATACATAAAGTATAACCAACCGAAGTTGAAGAACCGAAAGACAAACATCAAAATAAGATGAATAGAAAGAAAGAAGAGAGAAAATTTTTCTTTGATTTTTATACTTTTTTTTTTCAGCATGAAAATTTTATCACCATTTTACTGGCAAGAGAACTATTAAAGCTTATACTATGTGAAGAGACGTTCCATTGGTAATATATAATTATAGTCGATAGTAGATAATAACGATAGTAGATTTCAAAGAATTGCTTCAGAGAGTCGGTTAAAATAATTGTATAAATCCTCATAAACATGAACATGAACATTGGTCAATTTAATATATTGGTAAACCACACCGTACATTAAACTTGATAAAAACTTGAAGTTACGTCCAATAATAGAGTGGATTCGCCGAATATTGGTTTCGTACTCTTCCTGTAATCCATCATCCTGCCATATGTTAAATTTTGCTGCCTGTAGAACTGTCTTCATTTTTAATCTCAATGTCTGATATGTTCTGTTAGAATGTATGTCGTAGAATTGTGTCTTGAGGTACCTCGAAAGGGGCTCGACAATCATATCCTGCTGCTGCTCAAGCACTGAATTTACAGCAATGTCCAGCGAAACAGCATCCATGAAAACTGAACTTTTACATGCTTTAACTTTCTCATGAATCAGACTGAATAACTTTCTAATATTCAACTCATTTTTGGGACTGAATTCCGTTAGAAATGTCATTATTGAATAAGACAAAGACGCACTCAAAAGTATGTCCTGAATAGTTTCTCTAAGCTTTTCAAAACTAGGGTCTGTCAACAACTTAACCCTCCTCTGCAACAACAGCACATCCAACAAAAATTCCGATTGTTCTTCGCACACTTTATCAAATACCAGCTTACTGCTCATTTTCAATATGGACCCCGTGTCTCTAATGGTTCCCTTTTGAACGAATTTAGCTAGCTCGAGCGACGACAAGGGAATTTTCTTCTTGTTCCATTTGAGATAGGTGTAATGTATGGTCACATTTTCGCATTCGCTCTCAAGTTTAGCCTGTAATTGTCCAATAAGTCGGAACGTATCTTCAGAAACGGAATCACCATCTCTATCATCTGATCTTGTACATATCCGAGACAATTCTCTATATATGGCTATAAGCGTACCTCTAATAGACTCGTCAAAAAACGAATATCTTTTCAACAATGTCTGCACCAAATAGAAACAATACTCTCTAAAAGAGAAGCTATTCTTCCTGTAATACCATAATCCAATCATTTCCATGTCTGAGCATATTCCTACAAAGCTGTCCCCAAACGGATCGCTTTGGATCAAATTTGGCCATAATCGTTGCTGTTTCTCCAACAGTTTCAACAACCCAGAAAACGACTCAAAAATAAGTCGCTTTTGTATATTCACATCCAAAAGCTTCTCTAGAGGTCTTCGATTGGCATCCAGCGGCTTCTCTAAAGGTTTTCCAAAAATAGACCTTATTCTATCCGCATAATTTTCAATTCGAAACGGTGCCTGCGTAGCCGTTGGACGTATTCCTAAAGCTGCGGCCTCTTTGTCACTTATGACTTCAGAACGATAATAAAGCTGCGCTAAATTTGATGCAGCTCTCATAGCAGGTATAGCAGGCCCTATATTGGTCCTGTATTCCGAAAGTTGTGTAAATAAGTCGTAAATAAACGTCTCTACACCTGATTCTGTTCCAGAAGATACTTTCCGGTCAAAGTCGTCGTAAATATCAATCAATAGTTTTCTTTCAAAGAGAACATTCTGGTAATATTCTTTATTCTGGTCTTCTGGTATCAAAGGATCAAGGCGAATCAAATTTTTGTATTCTTCTGCCACTGCTTTGAGTCTTTTGATGTGTGAATCAAAGGTGAACCATCTGTCATCGGCAATTGTATCAAGCTTAACTTTCTCCATTATCTTAGAGTATAGATTAAGATTTTTACATATTCTATTCCTGATGGTTTCTATACCATTCTGCTCATCCACATTGTTATCAAATGCTAGTTGGTTCTCGTTGTAATCAACATCATTCTGTTTAATGAAGTTCATAAATGCAATCTCACAGTTGAGAATGTTGCGTATTCGTACCAAAACAAGACATATTCTAAACAAATGCTGATACATAAACAACTCAAACACATCAATATGCTTCTTCCAGGCCTTAAAAAACAGTAATCTCCGGCGTGAGAGATTATTAGATGTTTCTTCTTCTTCACTATCAATCAATTCTAAGAAGTGACTTTTCACTGCTCTGGTGGACTTTATGAGCTTCAAGAAAAGAAAATGGAAAAACTCGTCGTCCAAGCAAACAACATCTAATTGTGTGCACACTCCGTTATTGATTTCTGGAACTATATCCTTATAATCAAATCTTTGCTTCTTCATTTTCTCCTTCATCTCCTCGAATTTATACTCATGTTTCTGCAACAAAAGCTCAAAAGACGAGAATCTTTTTAGTCTCAGCATCGAAGCATCTTGGCTATAAAAACTGAACTCCTTCTCGAGAACAAAGCTTATATATAGGACTTTCCCTGGTACTTTTCTCATGACCCTCAAGTTTCTAGAAAGTGGAAGGTTTAAATGGTTAGCTATACTAACGAATAACGGAGTTAATGTATTCTTAAACATCAAGTCGTCAAGCACATCAGGTCCTGTCTCGTCGTCACTAAATAGATCATGAAAGCTCTGTGACTTTCTTAAAGTACTAATAGCTTGACGAAGAAAATATCTGTGCAATAGAGTCCTCAACTTCTTAGAAATAATCAGACTGTAAATAGAATTATCACTGCGCTCATCTTCAACTTCATCTTTTGTCAATATATCTTTATGTCCGCAATTGTGACTTGCGGAGCTCAACTTTTCATTGAAGTTGGAGTAATTATCAATGAAAGTTCTGGCGAATTTCCTTCTTTCTTCTAGTTTTGCCTTCCGTCTGGTTGAAGCTGTGCGAAGCTTATCATCAAATTTATTCTTCATTACTGCTCTATTAATCTCCAGAACCGTTTTATGTTTAATTCTAGTCTGTTCAACCGAAGCAAGCCGTTCACTTAGTTTTCGGAGCTTTTTGTTCCTGATTGATAGTTTCCTCTTGATATGAATGTCGGAACGTCTTCTTATGGCCGTTTGTCCTGCCTTAGAACTTGCTTTCGAGACACCATTCTCATGACTTCGATATCCACCGCACGGAGTTAACCTTTTGAGAATTCTTGCCGGTATTGCAAACCCATCCGGGGGATCACATAGCACACCATTGCTCTTATGGTTATCTGCGGCATCCATAGAGCCCGAATCCCCTGACTTGCTCATTTTGGCCGTCTAAAAAAATATTCTGGGGCGAAGCGATGAGATGAGATAGATCTAATTCAAGCAAAACTGAATACCGCTCAACATAAAACAACCAAACCGTCCTAATCTCAAGAACCACCCTGAGGAAGCATCTAAGATCAAGTCTGATTTGTTGTGGCAACTTATTACTTCTAGATAAGGAGATAATAAGAATTATTAAATATCGTTAATAAAGCTTAGATTGCGTCATTATAATGTAAAACAATTCTCGGAGTTTTTGCTTGTCTTTTTCCGCTTTGTTAATGGGACAGCCCCAGTTTTCGGCTTGTGATTAGACCGATTGCAGATTTATACAGCGGGACGCATTTTTTACTGGGTTTTTCTCCTGCAGTGTCCGACATTTATCCGAGTACATATTTGAATATCAACATGATTACATCTGCAAAAAATCGGTAAACTAACATGAAGCTCATGAAGATTGGAGTTCCAAAAAAAGAAAATCATTGGACGAGTTGGGAATCGAACCCAAGACCTCTCCCATGCTAAGGGAGCGCGCTACCAACTACGCCACACGCCCGAAATGATGAAAATCGACTTTTCTCATGCTCCGAGACCGATCCTATTACAAGAGGACAAGAAGTAAAAAAAATAACCATTGGACGAGTTGGGAATCGAACCCAAGACCTCTCCCATGCTAAGGGAGCGCGCTACCAACTACGCCACACGCCCAGAATGATGGTATCGAGCTTATTGTATATGTTAAAATCTAACTCTTGTTACACTAATTCACTAAATAAAAAAAATCTCTGGACGAGTTGGGAATCGAACCCAAGACCTCTCCCATGCTAAGGGAGCGCGCTACCAACTACGCCACACGCCCGAAAAGATGTTTGTCAGACTCCTCTGAAAATTCGGAGTTAAAAATTACCTGTATCACTTGGAAAAATTGTGTATTTGTTACTTACAACACGTGTTTATATGTTACCCTAACTCATTTGATCGGATTCTGGTGATACAGAACTGACGTCTTACGACCCCAAAGCCAGCAAATCTACAATTTTGTATCAACAATTGAAAAAATCATACCTATAATCTTAATATTGAAAGATGTTTGTAGTGATAGAGACATACAGCTAAAAACTGTCTTCTTGTATTCAATTGTCGGTACGAAGATCATTGATAATAGAATACTCCTTAGAAGTGGTCTTGGTATATGTTTACCTAAGAGTTACATCATATGTGACAACTATATGTGATATATTTTAGAAATCAAGTCTTTAAACTGTCCATGATGCCTACATCCAATAAAAGTGGGTATTAATGCCAAGGTCTTCGTGGTGTGTGTCGTGTATGTTAACATCACTAATTGAGATGTGAGATGTATAGTAGAGCAATATGTCAGGCATATATTTTGAAGTAAAAGTAAAAGATCAAAGATAGCAGCTATGTCAAATAGCCAACTATAGTAAAGAAAGAACAAGAGAAATGAACAAAAACAAATCAAGGGTCAGGCTCTTGAAAAATTGATTAAATTGAATTAGTTATTCATTAGTGGTAATCACCGTGGTTACCGTGGTCACCTTATTCAGATATGTTGAGTTTGGGGTATGTGTGTGGTTATATTGTGGGTATGAAGGTGGCGGAGGTGGCGGAGGTGGCGGACCTGGTTGGAATTGTGGAGGTGGCGGAGGTGGTGGGCTTGGTTGGAATTGTGGGGGTGGAGGTGGCGGTAGGCCCGGATGAGGTTCGTGTTGTGGGTGTGGGAAATCTCTCTTTACGTGTTCTGAGTCCCAGTGATCTCCTGGACCCCAACTGTCGCCTGGACCGCCTGGTTGGAATTGTGGAGGTGCAGGTTGTGGCTGAGGTGGTGACGGAGGATCTCTTTTTAGATGGCCTGGACCCCACTGATCACCTGGACCCCATTGATCACCTGGGCCGCCTAAACCTGGGCCTGGTGGTGGAGGGGGTGGATTCAACAAGTCACCAAGCAAGTCCCTCTTTTCAACCTCAACAGGAAAAGCAGATGTAACACAGATGGTTATCAAAACTGAAACCAATGTAGTAGCTAGAAGTCTCATTTTGTATTAGACAATCCTTATTCTTATGATAGTATTGTTTGGCGTGATAAATACAAAGATATAAATTGATTTACAGGTATTACAGGTATTACAAGTATTACAAGTATTACAAGTATTCCTCTGGTATTTATAAAATATTTATCTGATTCATTTCTAGTACTTATTCCCTCAAATTTTGAAAGTATTTATGCGTGCTACTGATTAGTGCTATTTTGAAGGCGTCACCACAGTGAAAATATTCGTGTTAGTACTCTCCGCAGTTATTTTGGAATATTTTAGACTTCTAATATTCACAATTATCTGTGCCTTCTAAGTCTCCTATCCATAAAGATGAATAAGCCGGCTTATCCAAAATCTTATTTAATACAATACAGATGTTGTGGCTTATAAGGTATCCACATTTGTTGTCATATAGACACATACTTGGCAGCTTGGCAACTTGGCAACGTTAACTTTCACCTTGTATTCCTACAGCAGTTTTCTTCGTTCTGCCAGAATACCTTTTATCATACCTCTAAATATGTAGTTTCGGGATTTGTTTTCGGTCACTCTAGTTCAATATGATCTCCGATGATACAACCTCGGTCTTTGATAAGCCTATTAATAGTTGCCACCCCTGTAATTGTAAGTTACCTGTATTAAATGCTATTTTTACCATAAGTCTTTATTTTTGTGTGATCGTATGTTCACTAGTCGCGGGTTTTATTTTTGTTTATGCACGGCCAAGAAATGCATGTTGGCAAGGCTCCAAGCCCGAAGAAAATGTTATTTCTAACATGACAGCTAAATTTACCATAATTGTGGGAAAGGCAAATAACAACTGACTACGATGAACATGAATTCCCGCAAGATTGTAAAGAGGTTTTATTACAAATGGCACGTGGGTGGATAGTTTAAATTGATCTGCGTCTATTCAAGGGAGCCTTTCACAACTATTATTTTTCAATATCTTCTGTGATACAGGGCATACTCAAGATAATTGTGACTTTTTCTTGCCTTTAGATCATTCCTTTCGACTATAGATGATTCTCTTTTGATCATATCTATTACTTGTTTCTTGTGAGTAATATCTATTTTACTTTTTATTATTTATTTTATTTATTATTGTTATTTGAATGAATAACATCTGATATAAATTGCATAATTAAGTATTCCACGAGATAAATTACTGAGAATTTTAATTTCACAAAATCAATAGCAATATAACCCAATAATGAATACCGCTTAGACCATTTAATTTCATCTATTCATCTATTCTAATGGATTAAAGACTGACTCTGTTTATTGGTGTTATTGAGTTACCATCTGTTCAAAGCAAAAAAAAAAGCAAAAAGGCAAAAAATAAAAGTCTGCACCCAGACTCGAACTGGGGACCAACAGATTTGCAATCTGCTGCGATAGCCACTACGCCATACAGACTTTTTTGTGACGATTTGTGATTTGACCCCAAAACGAACTATATGAAATCACAGAGCTGATACCCGCAAATCCAAAACTTGGCTACCACCCTTATGGTATAACATTGCGAGGCTTCATCATGGTTAATTTGAATGGCAAAACCAGCATAGTCATACATTGAATTGAGATCTAGAAAGTATAAGGAGACCATAAAGCTGTATTAGCCTAATGTGGGTTCAAGAGTGACTCTCAACTATAGTTAACCACTGACTGAATACTTGTAGAGTAACTAAATAACGAGGATATATACACATGTACAATTACATAGCTGTGATGGATATACTGAGTATTCAGTGTAATTACTGTGAAGCCTGGTGTAGTTTAAATGCAAATTAGGGAGACTGTAATAATCACACCACGATTGTTGACTGGATAACAAATCGGGTTAGCCAAAGAATTAGTTCATCTCTGAATTTAGAAATATAAAGTAATAGCATAGAAAGGATTTTAGACAATGGCATTGATACCGACGGAGACACGCGAGAGAGAAGATGGGAACCGACAAATCACTCAATATACATTCTACAGAATCAAATTCAGTTCCACAATGAAGGTAGACAACCAATCTGGAAATCGTTCGACGGAAATGGACCTGAATATCAAATCCATATGGGTCGCTACAATGAAATGCAGTTGTGTATATCTGCTCTACATGGTTGAGCTGTTGCTTGTATCTGACATTGTTCCATCCTTGAGGTTTTTGACGCTTAGAACAGAGTCCCTCACATATAAGGAAAGTGAAAATTCAAGGCTTCTATGTACATGCAGATAACCATGGCAGATACCCAGAAAATCATAAATTTGGGGATATCTGTATGTATACACAAATAAAAATAGATACGTTCAATATGCTTGTACACATTCATGCTCAAGGACAATGCATGCCATTCATCATATAAGAAATATCTATAGCTGTAGCAGCTACTACTTGGTGAGCGTGAAATGAGTTACAACAAACAAAATACTTGTAATAAAGAGTGTAGCTAAATAGCCTTAACAAAAAGAACGTTGCAGCAAACGCGTAATCTGCTGCTCGAGAGCATTGCTTAAAACGTTTTCCAATAGTGGCCAAGCGAATTAATATAGGGAAATCGCGAAATTAAGATTTCCATCTAATGAAATCTGATAAAACTTAACAGATCGCAAACGACTCCCAGCAAATCCAAATGAGACACATCGGAAATTAAAGCCATCTCAATATTCGTAAGCACAGATGGTTCCCCATCGCATGCAGTCATATCCTTAAATTAGCGTGATACGCTAATTGGCTTATTGTTTGTCTATGCTGCACAATGCCACTTGAACTTCCGTTCTAATCAATTTTGTGATAGTTTCGAGACACAAACTATCCGCATTGATACATCACCAGTCTGACTTTCTGCTTGTGCGTGCAATTCAGGAACGACATAACTATCCATTATTTTGTCAAACCGTAAAGACTTCCTCCATACGTATGTACCTCACAGTATCACAATTTGTCTGGGGGAGCGACCCGCAGTTCTGGCGCCTCCTGTGCCCAAAAACGATAGAAAAAACGCAGAAAACAGACGAATAACTGGCGAAAAAGGACAAAAAAGCGCGCTTTACGCATGCCGAAGGGGGGACTCATGCAGGATTTTTCGTGTAGATCAAAACACAGCGAAAAAAAAAAAATTGCATCAACGAAATACTCACAAAACATCGACAATATCTATTGTCTAAGCTACTTGTGCTATGGATTGGTATTTTAGATTTGGCTTTTGGGTTTGATGAAATTGGCATTATCTGGTCGATAAATATGGTCTCATATCCATGTTGATCCTCCCACAGTACTCATCTTTCGTTTACACTGCACATTGCATGCTTTCTATATATACCTGAGATTGACTCAATACCTTCTGATCTCGTGCCTGAGGATGTCAATATTGATCTGATACACCCACCACCACTTTAATAATCCAACCTCAACAAATATTATGCAGACCATGCATTCGAGGACGAAGAGCCTTTTGCACCGACTTCGGTGGTTGTTTCTACTTCTTGAGCTTCCACTTTCAATTGCAACTGTGGTCATATCGTTGTTTGCAGATGCAAAATACGCTAATAATCATATCTATTTCCATAGCTTACTCCTCGTGCTCGTAATATGCGAGCTTCTTTTCATCTGCTCGTACCTTCTCTATGCGGTATTTCTTCGTGTCATCAAGAACAGCGAGCCAGAAACCGACTCTCATAATGGCACCCTTTCGGGTTTCTTCTGTAACTTGGTGCATTTACTCGTGGCCTCGCTTGTGGATCTTGCCACGGCCGCAGTATCCGTGTCATTGATCAATTTGTGGATTCAGCATGCCCTGATGAAGGACCAAACCTTCTTCTTACAGTGTCGCCCGTGGATCTTGGCTTTTGTTCCAGTAGTCTTTTTGTCCCATGTGTTCAAAGCTATTTTGTTGACTGTTGATGTATCTTCAACGATATCCATTCATGAATGTCTTTCTCCTCTGGACACTGAGGACAATATATACCGTTTGTCGTCACGTATTGGACTGATGCCAGACTTTAATGATATTCCATCCATTCTGCCTTCTGAAAAAGAACATACAAATTCCGATTCCGAAAGAAGGGCCAGTGTTGTCGAAATAAATGTCAATTCTGACGACGAATATCACCAGAAAGACCCGTCAAAACGGCTCACTTTGCACAGTGCCAACATGACAAAGCCATTGAACCAGGAGTTGTTCAACGAGTCTCTTGACCAATCGCAACTATCGTCTTCTTCGCCAGACAACAGTGTTCTTTCCACGTCCACAGTGATTTCCACCGGAATAGGAAGAAGAATCCTCCATATCAGTACTCTTGATACGATTAAGGACGACGGAGAGTATGACGAAAACAAACATAATTGCGAAAGAATCAACAATAACAGCAAATACAGAGCGAAAAGAGTGGTGACCCAATTGTCACCTATTCATGAGCCTACCACAAACAGTTTGAGCATGATCGAAACATCACTGGAATCCTCGTCATCGAGTGTAAAAAGAGGAATTCCGGTGCTCCTTGCGTCCGAGGCTCAGCAAGATCGTAAGAAGAAATACAGCGAGCTCAATAATCTTTTATTGGATAACTTCCATAAGGATTTGAACGGCATCATGAGTCAAAAGCCGGTAGAAAGAAACATAGAACCCAAATCTCCGCTGTATGAAGCATCGCAGAGAAGTTCTGTTGCCAGTAGTAGCAGTAAGAGAGACTCTTTTGTCAATTCAAAGCGAGCTTTATCGCTTCATAAAAGCGCATCTCCATCCATATCTAACGCCCCCAAAATCCCCATTCCCGTGCCTCCAAACGGCTCTGACGAGAGCATCGAAGCATCTCCAAAAGACTCAAACATCTCGCCCCGTAGAGACTCCGAACACCAAGAAATACCCTTGAGTTTGTCTGATTATTACAGCAACGAGATCGTCAAGGACTACATCTTGCACGAGAGGAAATTTTCGCGATCTAACAAGCCGATGAACATAATGATACCCCCAGCAAGCGAGTTCAGACCATTGCAAAATACGCCAACAGTTCTTAACCAGGCGCATCCAGATCTAAACAAAATCAACTCCAGCCACGAAGATTCTAGTCCAGAAAGCTGGGCTAGTTCTTACGACCCCTTAAACGAGAACGATTTGCAAGAAATACCGTCGATTCCAACCGCATCTCTTTGGCCGTTCTCTAAGGCAGGTGTCTCGCCCACAAGTCCGCTGTTCAATGTCTCCGTGATACCCCCTACCAGTTCTGTCGCAGCTAAGCCAGACGTTTCCAAACGCAGTGCCAATAGCTCCAGATCATCTAGAAAGGGCTTGAGACACATCTCGTTGGAAGAATGGTGCAGCAATTCCAAACAGTGGATGAAATCCAAGGAGGATTTGAGCGAAGCAGCGAAACGGGAGGATGAAGTCGCGGCCAAAGGGGAGGATGAAGCGGAACCCGCAGCTCCGGTAAAACCTGCCACGCATACGCGGGCAGAAGACAGCTTTACGTTTGAAAAAGAGGAAGGATCTCCGCTCAAATTCCAGGAAGATGCCTCCCCTGCCATCAAACAACTGTATGATTGTGAGCCGCACCCTGGCAACCATTCTGACACCGATATGGACAACTTCCGGTTTCCTTTGGCGTCTCCAGAGGAACTCAACGGTGCCATGAGCCCATTATCTTCGCTCCAGTTGATTGCTGCTGAAATCTCTGCTGAGCTTGCTGCTGAACTGCCTAACAAAGATGCTAACGACCGACTCAGTCTCACCAGCGCAACCAGATTGAATATCCAGGACGACTTTGTGGACCAGGATAGGGAGGAAGTCAACTTGATTCGCAATGCCAAGAGAAAGAGTCTTCTTAAGGGCAAAAACCATCGATTAAGATCGCTAAAACTCGAGGGATTGGGTGGAAGTATTGGCAGTGCCACCGGACTCAGCTTGAACAGTATTTCTGAGCCTTCATCTCCGAAGAAAATTAATGGACGAAGAAGAAGCCGGTCTCCTTTGAAACGATTAAGTATAAGTGAATCTCGAAGATCTACGGCGATTTTTGATGAAGGGTTTGCTATTGCTTTTGATAAGAAGGTGTCTGGTTGCGATGAAGGGCTCGAGAAAAATATAGAGCAGCCGCCTGAAAATTCTGAGGATGCTCCTAGAATGGTTGGTGGAGCAGCAATCAAAAAGGCAAAATCATTCAGCATATCTAGTCTTCGCTCTATGATGAATCATTTACCTTCGAAGTCAATGTCGTCGAACATTGATGTACATCACAAGAAAAACCAGTCAGTGATAAGCGCCATTGTTTCAGACAGAGCCAACAAGGAGAATGAACCAGAATTCTGCTCACTTCCTAAGAACGCCGAAGGTCGTGCATGGAAGATAGTACAGCAGGAAACTAACACCAGCGAAAATATCTGTGATAACAGCTTGATTAGGGATGTTATCCAGAACAATAGCGACTTCAATTTCAGAGAGAAACCTTCGGATAATAGCACAAACACAACAACCTTGGTATCAAGCGATAACTCCTACATTATTTCTGATAAAAGTGCTCTTAGTTCAGCACCATCAGGATATGTTGGGGAGTACGACAAGGAAAAATGGAACACCTTGAAGACGTTGAAAAAGATCAACGTATGATAAATCCTAGAATCAAATACATCCGAGAGATCAGTGATCACTGGCTCTTATCAATAACATCCACATACATCACAATATCACATTCACTTCTTAGGTTGGCTTCTTGAAGCTGCCAAATTTCCTTTTTTTTTGTCCTTTGACTTTTCTACCGTCGCTTTCTGTGCACTATACTTTCTACCAGGAAAGTAGAGAAGCAGAAATGCCTTATTTCGAAACTGGATTATCGATTGTACTTTATTTACATTACGCCTTTGCAATTTTTCCTTTTACTTCTGTCTTATTAATCTAAAACTTACTAATACCCACATCTAATAATACTATCAATAAATATCTTGCAACTTGCCTTTTATTCCTGCGTAATATCCCTATCAATAAGCAGAGTCCATGTTGAACTTCTTGCAGATCTGATTGCTGACCCAAAATTGCTAATAACACCCTTTAATCGATAAAATTTTCACCTAAATTTTTTAGCCATCATAAATAAACAGTTATCAATCATTACGTCCCACATCATACACCCTCAGTAACTATCAAAATTGACCCTCCAGAACAGATACGAGGGCAAAATGCAGTTCGAAACCGCCTGTCTATTTAATATAACGTTGCAGCAGCCCAGCTCTTCTATATTGTCTGTGGTAGGACAGTTTCAAGGCAAGTCATCTCAAGAAGTAGTGATAGCCAAATCAAGCTATCTAGAGCTCTGGAAGATCAACAGCTCAACAGGGAAAATAAAACGGGTCTTCTCTCAGAATGTATTTGGATCTATAAGAACGATTGCGGCGTTTAGGTTGTCAGGGTCGGGAAAAGACTATCTATCAGTGACTTCTGATTCGGGAAAATTTACCATTCTTGAGTTGAATATTCAAGACTTCAGATTCGATATTGTATTCAACGAGCCGTTTGCGAAAACCGGGCTACGAAGACTAACGGCTGGCCAGTATATTTCTGCTGATGCTAAGGGTAGAGCCTTGATGCTCTCTTCAATTGAGAAGGGCAAGTTGGTGTACGTTTTGAATCGCGACTCGGAGAATAAACTCACAATATCGTCGCCCTTAGAGGCCAACAGGAGCAAGATATTGACCTTCGCAAGCTGTGGAATCGATGTTGGCTACGAGAACCCCCTTTTCGCGTCAATTGAGATAGATTATGCCGATTACGAGGCCGATG
This sequence comes from Saccharomycopsis sp. yHQL182, assembly GCA_030490795.1. Taxonomy (NCBI): domain Eukaryota; kingdom Fungi; phylum Ascomycota; class Saccharomycetes; order Ascoideales; family Saccharomycopsidaceae; genus Saccharomycopsis; species Saccharomycopsis sp. yHQL182. The sequence goes on along the minus strand of JAKVQV010000002.1, from coordinate 770,998 downwards.
TCTACGACGGAGAGTCTCCCATGAAAAGGTCGCTTTCTTTCTACGAGCTCGATTTGGGGTTGAATCACGTGATCAAAAAATCCTCACACGTGATCTCAGAGACCTCGAATTTTTTGCTTGCGATTCCTGGGGGTTCTGGCGGCCCTTCAGGGGTTCTCGTTGGATGCAGAAACTTCATTCAGTACAGAAACGAGAGCCACAAGGAGACCTTCACCGTGCCTATTCCTCAAAGGGAGTGCCAGAAGCAAAACACAGTCAGTTTCGCTGAAAACTCCATCATATGTGGGGTTGCCCATAAAATGAAATCGGATATCTTGATTTTACTCCAGTCCAACTTCGGTGACTTGTTCAAAGCGACCATTAGCTGTGATCTGAAGCTCAGAGTGAAGTCTTTGGAGATCAAATATTTTGACACAATTCCTATATCCACAAGTCTAGTTGTTTTCAAGTCGGGTTTTTTGTTTGCCGACACACAATATGGCGACAAATTGCTCTACCAGATCGTCAGTATGGGCGATGAGAGCAAGCTGTTTCACTCCTCCGACTATTTCAACACGAGTGAGGAGGTGGACGATGCTGTATTCTCGCCAGAACCCTTCTCAAATCTAAGTTTGGTGGACATTATCGAGTGCAGCAATCCCGTGATCGATACCAAAGTAGTAGATCTTAAACATCACGTGACCGGGCGAGTGAAGGCTAAAATTCTTTCTCTTTGCGGAGCGGGTTCGCAGTCCGCATTGAAGATCCTTGAACGGGGGTTGGATGTCAGCGAAGTGGTGTCTTCAGAGTTACCTGCTGAAGCCATCAATGTATTCACCACGCCTTTAGTTGCCAGTGACGAGTATGATAAGTATTTAGTGATATCTTTTCCTAGCAACACGCTCGTGCTATCGATAGGCGAGTCTGTAGAGGAGGTAGCCAATTCAGGCTTTGACACAGAGAATGCCACTGTAGGTGTTCAACAGATGGGCACCGATTTGCTAGTGCAAATCCATACCAATGGAATAATCCATTTGAAAGTAAAGGAGGACGAACAACCAGAGAAAATATACGAATGGCTACCTCCTGCTGGTATTACGATTCTACACGCGACAACAACCGATTACCAGATTGCTGTAGCCCTTTCTAACAGAGAAGTTGTATATTTTGAGCTAGACGATGACGACAAGCTAACTGAGTATGAAACCAAGATGGAAATGCCCGGGAAAGTGTTATCCTTGTCGCTAGGGGAAATTCCGGACGGAAAACTTCGTAGTAATGTTCTTGCAGTCAGTTGTAATAACCAATCGATCGAGATATTGCTGGTGGAACCGGGATCAGTATTTGATCGGCTATCACAGCAATCTCTTTCGGCAAATGCAAGTTCTGTCTTACTTAACCTTATGATAGATTCCATCACCGACACAAATAGCGGCCATCAGCTCTATTTGCACATAGGTCTTGAGAATGGGATCTATGTTAAGACGTCTTTGAATGCGAAAAACGGGCAGGTGAGCAATAAAGTTGTACAGTATTTAGGGCCAAAACCGGTAAAATTGTGTAAAATTCCGTATATATCAGAGGGTGTTGTTACCAGCGCAGTTTTGATGTGTGCAGACCGGACTTACACCGGATTTGTGTCGCATTCCGGCTTTAAGATCTTGCCTTTGGCATCGGAAGTGGATCTTTTCTGCGGATCAGGCTTCAATTCCGAGGACTGTCCTGGGGGTCTTGTAGGAATCTTTGAAAACAATCTCGTGATATTGAATATTGCCAACTGGACCAGCGAGTTCAAAACCTCGTCTGTTCCATTGCGATTCACGCCTAAAAGACTCTGTTATAACGAAAACGAGACTGGAAACCAGCTATTATATGTGATTGAGAGTGCAAAAGACACGGTTTCGCCATATCCTACCAACAGCGAAGCAGAGGAGAAGTTCCAACAGCAAGGATATGTGAGAAGCCAAGGTTCCTGGGCTTCATGTTTGCAGGTTATAGACTTACAGTCGCAAGAAGTCGTGCAAATCGTCGATTTTGAGTCAAATGAGAGACTTTTGGCTGTTCAACACTGTCAGTTCGCAAGCAACTTGAAACCATATATTATAGTGTCCAGCGCCTGTAAAACAGTCCTGGGGATCGAGAAATATTACCTCCAATGCTTCAAATTCCATAAAAACGGCGAGATAAAATTCGAGTACAAGACTCAAGTAGATCTTCCCGTGCTAGCGATGATTGAATTTGCCGGTAAACTATTGATTGGGTTGGGAAAGAGCTTGCGATTATATGATCATGGACAGAAACAGTTGTTGAGAAAAGCTGAAACTGGTTTCCCTGCATTAAATAGTATTGTAAAGCTAGATACTGAAGGCTCAAGAGTGGTTATTGGCGATATAAGAGAATCAGTAACTTTTGTTTCGTTCAAGCCTGAAAAGAACCAGTTTATAGCGTTTTCAGACGATATTGTGGCTCGGCCGTCGACTTGTTTATCGATGACCGACTACGATACTGTGGTTGGCGGAGATCGATTTGGAAACATATGGACTTTGAGATGTTCGGAAGAAGCATCGAAGCTATCGGACGAAGATGTAAATGGAATCTTAATTTCTCCTCAAGATACGTTGCTACAGGGGAGTCAGTACAAACTTGATCTACTCAATCATTATTTCATCAACGATATCCCAATGTCGTTCACAAAGCGTCCAGATCTCAGTGGATTGAACGAGCCAGTGGTGTACACATGTCTACAGGGAACAATTGGGCTTTTAATTCCATTATTGACTCCTAACGAGGTGAAGTTCTTCAAGGATTTAGAGAAGCTTTTGAGCGAGATTGGAAGTGGCAATGTAGATGATAATGCTGGCGAGGAGAACGAGAAGAAACAGTTGTCTGTTGTGGGAAGAAACCATTTAATGTATCGCAGCTACTATGCCCCTAAGAAGGCGGTAATTGATGGAGACTTGTGTGATGCATTCATGGGTTTGAAGCCATCGCAAAAGAATAAGATTGCGATAAAGCTAGACAAGTCTGTAAAGGAGATTGGAAAGCGGATCTTCGATGTGAAATCAAGAATCAATCTTTGATATTTTGTATAGCATTGCAATAGAATAACCATCGATAAATGAATGTAAAACATGTGTATCATAGTATCTACTTGATTTGATGTAAGAAAAACAGAATAATACAGATGCTTAGATACATGAAACTCATTCAAGGAAGTAACTGCCAAGTAGAGTAACTACAAAGTGAAGTATTTACAGATGGGTAATACATATTATTTATTCATGTTGGAGGCTGCATTTCCTTTTCATTCGCATGTCAGCTGATCTGTCAAAGGGGAAAAAAATGGAACTGCATAAATCGTCTCAACATTTAGAATATTTTGTCCTTCTGATTAATCATTATGTGTCATCCACTTAACGGGAAGTACATTACTACAGAGGTATAAACTTCATGAGAGCAGTTTTATGAAATGACAGGCAATAGTGAAAAAGGACCAATTTCAAGACGTAGGGCGAAAGCCGCAAGATTTCTCCGCAATCTCACGATTAATGGGCCAAGAAGTATTGGGGGAGCGGCTACATCTGCTTTTACTTGGTTGCCTAGCTCAAATCCAACAGGTATCGATTCTTCTCCTGACTCACACAGTGAGCCTGCAGAGCTCACCAAAGACCAGGCTGTTGCATCCATTGTGGCTGCGGTACAACAACCGTCAGCAATATTAGATCTTACGGCTGAGCAAACTGCTGCTTTCGACGCCTATGCCTCTCCGAAATCTTTCTCCTATATGCAAAACCATTTAGGAATAGAATTTGAGAAGAATTACAATTTTGCCCGGAACTCGCACAAAATCTTGTGGAACTGCCGGTCTCTTAAGAGCTCTTTCTTTGAGGAGCCTAAGAGCTCTTTTGTTGAGGAGTCTGGACCTTCCGTGAAGGTCAAAACTTTTCAGAAAGTTAAGGGTTCATCGGCATCACAGGACAAACTTCTGACGGAGGTAGTTCCTATATGGTGTGAAGAAGTACCTGACGAGTTCTTCAAAATGAAACTTCAGGACTTTAGCACCACTTTAACTCAATGTTTCCCACAGCAGCCTGTTGACCTATCTGAGATTCATCAAGCGTTAATTTTCAGCAAGGTACCTCCCCCAGATTTTGATGGGTCAAAAACTGCATCAGAAGAGGCTGAGACTGTCGAGAGATTTTCAGCTCTTGTAAAATTTCCTCTATCGTTTCTAATGAAGGCTGCTGGTTGGAAAACTGATACCCCTCAACACATGAATCATCAACAACCTTTTGTTGGATATCCTCGTTTTGAAACATTCAAGACTGATATCCAGTATATGAATGTGCAATCCAAAAAATATTATTTAATCGTAGAATTGAAAAGGACAGGTATAAGCTCTTTAATTGATCCCATAAAGAAAAACTGTTTATTAGATAACGCCTGCTCAAGATCTATGTTCTTGCAGGCCGTGTGGTATATGATTAATTATGGGATAAATAATATCATTTTGTCAGATGCATTAACATATTTGTATATCGAGCTTAATGCAGAATCAAAGAAACATTTGACCCGTCAGTCGCCCTTACCTGAAAGTAAACGCGAAGGGAATGTTATCGGGGTGGCTTTCAATTACAAGCTTATCTCCTTGCAAGGCGATTTCATTAACCCGATAGCATTTTGTAGCGCGATAGCTTATAACAATTTTACTAAAGATGTAGCACAACTCCAAAACGAGCTACAGAATATTAAAACACTTTTCCAAGCTCTTCACCAAAAATCTGCTGCTGTTGACACATCCAGGTCTCGCGGGTCGGATGACGACAGTGGTGATGAAGACAACCCGCAAAACCCTGGCAATAACAGCAGTCCAAGACCTGCATCGAAAAAAAAAAGACTCAATTCTCACGGATCAAAAGCAATTGAGAAGGGATTATATCTTGGATCTCTTCCTGAAGGGTCAGCTCGTGAATATGCATTATACCTTTTGTCGCCGTTTGCAACCATAACCGGGGAAGTATTGGCCAAAAAGCCTCGAGTGTTCTATACAGACTTCATCTTTAGTGAGGAGATGGTCCTTCAATTTGGTGGTGATAGACATCTATCCTCAGTCTATAAGTTCAGCTCAGAGATCGCTGGTAGAATCTTCGGCCAACCAAATAAGTTCCCAAAGTCAACGAACGTAATTCTCAAATTTTATAGTTATCAAAACCTTAAGAATTATCACCGTTACAATTATGATTTTGAGGGGAGTTTTGATGAGTTGGCCGATAAAGCTTGCGAGAGATTCCAGAACGAAGTCAAAGCTTTCAAGAGAATTGAACAATACAACAATTCTGTAGAGGAGAACGAGAAAATTCTCTGTCCGAAACTCTATGACTTCGGACGATTCATAATCTTTACTCAAGGTATGGATGTTGCATCGGGGCTCTTTCTATTGATGCAATTCGTTGAGAGTCAACCCGATACTTTTGATGCGGTTTCGACTATCGAGAGTGCAAAACAGCAGTTTACGCTTCTCAACCATATTGGAATATACCATAATGACATAGCCCTTCGCAATGGCATCGTCCACGAATGCAAATTCCATCTAATCGACTTCTCACATGCCTTATTCGATGATGACGAAACAGAATATCACGAGATCGATCTGTTGGAATTCAAAGAGTTGAAGGAAGACTTGATCGCCAGGCACGACCATTAATATTTTGTTCGCTACCTTGCTATCCACAGATAATTCTTTCCGGCATAGCTATTAGGTTTGTAAAACTTGATAATAATGAATAGTGCGTATGTTGATATGTAGGTTTATCTACAAGAAACTTCAACATGTAATGAAAATATATCTAACGAAATATAAAAATGCATAATCGTAAAACTATTCTGTATAATGAGTTAATAAGTTAACAAGCTTAATTTGCTATGAAGTGAAATCACTCCTAAAAGGGTCATTCCGGTTTGATATGTTTGGCCAACGTCTTGAAAATCTTCTCGGCTTCAGGCGACTCTTTAGTGAACCCAAGCTCAAAAAAGTTGTATTTCGAGTTTGTTAGCAATTCTGTCAAGGTAACAGTCACACCCCATTGGTGAGGTCTGTTTCCAATGACTCTTTCTAAGAGGGTTCTGGCGATAATCTCCTGAACATGAGATCTCTTATTGCCCCAAAGCGACGATGAGCCAAAGAAATAGAGCACAACATGGATAAACCAATGAGTGTAGGCGTTTGGATAACGAAGCTGGTTAACAATCGCCGAAAGCACCTGGTATTGAAGCTCAATACAGTCATCCTGTTGCAACAAACTCTGCAAAAATACGACGTGCGATCCTTTGCTGTTGAACTCGCAATCACGACGGTCTTCAACAACATTGACCCCAGTGTGAACCACAAGCGCATTGACCAACTTGACATTGATGGTGGTCTGGTCAAACCCGATTCCGCCCTGGTCAATTGGTTTATCCAATTTAATGCCATGAACGATGTTTTTCAAGAGAGAATGGCCAGGAATACGCAAATAGTTGTCCACAGACTTCTTCAAGCCTGCCTTGAGCAAGTCGTTGCCTGGATCGATGGCTATTGCAGGCACATCCTTGATCTCTGCAAGCTTATCAACCTCTCCAACCGGAAGGAATGGGTCTGGAAGCACCATGTTCTTCGGGATTGCCGAGAGAACGATATTGCGGAGCTGGTTGAAGCAAGGCGAGATCGAGTACGATAACGGATAATGGTATTCTATAAAGAAGTCAGGGTAGTCGTGGAAGATCAACGAAAACACACGTACCAATCCTCTATATATAACTGTGATGATTTCAGGGATGTTTCTGCCCTTAACACTGGCATTAGTGAACTTCAAGGCGGAAATAAGCAAGATACACACCTTTTTCCAAGCAACTGCCTTGTTAGCAAGTTCCAAGATGTTTGGCAAGAACATCCGGTGCGAAATGAGAGTCACCCAAGCAAACGTGAACCCTGGATAGATCAACGGCTGGTACATGTTGAAGAAGTCAGCCAAAAGAAGGTAGAACTCCTCATCAAACTTGACAAGCTGTTTCTTTTCGGCACCGTCCTCCATTTGCGGAAACTTAACACGGACTTCTGACCATTCGCTGAGCAAGGTCGAAAAGATCCGGTAATACGAGCGCTCGTTGAACGTGTCTGGGTGGTTTTCGTGATCCAGGTTGAAAACAAGCGAAACAATGGTCAAAATCTGGCGAAGCATTGTAATTCGAGCAGTGCCCTTGTCGTTTTCTTTTTGGCAGAAGATTACCTTGATAATCAACTTGGCAAGCGCATCGATGCCAATAAAAACGTCGTTTTTGGTGCTGTCGCTGTAGGGATACCCGTTTCTAAGGAACGAGGCCACGGCCATTTCCGTAGCAACCCTGAAGAAGAGGGCAAAGCTTTTTGGCTCGCTGATGATTCTGTTCTTTGAAAGCTGGTAGACAAACACATAGACGAGCTTGTCGTTGTCGCTGTGCTGAAGGAGGCGGATCCATTCGACGAAAATGTAGCCGAGATGCGAGATCTGGGCAATTTTTGCAGACGGGTCCTTGGAAAGTGGGGCAAAACTCTGGTTCAACGAGTCCAAAAGCGTCTTAACAAGCTCGCTGTTTGCCGGAGACTCATCGGAACCGGCCTGGATCTGGTAAAGCGCATCGATAGTTGCCGCAAAGTCGGTTCTGAGACAGTAAGGATCATTTCCAAGCAATGCCTCGCCCACAAGCTGCGTGGCAAAGCCCACGGCCAAAGGATTCTTGTTTGCGATCGACTTGGAAAGCGAGGCGTCCAAATCGGTCACAGTGACCAAACCAACGCGCAAAAGCGTCGACATGATGCGTGTATTGAACTTGCGGTCGTCCTCGGCGTGGGCTAGCCACCAGCTGGCGTCCTTAGACGTCAGTGGCGAAAGAGTACATAGCCTATCTAGAAGATATACAAGCGTTTCGCAGGCAAGAAGGGTTTCTGTGGTTGTGAAGAGCGCGTTGACGGTGAATTGGGCGACTTTCACGAAGAGTTCTTCGCCTGCAGGGTTGGCTGTGGTGGTGCAAACCGTCAAAATCTGCTGGAGAATGGTTTTCACCTGGTGGTCTTCAGGAAGCGAGTAGAAATGGTCTTCCTTGGACTCAATAAGCGTCTTGAGAAGGAGCTCAAGAAGCTGCTGGAGGAATCTGAGCAGTTTCGAGAACATTTCCTGTGGATTGGCAACGGCTGGCTGGACCTGCTGGACCTGCTGGGCGATTTGCGGCTGGTTCTGAGGAATAGGCACCTCTACAGCCTTCGGAAGAGCGATTGGCGGTGAAAGACGGCCTATATCGTCGTACACCTTCATCTGTTCGGCCGTCACACCGGTCGAAAAGAGACCGAGCGGACTAGGAAGCGAAAGGGCGTACGACAGCGCAATGTTAGGCGCAGCATACGGCTGGTCGGGCCGCTCCATCTTGTACTGACGTCTATTAAGGATATCTGGCAACAAAGCCTCGTCCATTTCGAGAATGGCCTTCTCCATGGCAGCAGTTTCAATAAGCTGGCAAGCAGCATCGATGTTGTCGCTGATGACCTGGAGAAGCCAGCTCTCAATGCGCTGGGGGTCTGTTGGCAAGTATCCCTGGCGTAAGGACGCCGAAACGTTGTCGGCGATGTGCTTGAGAAGAAGATCGCGTGCAAACACCTTGGCGAGATTGTGCGAGACCATTCTGACGGTGTTGGCAGCGCTTCTACGGAGCTTGAACTCGTCTACGTCGAAGGAAAAGTCCTTCAAAACAAGCGTACGGGTGGTGCTTACAGAGATATTTACAGCCTTGTCCACGGCAGGCGGAAGCACCTGTTTGATGGCCTTTGCGAACAGAAGCTGGAAGATCCGCTTGAGGTTTGGATGGAGCTGGTGGAAGCTTTCGCCGGCGAGATTGTTGGCGAAATTGTCGACGGTGGACTCGAAAAGAACCGCCAGATTGTGCTGTTGCTGCTGTTTTTGCTGCTGTTGCTGCTGAATAAGCTGTTGTTGCTGCGCAAGCTGTTGCTGTTGTCTGAGCTTCAACATCATGCCGTTCTGGCCCACAGAGGGCGCTGCCACGGCTGCTGAGGGCGCAGCCTGGCTTATAGCGGCGGGAACGATCGCCAAATGCGACTGTTGGAGCACCAAGTTTTCGATTCCGCTGCTGAGACGCGCCAGAACCGTCTTCTTGAGCTCGTCCTTGCTGTCCTTGCCCAAATGATGGTCGGAGGCCGTAACGTCGTCGAGTTTGACACCCAAATTGTTACAAAGCACTTCGATTTCGAACTTGAGCTGGAGCTTGAGCTCCTCGGAGAGATAGAGCTCCTTCAAGAGGGCAACGGTGGTCATAGTCCAGGGGTTTGGCGGCGCAAACACCTTGGACTCCGCGCTTTGCTCGAGGACTTTGCACACAAACGGGATGGTGAAGTTCAGCCTGTCGAGAATGTAGCCCTCAAGAAGCAACTCCTTGAGCGCAAGATGCGCCCTGAGCACCGGCTTGTTGCGCCCAAGCGTGATCTTTCCGAGCCAGGCCCCGAGGTTCTTGAGGTGGTTCTTTTCGCCCATAGACTGGCTGGAGGAGTCCAACAAGTGGGCTATCTGGTGCAAAGTGGCGTAGAGAACGAACTGCTCCAACACAGACGACCCTAGGGCGTCCACAAGCTCGCAGTAAAGGTCCTGGTAGTTGGGCTCGAGCTTGGCCCGCTGGGTCACAATGTAGTTGGCGAACCAACGGAAGTTTCCCAGCGACAAGAGCGGCCGGATCGACTCCACCTTGCTGCGAACGTTCTCCTCGGTGATGTTGTTCACCAAGAAGAGCATCTTGTCGGAGTTTTCCTCGCTGGGGTCCTCCTGCGGAGGCACTCCGAGGCTGTCGGCAAGGATATTGGCGTAATTAATGGCGCTGAAGAGCGTGCTGCCGCCGTTCCGGGCACCGTCTGCGCTGTTTTGCGAGCTGTTGACAATGTTTTTGGCGATAGCTTCCTTCTTGACGGTCTCCTCGATTACCTGGAAGATCTTCGGCTGGAGCTTCAAGGCAGGGATCTCGTACAAGGCGGCGCAATACGCCGAGAACTCCGCCAATCGCGGCAGCGACGACACGAGCGACTGCACCGCGAACTTGAACATGTTGGAGTCCGCCGGCTCGCGCGCAGACTCAAGAATGAACGACAACGCAAGCGTCAACGTCACGCCGTCTATCAAATGGTAACGGATGAGAGATCCAAAAAGAACCAGGGTTTTCTGAAGAGCATCGATCGGATACTCTTTGAAAAAGCGGTATTCGTCCAATAACGAGTGGATCATGCAGGCAAACACGTCCTGGTCGTACGGATTGTCCGAGTCCTTGAACTTCTGGAGAATTTTGACGATTTCAGCGATCTGTACCGTGGTGTTGTACATGCGCTGGTAGTAGTCCTTCATCTGCTGCTCCACCGCCAACGGGAACGTGTTTGGCGACGACAGCGACACGATGTTGGCGAGAATGGCTTCGTCATGGCCGTAGCCGAAGTTGATGAGCCGTGGGTACGCAGAGAGACACTGTTTCTGGACGGCCCGCACCTCGAGGGCCTGCTGGGCCGTCACATGCTTGTGGTCGCCGACGATCTTGAGCAAGGAGTTGACGATGGGCAAGGAGAGGGACTTGTGGTTGAGGTCGAGCTGGCCGGACTGCGAGTACTCGTATTCGAGCTTGGCCTCGCCGAGAAGGAAACCGAGGAGCTGGGTGAATGCGTCCGAAGCTTCGCTGTCGCTGGCTACGGAAAAGAACTTCCGGAGGGCCATTTCGAGGTTGTTCCAGCCCAAGCCGGCCGCAACAACGGCGAACTTGAGCCAGAGGTCCAAGGCGACGGCGCCCGGGACCAAAAGCGCCTCGAGGAGCGACAACTGGAGCAAAAGCGAAGCAATCACCGCCTCGCTATTCGGCTTGATGGCACAGTATTTGGCCAAAAAGAGGAGGAAGTAGCGAGGCTCGATCTCGGCGTACTTGCGGAGGGCCGCCACGAGGTACGGCGAGTGGTTGTCGATCCAATGGATCAAGACGTTGTCCAAGAAGTCCACAAGGGCCTTGTTGCGGGCCTCGAGGTTAAGGATCGTAAACACGAAGAATTCGGGATATCTCCGTATGTCGTTATCAAAGAGCTCGCCAAGCACGGCGATGTGGATCGATTCGGGTGCAGTTGCGACCTCGATGAAGAGCTTTGTGATGCTGAAGGCCATCATGATGGAGTATTCGTGCTTGGCCAACAAGTCCTGAGGCAACTGGAAGACGCCGGCAAACACCGACTGGAGGCCGTCGAACTTCACGAAGCCCTTTGCGGGGTCGAAGGCGTGCAAATGGATGAAAAGGTCTTTTTTGAACGGATATTTAAAGGGTTGCTGGAAGAATGCTTCTACAAGTTTGTCCGCCGGTAACAGGGCAAGGAACTGGTTGAGTGAGGTGCTTGTCATGCTGCAGGCGGCGCTGTTAGGGGCAGCTGCGGCGTCGTAGCGTGCGACGTTCAGCAACACAACCCGCCAGTCGGACTCGGTCATGCCTGAAACAGCTTCGTTTTTGACGAGAATGTTCTTGAGCTGGGTCCCTTTGAACTGGGCATCGTCGGGACCAAGCGCAAGGAACTCAGGGCGGGCGTCCGGGGCGGGCTTGCCGAGATTCTGGGACCCTGGGTAGATGATATCCAAGAAAAGCACGGCAAGCGACTCGAGGACGCGGTTTTTTTCCATGCCGCGGAGCAACGAGCCGATGTACTCTACGGTGATGAAGCTGGGGCTTGTCTGGGCGAGCGAGGCGGTAAGTGACATGTCGGCGAGGATTTTGTGGAATTCTATGCGGGAAAGAGGGTCTATATAGGGAAGAAAGGCCAGTGTAAGACGGGCCTTGTAGGCAGCAGGAACCGTGGAAATACGGAGTTTGTGGGCAAAAAGCGACGCGTTTTTTTGGGTGAGCGGCGAATTGAGGCGGCCAGCAAATGTTTCGGGGGCTAGCAGCGGCTCTAGGCGGTCGGAATTGGCTAAGACTACGAAGAGAACGGCCTTTTGGAGCGCAGAAACGCACACAGACGTGAGAAGATCGAACGCGGTGGCCTTGAGTGGCTTGCTAACGATGTCGCCAAGCGCAGATTCTAAACAGGCGAAGAAGAGGTCCAAATGGGCGCTCAAGTAGCTGATTTCGCGCTTTAGAAGACTTACAAGCGGCGAATCAAACGGGGTTTCAGCAGAACTGGCCGAGGACGTCTGCTTGATGCAATTGAGGAGCAACTGGGCGCAATATACAGGATAATAGTTGCTGGAGGAGCGGTATTTGTCGCACAAAAAGTGGATCTTTGTGAACGTAGCGTCGAGATTGGAGGTGCTGACGTGCGTGGCAAGGAGCGATATCTGAACCTGAACAGTAGGAGCAAGCGTCGGCGAAAGAGCAGCAGAGGATGTGACCATGAATGATCAGCAGATGAGTGGCTTGATTTGATTCGATATGGCTTGGCTATCTAATCAGAGCTGGGCTGTTAGATACTAGAGGAGACACAAGAGCAAGCGATGCCGTAAAGCGTGAAGATACGATGCCTGGATGCGTGTGTTTGATGCTTGTGTTGTTGTCTAGCTCGTGTGGCGTTATTAAAGGAACGTATCTTCTTCCCATAGCTGTGTGAATATAACAAAGAAGAATGAAAATTGTCCATTTTGTGAAAATTTGGTGGCCGGGTAGCAGGGAGGAAGTTGCTAAGGGCACGCAGTGGGGGGGGGGGGCGCGATCACGTGACATGAAATATTTTCAATTCTCAGCAATAACGGAGATTGGCCTCTACAGCTGTCATCTAACTGGCATATCCGGTAGATATGACAACAATCGCCCCAATTACAGCATGCGCCTCCTCAACTCCGTCACCCTTTTGTATCTCCGCTGCGCCGCGCTTCTTTCCATCGCGTTCTTCCTCATCAAGAACCCCGAGGGCCTCTTGATCAACACATACACAATACTATTTGGCCAGATCTTCAACAATGTGATCATTGACAACGTGTCGTCGGTCAACAACACGTATGTGTTGGGCTTGCTCAGTGCGCTTTTCATTCTGGCGGCGTTGTCGGATCTTGTGGTGATTTTCTCATTGAATAATCTCTATTCCAGACCGCCGATCCTTGACGGGTCTAATATCCAAGATATCCAAGAGAACGAGAACGCCCAGGCACGCATAGCGAGCCAGGAGCTTTACATCACGTATTTTGAGAATTTGGTTCCGCTACGGCTACTCTTTTTCTTTGGATTGACGGCGTTTAGTTACATTTCTTCGGAGAATAAGTACTTTAATAACAACTTGGTTAGTCTTTATGGGTTTGCTGAGGTGTGGATGAATTTCGTTGCATTTAATGCGCTACGGGACGAGAAGGTTGAAAGATATAAGAAGGGGTACTATTCCAAGAGCCCCGTCGCACAGAGAGCGGGGCCCGATTACGAGGGCCCTGACTACGATGGCCAGGAGGGCCAGAAAGACGATTACGAAGAAGAAAATTAGCCCACCTGTATCAATCCGCATCTTGCTGTTGTTCTTCTTTAGACCTTGCCAAGGCTCGGATGCTCGCCTTGCTCGTGGCTAGGTGCTTCAGGAGCAGGTCGCTCTAATAGCTCTAATATTGGTCGTACTAGTTGTATTATTAATGTCCCGGTTGCTTTGTACATATATCTGCTAACAATAAAAATACTACTAGCATATAGTAATAAATACATCTACTACCTCCCTCGTTCCTCGGACCTAATCCTGTAGCTTCGCAACTTAGTTAACCTAAATTTCAATCTGCTGATTTTTCAGACGTCCAAAGTCGCATGGCATGGCATGCCATCCCATTGTCCCTGACACTCTGTGACGCCAAAACCCCGATATCAGTAAGCGACGTCCTCGTATAGACACCGCATTATGACGCTAGCTCGCCAAGGTCTCTCTGACGATACCCCGTAACGTATAGCTGCATTCTCTATGGATCCACTGTGGCCATCATCTCGAGATCCATAAACGAATTTTTCATTTTTCAAATTTTTATGATTTTATAAATAGGTGAGGATTTCCATGGGCTGGAGGTGCTTATTAAACAGGAATAGTAGATACAAGAGAGTAGATAAAGGACAGTAGATCAACAGATCAACATCATCACTCCCTCAAGACACACAGGTTCCTCAAAAATATATAGCTTGCAGACTCCCAAAATGCCAGCCGTACCCGACTCTAAAAACGCCCTCATCAGAGACAAAATGGAGGCATTGATCCGCCGCAAGCAAAAGCAGATTGTTGCCGGCTTGGAAAGCATCGAACCGGGCAAAAAGTTCCGTTTTGACGAGTGGGAAAGACCTAATGGCGGTGGTGGTTTGACCTCGGTTATTGAAGGCGGAGAGACCTTTGAGAAAGGCGGATGCAATATCTCGGTTGTGTATGGAAACTTGTCTCCTGCAGCCGTCAAGCAAATGAGAGTCCATCACGAAAGAATTTGCAGCGAAGACGATGCAGATGGCGTCAAGTTCTTCGCTTGCGGTCTCTCTATGGTTCTCCATCCAAAGAACCCTAAGGCCCCAATCACCCATTTGAACTACCGGTACTTCGAGACCTGGAAACAAGACGGAACTCCTCAGGCCTGGTGGTTTGGCGGTGGTGCTGACTTGACCCCTATCTATCTCTACGAGGCCGACGCCAAATTGTTCCACCAGGCCCATAAGGACGCCTTGGACAAGTATGACACCACCTTGTATCCTGCCTGGAAGAAGTGGTGCGACGAGTACTTTTGGATCACGCATAGAAACGAAAACAGAGGAATTGGGGGGATTTTCTTTGATGACTTTGACTCCAAGGACCCTAACGAGATGCTTAGTCTTATTGAAGACTTATTTGACTCCTGGTTGGACGGCTATCTCACCATCATGAAGAGACGTAAGGATTTGCCTTACACCAAGGCCGAACAGGACTGGCAATCTGTCAGAAGAGGCAGATATGTCGAGTTCAATTTGGTTATCGACAGAGGAACCAAGTTCGGGTTGCAGACACCCGGGTCACGTGTCGAGTCTATTTTGATGTCGTTGCCTACAAATGCAAGCTGGTTGTACTGTCACGAGCCGGAGAAGGGGAGCGAGGAAGAGCGGATCACCGAGGTGTTGAAGCATCCTATTGAATGGGTTTAGCAGCTTTGTCCCAGCTAACGGTGCTAGTGTTAGATCTACAAGGAAGCCACTAACAGGTGTCTAGACTACACGACTCATCAGCCTGTATATATTATCAATATATGAACTATACTATCAATATATGAATTATGAATCGACAGATAATTAGCAACACATAATTATTGTGATATCTAAGCAGAATTCATCCCAGAGCGCAACGAGGTCAAAAAAAAAAAGAGAATGAGATATACTACGTCAATGCTGTAGTGATATATAGTTACCAATCACATATGATTATGAATCAACATACAGATTATAAATCAACATATAATTATTATCTATCTATTTACAAGTCTTCCGACCTATTCTTCTTCTTAAATACTGCTCACATAAACACCTTCCCCGGCATTTATATAATCCCCCGTAATAAATTCTTCACCTCGGTGCTGTAATCCCCCGCAATCACAAGCTGGTTGCTGTCCTGTTTCAACCGAATCTTCTTCTCTGGAATCTGTGGCAACGCCTCAAGCAAGTCCTTCTTGAAAAGAACGAGATCTCCCTCAATTCTTCTGACTATTGTTTCAATCAAATTCCCCCGTTTTCTGTCTATATACACTGGGAGCTTTCCGTTTGCTGTTCTTTGGATGTTGTAGAAGCCATGTCCGCTGGCAAAAAGCTTGCTCTGCAAGTCAGTAGCCGGGTTTATATCTTGGAGTTTTGGGAATATCTTGGCACTGGCCTTGGTTGTAGCTGGAAAGATCTCTTTAAGTCCATGGGCCTGTAAGTATCTGGCCTTATTGACCGCTTGAAGCTCCTTTTGTATGTTGAGGGTCGACTGATTTCTGATAAAAACAAGGCTGTTTCTTAACATTATGGGTGGTTTGGCAATTCTGGGACTCTTTTGGTGGCGTTTATGGTTGTTAATTGCTGGTATTAAAGACGGTACTATGGGTGATGTTAGAGTGAAATATCGAATTTTTCAGCTTTTTGGAAAATTTTTTTGGTAACGATGTCACGTGATATTTTATTACCAAGGTGTTGGTGTTCAATTGGTACAGCAACGGCTACAGCATTGGCTACAGCATTGGCTACAGCATTGGCTACAGCATTGGCTACAGCATTGGCTACAGCATTGGCTACAGCATTGGCGTAGTGTCTCTATTTCTCTTTTTTTTGACCTCGCGACGCTTGGTAGATTGTACCAATAATGATAACTGTTTATTAGTAGATATTAAGCTGGTAAAGATAACCATCTCTTCGTAAATATTAAGCTAGTGAAGATGGTTATTTGTTAGCAAATATTAGCAAGTATTAAGCCAATAAAGACGTTTGTTAGCAGATAGTAAGTTAATAAAGGTTACCATAGATCTGAGCAAAGATATCATTGTTAGCACATAATGGCGAATATTGAGATAATAAATACAGCCATTTCTCAGCACATATTAATATTATAAACACCAATAAAGATGCCAATATATATAACAATCACTTAGCAGCTATTAAGCCAATAAAAACCGCCAATATATAACCATTTCTTAGCCTCTTTCGAGTCTCTTTTTAGCCACTTGCGGCTAATCTTTTCTCAGAACCCATCATTCTCAAACGGACATTCATAACTATCATGCCCCTCTCTTTCACAAAGACCACACCATTTTTCACGTCCTGCTGCAGCATCAATAGCCGTAGCCGGTTTGTGGATCGCCAAGACCCCGCCTTCAATGATCTGTGGAGGCGTGACAACACGCAGATGCGTCGCAGTTTCTGGAGCTGAATCGTCCACTGATGAACTACTATATCTTTTCAACGGTTCTGGAGAGAATACTGACACCGAAGAAGTTCTACTAATAGTCGGAACCTGCTGCTTTTCAAGCTCTTTGATTCGGTCTTTCAAGTCCCTTATGACTCGCGAATTCTCCTCGTTTTCTTCTTTATGAATCTGCTCCAATAACTGGTTTTCGCTGTTCAATTCCTCCACTTTGTCTTCCAAGTCTTTTACTGTGTTGTTGATCTTGTTGGCCGCGAGTTTCATAGCCGATATCTTCGTGTCTTTGGCTCCCACTATATGAACGAGATCATCGTACTTTTGCAAGAATTCTGAAGCAAGAACCAACTGGCTTTCTACGGAGTTTTCCAAGGAGTTTTCTACCGCATTTTTACTGCTATTGGCTTCCAGATTCTGCAACGAAAGTCTTTGAATCTGCTGGACTAATTCAGCAGGAATTTCAAACTCTTTTTTGGCTCTTAAAGACCGGTTTTCGGCTTGAAGAACGATGATCTCCTGGTCTCTTTGCTGAAGAACCTGCTCAAGAGTCTTTACTTCCTGGTTCTCTTGAAATTCCTTGAGTAGCACCGTCAACTCTTCGAGTTCCTTCTCTTTGGCAGCAACCATAGCTTCATAGTTCTGTTTGAGCTCTTTTTGGGCCTCTTTAGCAGCAGCTATTTCTCCATTTAATTCTTCTATACATTTATCCTTCTCATTTAATTGCTCCTTGAGCCTTGATACTTGTTCACGTAGCTCTGTCTCTACAGAGCCTCCGCCTACCTCTCCAGATAAACCAAGCTCACCCCCCGAAAGAAGCTGGCCTTGTAACGACTTCACAAGCTTAACATTGGTCTCCAACTCTCCCTCTAGAATAGCTATGGTAGTGTCATACGAATCAGAGTTATCATTATCCTCTGTGTGTGCTGCTAACTTGCTCTTTAAAACTACAATCTCACTATTTAAAGACTCAATAGTCTGCTCATTAAAAGCAATATCTTTCTTGAGCTTTGCAAGCTCCATGGTGTATATCTCTGCAGTTTCAGAGGCCTGGTCTTCAAGGGCACTTATAGCATCTCTTAATTCATCTCGTTGTTGTTCTGCTTGTAGTTTGGTTTTCTGCAATTTTGTTTCCTTCTGTTGAAGCTCAAAGTTGGCAGACACTAAAGCTGGTTCTAGTTCGTTTATTGTGTTATTATATTCGGTCAAAAGATGATTTTTTTCTTCAAGTTGACTTTTTAAGCTATTTAATTGTTGAGTCAACCCTTGCATTTCGCTACTATTGTCCTCTGTATTACTGCTAATACCTGTATGTAGTCCCAGAATTGTCCCAGATCCTGACACTACTCTGTGTCTGATGGTTCTAGGCGAATATGTTGATGTTACCGGCCCCAAAGATGACGTGGGCTTTCTTACAGGTGACGACGGAACACTACTTCCAGTATTGCTTCTGCTAGACTCTCTTAGAGGCTGAAAATTGTTGAGAGTCTTTCTACGATCACCCCCATGTGTATTGGAGAATACCCGGCTACTGGTACTGTTGACAATATTAGAAACACGACGACGTTCTGCAACAAAACTGGGCTCTAAAGATTGTCTTCTGTTGTTTGATTTGGAGCCTGAAGAAGAAGAAGTTCTTCTACTGGTAGACCCACTTCCATTACTTCCGTTGCTTGAGCTGCTGGTTCTTCCTTGTATGGCTAGATTATGCTCCACTATCCTATCAAAGCTGAAAAAGATCCCCGAATTAGGCACAGTGACGTCAAAGTATTTTCTGCCGTTGAAAGAGCCACTGTTTCTACCCGGCTCGCCATGAAGAAGCTCTATGCCAGCATACACTCCGATTTTGTTGTCGACACGTCCTATATATCTCATGATTCCCTTTCTGTTAGGAGGAACGTGGACTATGGAGCCGACTTGGATGGAGGACATGGTTACTTAGGGTGTGGTGTTGAAATGAATACCATGAAATGTGATCTCTTTGAAATGCGACTTTCACAGGTATATAATGATCACCAATATACTCGTCTCTGCTGTAGAAATTTATAGCACTAGTTGTCTAACAATATTCTTCGTTATACGTCCTCTTCTCAAGCATCCTCCAGATCAAAGTCGATAGATTTTGATACAAATTTGTTTATTTTCTTTTCGAGAGAAAAAAAGGGCGTGTGCGTCTATATGCAGAAATACGTGCCGGGTGCATTGCTGTGCATACATAGATTGTGCATGGATTTGAGGCACATGCATACCCAATTCTCCTACGGGCCATTTATCACAGGAAATATGTATCTTCGTATATTGATATTTACAGTCTAGACAATCAGTCGCAAATTGGGCATTTTAACCGGATTTTTCAGCCTCAGCCTCAGTTGCTTGCTCCTCCTCCACAGCAGCTTTCTTGGCCTCTTTGATCTGGTTCGAAACTACAGCATAAAAGTTCTCACTCTTGGTGATTTCAACCAACTTCTCATAGCTCTCAATAAATGGTTTGAGAGCACTCACCACAGAGTCTTTCCAAGGTTGGAGTTCTGCAATCTCTGGGCTGTTAACAAACTGCTCATAGATGCCCTTGTAAATGAAGTATGTCAAATGGTGTTTAGTAACTGCACCTTTCAATTGGCCCACTTTATCCGCCTTGGATTCAATCAATGGCCCAAGGTTTGGCAACTCAAGTGCCTTGGAAAGATCGGCAGGCAATGGATGATCTTTAACAAACTGAGAGAGCACTGTCTTTGTTTCCTCGCGTTTCTTTGGTTTTTGTGTGAGGTAGTTCAAAAGACCGGCACTGTACGACAAATTTACCATTGGCGACACATTGAAGATTCTAGCGAGCTTTGATTCGTCTTTGATATGGAACGTCTTTTTGATTGGAACGTTCAACGTCTCAACAAATCGATCAATCTTGATGCTTTCAAGAAGATTGGCAGAGTTGTTTAACTTTAATACCCCGTTGAGAATGTGAACAGTGGAAATGAATTTGAAAGAGAGAAGCTTGCGTACCTGAGCGTTTTCACAGTTGGAGTATATCGTAGTCAAAGTATGAGGCAACTTATTTAATTTTGCAGCCGCAAAAAGGAGGTTGATAAACTGATCTTCGCCCAAATAATGGTGCTTGATCTTGAATTGATCTGTGTGCTTGGTGAAATCCAAGATCAATTTCTGTGCCTTGAGGAAATCATCAAAAGAATCGCTCTTTTCTGCAATCATTTTATTGAAATCCGATCTTTTTACTGAGCTTTTGAAATCGCTAACTGGCACAATTCTTTCGCCCGTTCTGTCATCATAAAGCTCCATAGACAAGAGTCTATTGGCATTTTTTGGCTTGTATATGAGATCTCTAAGATGCTTGTTGCGTTGGTAGTATACTAATGTGGAGTTCAACTTTTCATAGGGACTGGTTCCAGCTGCATTATTGGCTGGCGCATATGCATGGAAATATGCAACCCTAAGTCCGGTTTTTGCAAGAACACCGGTTTCTGCAGCTCTTTTCACACCAAGCATCTTGATTTCGCAGTTATGTGGTGTTTTGTGTAGTTGTTATGGTGTGTTCCTACGACGTCTATTGTCAATATCTGGCTAAAAGTAATGTTGAAATTTTTCATTGGGATTTTTTTTTGAAAAATTTTTTCTTGTGAGATTATGTAAGCAGCAAAAAGAAAATGCATACTAACTAGCCAGTAGGCTTGTTAGTTATACTAATGGGCTTGTTAGTTGGAGTGTAAGCGAAAGAATGTGTATTGGCAGAGAGAAACGCCTAACATAACAATAAAATAGACAAGATAAGATGGTTGAGTTTGTTCCTCCCGAATCCTTTGGATGTAAGTAGATGCAGATATCAACAAAGCCCCCATGCCTACAGGAAGTACTAACAACTATAGACACGCTAGAAGAGCTTCAGGACGTCGATTTGAACAGTTACAATAGATCAATACGACTTGTGAAAGAAGAATTGCAAAAGATGGAGGTTCATCAGCGCCATGAGTATGTGGATGCTAAATATGGCAAATCAATAACAACAAACAACTCTCGACATAACAGTAATTCAATAATATTGAAGAATATCAAACAAATCGAGAAAAAATACCACAAAGCAATATACAGCGATGACGAGGAAGAAGAATCTGGACATAAAAGGAAGATACCCAAACTTACAGGGATTGATACCGAAAGGTATGTGAGGTTTGTGGACGAGAAAGACGGGAAAGACCCGAAAATTGACTTCAAAAGAATATATACGTCGATGGCATATCAGAACAACCGATTAGAGTCTTTGGAGATTCTTAGGGATGTGAAGAAGGAGATAAATGAGCTGTGAAAAGGGGGCATCCTTAAAAACGCTGCATACCCTGGCATGCATGATGGGATGCATGCATAGCTTAAAGAAGAAAACCTACAGAAAGAGATAATCATGAAAATTTAAAGCATGCCTGCGGATACCTGCGGATACCTACGGAAAGAGATAACTCACAAGGAGAATCGCTATTTTTGAGGTAAATACACTGAAACTAAACTCATTGTTGCTCATCATATCTTTAACTTAATAATACAACCATTATAATATACACTTCTAGATACTCCCATAAATACCTTTCTTGTAGTTGTCCTGGATCTGCAAAATCAAATTCTTCTGGTCTTCAGGAAGCTCTGCGATCTGGTCATATGAGAGATGGATCACCTGTTTGATCGCTTCTAACTGAGACGCATCTGCACCTGTATTGGCGTTATCGTTATTACTACCATTATCAGCCTGAGGGATTTCAGTGTCAACACCACCGCTACCATTTAGCACCACTTGGCTAATTTCTTCAGGGCTTTTCAACTGGAATCGAAGCATTATTTCGATGAGCGCATATTCTAGTTGTGGACACTGTTTGAAGAGCTCTACAAGCAAATTCGGGTCCCTTAAAGCCATTTGTTTAGCGTCTTTGATCACACTTGCTAACGTCATACGATCAAGGTTCTTCAAAATCGAGTCCGTGATTTCGCCAATCGATTGGCTGTCATCTACAGGTATTCCTGCAGGAAGAGGGGGAATAACATTCGCATTATTAAGTTTCCTTTTCTTCTTCACCTGGTTGATTCCCCCACCTAAACTGTTTGCAGGCCCTTTTCCGTCAGATTTGCTGGAGTCTGGATTTTCAATCTTCCCGCTTATAGGATTGACCACTGTGACATTTCCATTGATGGTAGATCCTGAACTGAATCCACATTTTAAAAATCTGTTTCCTACTGCATAATTGTTCAAGTTTCTTACAGCAGAAGCTGCAGTTTCTTCGTCTGCATATTTGACAAATGCATATCCCTTACTTTTACCCGTAAGCTGGTCGAAGATTAATTTTATCTCCACCACACTGCCCACGGTATTTGCAATATTGAGCACCTCCACCTCGCTGTAATCAAAGGGTATTCCACCTATATACACAATTCTTCCGTTGCTCATTCTCTATTTTAGAAGTAATCGGTTTCTGTTGAAGGAAAGAGAGAATCCTGCGGTACATATTAAGTAGAGACCTGATATTTATAGAGAAAATTTCAAAAGTGAAAATGGGTATGTTGATCACGTGACTTAATGTCACCGCAAACCAGGCTGCATACACCATCCCAACGGGTCTTCGCCGAGGAAACCCTACACCTGTTTATCAACAACCACTTGGCCATACAACCGCCCACAAATACACACTTTAATCAATCGGAATATTTATTACGGAATAAGAAATACACAAACACTGATTTAAACTGCAACAATGACTTCAATAGAGCCTATTATACTTAACCTAATAGCTAGCAAAGATTTACTCCTTAACTGCATACTGTCTTCTGAACTTATCGTCGATATTGGTCAAGTAGAAAGTGCCCTTAGCAAGGTGTGCGGTGGTTCCTTTAGGAGCGTAATCTTTCTTAAGATGGATGGCCTCTCTAAGATCGATGGCAGCCAAGTAATCCTCAGGGGTCTTCTGAGTTCTAGAAGCCAATCTGTTGGCAATGTTCAAGTTAGCAACGATTTTAGAGACATCACCAACGATTTTGACCGAGAAAAGCGAAGCAGCCAAACCAGATCCGTAAGAAAAGAGACCAACTCTTTTGCCTTGTAATTTGTCGCTACCAATATAGGACAACAACGATGCAAAAGAGCCGTAAACAGAGGCCGTGTAGGTGTTACCGATGTTTGTAGGCAAGTTCAACGAAGGAGAGACTCTTTCTTTGAGGGTAGCCTTGGTCAAACCGAGGAATGTCTTCTCAATAGGCTTGGAAGTCAACGATTCCTGGTATTCTACAGTGGCCAAAGCCTGATCGACGTCCGCAAAAGCTTCAGGGTTGGCTCTGAAGTCGTTGTAGAGCATTCTAGCGTAGGTTTTAGTGACCAATTTACAGGTAGGAACATGGAAAGCATTGTAATCAAAGAAATCCAAGCCCACAGTAGCGTGGGTGGAGTCTGATAAGCCTCTTTTGATGGCCTTTTTCGAGTATGCCTTGTAGGAATAGTCGAAAGCCTTGACGTAGCAGGACAACGAGAAGTGACCGTCAACCACAGGGTATTCTGAGGTGAAATCAGGCTTGTAGAAGTCGTAGGCGTTCTCCATGTACGATCCATGGACTCCCTCGAAGACAATTGGAGCATCAGGACCAATCAATAAGGCCACGGTACCAGCTCCTCCAGTAGGTCTGGCAGCACCCTGAGAGTAGATAGCAATGTCACCAGCAACAACAATAGCATCTCTTCCATCCCAGGAAGACGACTCGATCCAGTTGACCGAGTTGAACACAGCATTGGTTCCTCCATAACATGCATTGACAGTGTCAATGCCTTCAATATCAGTGTTATCGCCAAACAACTGCATAAGAACAGACTTGACCGACTTGGACTTGTCCAAAAGCGTCTCGGTTCCGACCTCAAGTCTCCCAATGGATGCCGGGTCAATGTTGTAGTTTTTGAGTAAGTTGGAGGTCACGGTCAAGGCCATGGAGTAGATGTCCTCACGGTCGTTGACGAAGGCCATGTTGGTCTGACCAAGCCCAATGGTGTATTTACCAGCAGACACACCGTCGAATTTCTCCAACTCAGCTTGGTTGACATATTCGCTAGGGAAGTAGATCTCGATAGCTTTGATACCGACGTTTTTAGGACGAGACATTGTGGATTGCAGAACGAGTGATACAGATTGAGGAAATAACGATTATGAATATTCAGGAAGACCAGGATGAATACGTGGGAAGGAACTGAACCTGAGATCTTTGGCTTATAAACGAACCGAAAAAAATTGTTGGAAAAATTTGGAATAATCAGATCAGTTCGTTCACTTAGTCCTGCTCGTATAAAAATAAAATTTCAAAGGTTTTCTCCGATAAAAGGAAACCTCCTCTTGGACGTTATCGATAATAGTTAGCGAGGCGAGAGGCGATAACCCACGTGACTCGCTCGGAGCGATGGTGGACGTTGATCTACGTAGAGGATGTCTAACTGCGATCTCGCATTTGCATGTATTACGGTTGTAGCGAGCCCCTCATTTGCGCATCTCCTCAAAAAGCGAGGCCCAGCCGTAAGATACAGGCTTGTTTGTATTAGCGAAGAGATGTGTCAAAAAGGAAAGACAGTTAAACAGGGTGGGTGGAAAAAATCTGGCAAGGAAGCAAGTGGGGATTGTAGGATTTTCGGAAAGATGACATCATGGACGAGGGAGATTGTATAAAGTAGGGAGCGAGAGGGTGTCATTCGAGGGGGCTGATAGCTGTTTATTGACTGAGACACGGCTGATTAATTCTTGTTGACGTTAATTGAGAGCTATTGATGAGCATCAATTTGCATTCGCCAGATGTATATATAAGCATATTTATGGGTGTTACTAACGGCTGAACTTGCAGAGGTATCTTTCTTTGATTGCTTTCTAATTGTAAGAATTATAGGAATATCCATTTTATATTCATTTATTCATTTTATTCATTTATTCATTTATTTTAGATGTTTTCATAGAGGTGTTATTGCAAAGGTATTGATAAGAAACATAAAACATGCTTGATGTTGATTGATGTTGATTGATGTTGGCATTTTGTAACCGAGTTGCATAACAGCTGCAGTCTTCGGGTGCATGGCTGTTGCATGGATGCAGCAGTTGCATAGCCGCATGAACTTGGTAAATTCGGCAGCTGCAGGATACATTTCCATAAGCACGAATCTTGCAGATACACATCATTACTGTTCCTGCTATCGGCAGCACTTAACGGGCCATATTGATGATATTGAGGATATCATTACTTTATAGATAATTAAATAATAAGCCTCCCATCATGTTTCTCATATCTTTCGCATAATCACTATAGCCCAAAGATGCCACACCCTCTCTACCTCTACACATATCCACTTCTATACAACAAAATCAGTCCACCTCACGTACACCATCTATTAATCCTCACATACATACATATACATATATATACACGAAACACCATATCATTTCGATATTAACAGATTGATTTCAAGATCGAACGAATTATTATATCCCTGGGCAAACGTTGGCAATTCCACTTTAGAAACCGACTCTATTACCAATTTCCGCTGCTGTTGTTTACTGTAGATTGTGAAACCACCTGTAGTAATTAGCTTGCCATTGACCAACGAGGCTGCCGAACCAAAAATGTTGAAGTTTGTCGACGAGCCTAGCTGGGTCAAATAGATTATTGTGTTTAAACGCTCGCGAGTCGCATCATCAACCTCTGATTTAGGATTATCCTTATTGTTGACAGCCAAATATTCGGTTACACTGGCTACAAAATTATCACTGTTTTTAACCATGGCCTGAATAGCCTTGGACACCTCTGGTGTTTTTGAGAGATACTCTCCGATATTCATGTATGAGGGTAAGGTTTTTAAACACTTGGAGATGATAAATTTATGGGCACTTAGATCTAACATTATCAATCGCGTGTAGTTGCTGTTTTTCTTAAATTTTCTGCATGTTGAGGCAACATCGTTTTCTTTCTGTGACTTTGAAAACCCTCCTGTGACGAGAAGATAATCACCTAATAACGTTAATTTGTGGTTCACGCGCTTGAATTTGGCCTTTCTGATCTCGCTGGTTGGAATATCGTCCTGGTCATACACGTTGCAGAATACCCTTAATTTCTCCCATTGTTGGGTTGCGATAATGAACCTCCAGAAGTCACCATACTCTTTCTCGCCGTTCGATCCTCCGTGGATGATCAACGACTTATTTAGTAAGTTCTGTGACAAACTGTGTCTTTTTACTTTTGTTTCTAACTGTCTCTGCATTATACCGTCCTCCATTTTCACTTCCAACGTGTCTGCTTTCGAGAATTTAGAGTTTTCGCATATAATGGCCCCATGGAATGCTCTTGCAGATGGTAAGTATTTGTTTTTCTTGAACGCAGGGTTACCTGTACTCGAGATGCTGCTTGCGGTACTGCTTGCATTACTTGCGCCCAAACCTGCACTACTTATGCCGCCAATCATGCTACTGGAGCTGCTCAACAGGGTGTCTATAAGTACCACCTTAGCCACTCGTGCAAATCGAAGGAAGTTTTTACTTCCATAGGCAATGATCCTTAAATCGATGCTCATCATGTCCAGTGATATTTTGAATTTGCTATTACCATTATTGCTGTTGCCGTTTTCATCGAAATCATTTTCATTGTTAGGCGCCAAGTCTTTTTTGTACCCCCCAAATATTATGATAGAGATAAATAGCTCTTTTTTCACCTTCCGAACAGGATTGGCAAAGTTATGATAGTAAGCGCTGAGCTCGTCTTCAGACGACAGCGAGCCCTCGCCAATGTCTTCCTCCTCCTTGATGACCCAGTCACGTATGTCGCCTGTGGTAGCGCTGTGGCCAAAGACACCCAAGTCCATGTTGGGCTGGCCAGGAGCAGATTCAAGTATGATTTCTGAAAATGTTGATATTGAAATGTCAAAAATCCAGGCGCGGTTGTTCATGACAATTTCTCGCGTTTTTTTGCAACCCGTGCCTGCAGTCGTGCAGACAGTTTTTAATTCAAACCCTCCATAGTAAAGAATGTATCTTTTGGAAAAAGCAGTGGCGGATGCGCAACACAATACAGGTGGTACATTCCCACGAAGCTCTAGAAGCTGCACAATATTAGTTTCGACGTTGAGGCAGTAGAATTTTTCATTGTTTGTTATCTCCGGGCTGGTAAAAAACTCTGCGTCAAGGGGGTGTGGAAGTTTACTAAATCCAGAAGAAAGAGGAATGGTATGTGAGTTGCTGTACCCGTTTGTAAGGGTTGATGAAGACGATGATTTTGAGACTGAAGATGTTAGAGACCCACAGCTGCAGGGCGAGGAACGCATAGTCAAGCCTCCGAAGATGAAAACCTTATCATCAATTGCGGTACTTGTGTGATGGATCAAAAAGGGTATCGGTTCTGCTCCATATATTGTTGGACAACATGAAAAACTCAAAAAATTATCCACAGCCTGAGATGTCGTGCCTGCGGCATCTCGGCTCCTTATTCTTTTACTGAGATCCCTGTTTGATGGGCGTGGTGTAGGTCCATGTGGTTTTCGGGTATTAATGTCCATAGATTTTTGCGAGTGTTTGTTCACAAGAGGGTGCTCCTCAAACCCCGACTCACCGGGAGATGGTATCTTGTTGAGATCAATGCCCGGTTTCCAGACATTGTGAGTGGATACATACTTGCGCACATCCAGAGACGAGTCCAGGGTCAATATTTTATTGTAGTAATGTGATTTTAAGCTCTTGAATCGAAGGTCGTCGTTTTTAGGTGTATGCGTACGTGCATATCTGTTGATTCCTGGGGACTCGTACAGATTCCCTATCGTGTTCAGAAGGTTGCTACTATTTGGGCCATTTTTATTATTGTCGCTCTTGGAATCTTCTCTGTCGAGTTCCTTGTCAATGGGACTTACATACAGCATCAAACTAGAGAACAGCATGTCGGATCGGAGTACAATGATGAGCCGGATAGTGCAAGAATATCCACTCGAACAGTTCGTCCTGCGAGATCACTGAGGAGGAGGGAGTTTTGCAATATTTGTACCTCTGTTCAAGTAACTAAACCAAAAAAAAGAAAAAAAAAGTAGAAACAGGCCAATAACACATAAATAAGAAAAATGAAGTCAAGAATTAACAAAGAGCATGGATGATGGAAAAGAAAACTGTTTTATTAACCGTTTTATTTTCTGTTATTTTGGGAGCTCGAAAAAATCAAATTCTCTCTGTGAAGGAAAGTTTGCAACCTTAAAGCGGATTCTGATGTTCCCCAAAAAAGAAAAAGTAACGCTTCTTTTACACTCTTTTATTTTTCTGAGGGATAGGTGCTGCTTTGGGGGCGAGATTTACGAGTTTTGCGCGGCAGCCGCCCACCGCCAATCCCTGGACGCGCACCATAGCTCTGGCCTGCAGACTGCTGGAAAGCTATGCAATAAAATGCATATATATGCAACAAAAAACGAAAAATATAACGTTCTTCGGGGGTGGTGGCCCAGGCGGATTTGCACCCCTCAAGGGACCATTTTGTTGCAATGGGACTGCGAAATGTACACATGTGAGAGCTGATAACAACTTGGTATTAGCCATGGGGTGATTGTACATCGAAAAATATAATATGTAGGCCATGCAGCTTTATACATATGTAACGCATAGAATATGACTTCCATATTACTTACTAAGAAGAAGGTTGAAATTTGCAAAAAAAGAAAATTATGCAGGAAGCAAGCAAGTAAAGACAAGCAAGTAAAAGCAATTAAGGAAGAATGAAAGAAGACAGGTAAATAATAAGTAAGCAAGCAAGCAAGCAAACCGACAGAGTATTAAGAGGTAGACCGCGGTCTTACAATCTAGGCGCATGTACTCACCGAGGAAAACAACGTGCAACGGTGATGCATTAAAATGCTTGAGAGCCTTGGGGTAAGTCATAAAGCCGAGACAAGTAATTTAGCCACCAAAAGAGACATATAAGTAACTGTTTCCCTGTCTTATGTGACAAGGAATTAAAGTGTTGATAAAGGGTTTGTGGGGAGGGCTAAGAGACAAATAGATTGCATACGAGATGCAATTTCATGCTTGTTAAAATTACCATTAGCTATAATTTCGAAAACGTAGACCCATAGAATGGCCATGGAATTTCGGGTCAATAAGTGAAATAGCCACTTTCATATTATGCAGGCATTTCTACCTAATATGTTGCGTACATCTGGATCATAACACTACATAAGAGAAGAAGATATAAACGATAAATTGTTATCTATGGCTATCTAGACCTATGCATTAATTCTACGGCTTATTTCAGATTCCTAGGTGAATATTGACTACAAGCAGCTACAACCATTTAAAACAGCTAAAAACTATTGAATGTATTGATGTCATATATATTAATAATTATATCACGACGACTTATATTCCCGTAAAATAACCGGAACTGAGGACGGAGGCAATGCTCCCAATTCTGTGATAATCTTATTGATGTATCTTGGAGGAGTCAAGTCATACATGATATTCAAGATCTTCAAGTTGTTGTTGGAATTGAAATCATTCTTAATAGGAGACTCCACCGAGGCACCTTTATCAGAAAGAAGCGGCTTTGTTTTCTGACCAGTTTCCTGTTTATTATTGCTGTTTTTGTTCTTCTTTTGCTGCTGTTGCTTCTGTTTATTATTGGAATCATTGCTGTTATTGCCGTTCTTTTTGACGAATGCCTCCAAAGCGAAGTTCTTCTTCTTGGGTAAACGAATATCCACATTATCTAACAACATATCATAGTCTGCCAATTCGTTCTGTGTCATTGAGTCCAACTGGATTCTTTCACTGAACTTGATGGACTCACAACACACCAATATCGGGATGTTTTTCTGGTATGACATAAGGGAGATCAATGCGGTTCCTACTCTGCTATATAAACGGCCGTTAGAAAGCATTGCATGTGCCCCTAAGAAAACATAGTCGATTTTGATCTCTTCCAACACGTTGGAAAGACTGTTGATCAAGTAATATTTACAGTTTATGCCGTACTTCGAGGTCAAGGACTCTAAAAGCTTCTTACCCTCGAAAAGCGGCCGCGAGTCTACGATAATGATAGTGATGTCTTTTTTGTTTTCTACAGTGTAGCAATGAATGAACAATTTCTCCAAGACTTTGGAGTTTCCGTAAGTGAGAATCGTCGAATCGTTCTTGATGTTTGGTGAAGCAAACTTCACAATAAGTTTGTCAGTAAACTCGATCTTTTCCTTAATAAAATTGTCGATTTTTTCAATGATTTGCGTTTTGGCTTCTTCCTCGCTGATATCGATGGATAACACCGAGATTTCCTGCTTGAGCATCCGAATCGAGTTTCCCATTGTGACACTGAGAGGTCTTGAATTTTTGAGGAAATCGATCTGGTAGGACAAGTATGAGGTTAAATGACGGGTCAAAGTGGTATTTTCTGGCGTCTTATAGTCTCTTATGACCTGTTTAAATACTTGCAACATTGCCTCGCAACGATTGGTCGACCCCACAATCGAGTAGTTTGCATATTTGTTGGATAACTCGAGGATTTTTGGGTGTATAATCTTTAGAATATTTAGAGGTAGTTTTGACGAACGTTGGTCTCTGGTGGTAAGATGTGAGAAAAGAGTAGGTGTTTTGTTAGCAACCTCGTCACCATTTGAACCCGACGGCTTATTGAGTGACTTCTTGATCTGATTTGTTGAAAGACTCTTCTTTGTGGCCGCATCCTGAGCCCCAGCACCCCCAGCACCTGCAGCAGGATTCTGGTTTGGGTTTGTATTAGTAGGAAGTCCGACTGCGGCTTTCTGTGCCGCTCTTCTGTCGGCCTTTTCCTTCTTCTTCAACTCCTTGAGTTCTTTGTTGGATAGTTTTTTTTCGCTCATTTTGAGTGTGGTTGCAAGATGACTGAAGGGAAGTACAGAGATGACTGAAGAGAGCAGGTTGACTCTTAATTTGGTTACGATTTATGTGCAAAAAATTTTTTTTTTTCAGGAGGGCCGGGGCCATGGTATATTCCAACAGGACCATAGAAATGGTATATAAACAGAAGCCCGTATAGCCACAGATGACATACAAGTAATAGATGACACACTGGACAACTGACTTCAGAAGTACACAGTACAGTAAAATAGTGCCCGCTGGATCTATCTTTCGGATGCAAAAAAGTTACAACTCCGGTGCTATTACCACAGATAGTTAATCCATTACCACCTCCGTCAGTCATTACCGCCAAAACCCATGGGGGGAAACAAAAAAAAAAGCCCCAAAACCCCCCCCCCTTCCCCCCCGTCCCCCCCCCGGGTTTGCCCTCCGCCACACAAAAAATAAAAAAAAAAAAAAAAAAAAAAAAAAAAAAATAAAACAAAAAATAAAACTGTCATTTAGAAGTATAGGAGAATCATAGCAGCATCCATACAACACACAACCTCTGGACGGCATCCACCAGCTTATACAAATTTTGACGCATCCTCCAAATATGTCCTCCTCAGTTCCATACGATCCTTATGAGCCTGGCTCAGGAAACTCGAAGATCCAAAACGTTCAAAATGAAATCAATGCTACTGTTGATATTATGAGATCTAACATCGATAAAGTGCAAGGAAGAGGTGATAATTTAAACGCTCTTCAATCTAAATCGGCCCATCTTACAAGCTCGGCTAATGAATTCAACAATAGTGCTAAGACTGCCAGAAGACACTTCTGGAAAGAGAACATGAAGATGAAGCTTTGTTTGATTATCGTGGTCATTATTTTGATCATAGTAATTGTTGTTCCTATTGCAGTCCATTTCAAATGATTTATTTCCTATATACTTACCTAACTTTGTCTCGTGTCATCTCGTTTTTGTTTAATGCTAATATTATAATATATTATTGTATGTATAAGGTGTAGCAGCCGAATCAGCCTGACTTATCTGGCTGAGTGGATGTTATGTTCATTATCCTGGCCTCTATATACCTTCTATAAGAAGAAAGTCTCATATAACCTTTATGCAATATATTGCAAAAATTCCGATCAAAAATATTCTTTTTAGCCCACATCTTTTTGGCTTCTACAAGTCTTTTTGACCATTAGATAATACACATATTGGGGCCTTTTCGACCTCCAACCCTTAGATAATATAGTTAAGGCGATGAACAACCTTGTCAGCAAATTCTATAAAAGAGACGCCAGTAGCGATCTGCTATGGAACCCAAAAGAGGTCCTCACGGATCTTACAGCATCCAGCACCAGCAATCATACCAAGAAGACCCCTAACGTCAAGAAAACCCCCAAGAAGCCCATGTGGGATTTGCGTGTGCAGTCGTCTGCTGACACTTCTGATGCCTCTGATTCAGACGACAGCATACTAAAAAGCGATTATGTTGAACGAATGGTTCGGGAGTCCAATGGCGGCGAGGGTGATGGAGATAATGACGTAATTGTAGGAGACTTAGGCGACCATGAAACAAAAAAGAAGATTGTCAGTGAAGAGTTCAATGACTTCTTCATAACCCTAACAGATTGGGTACAGAAGCTCAACCAATTGAATTTTGAAACGACCACATCAACAGGTGATCTTGGGAGTGAAAACCAGCCCGATTCACCCACGTTAAGAATGTCGAAATCAGCAAAAGATGAACTGTATCTTGTCAACTTAGTGTCTTCATATCATCATGTTTCTCTCTCAGAAGACGAGGATGATGAAGACGAGGAACCTTCCTCTTTGCCTATGCCAGAAGACTATAATTCGCCTAGCCAATTGTTTCCTAGAACATGGGCTGAATTCCAAAGAAATAAAGCCAATATTGTACTGGATGTTGCTAAGGCCAGACCCAGACCTAAACGGGTTTCAGCAACAGGTCTACCCTTGGCTGATCAGTTGATCACGAGCTACAACAAGTTGGTGTTACAGAATCAAATTGAAAACGAAAAGGCTATTGATCAACTAAACAATTTCCTTGGATTCAAGAAACTTCTTATTAAATGCAATGCATCTGTCCAACGATTCCGGAAGTTTCTTATTAAGGAGATCCAAGAACTCAATGACTGCAAAATGGCAGCATCGATTGATTATGATAACCTACAGTATAAAAACTATCTTCTACAAATAGATAATCTTGAAAGCCGTCTAGATGCCCTTAAGTCTGTTACGGAGAAAAACAACCAGTTGATAAGTATTATGGAGAAACAGTTGAAGGCCAACGAGGAAGCTGCTAAGACTAATATGCGTAACCAAAAGAGACGCACTAGTCGAGTTATATATGTGATGTTGTCGGTCATGGTGATAGCGATGGCGTTGTTCTGGAATATGGCGAGTGGAGCGTGCAAATTTTCGAGCGATTGACGAGCGGATCGTGCCAATATGGCACATCTTCTTCTCTCTTTTTGGGCCTCGTTTGTGCTCGGGGTGTCTTCTTTGTTTTGGATTAAAGTAATTGAACTCCGACGGAGAAATATGACAGGCTATGCTGTAGATCTACAGATATATTGACCAATAGCCGGCCTACTAATATATAATATATATAATACATTTGACGACTTTGATAGAGATAGACTCTTTTTGATAGACTACAATAGCTTCTCAAAGGGCCATGCCATGGCCATAGCCAAATCCATATTCCAATACAAATACCATTCAATTACCATACAAATATCGCCTCGGCGAAAGAAAAAAAAAAAAAAAAAAAAAACATTTTTCACTCACGTATTTCTTTTCTGGGTTATTCTTCTATCGGTCTTCCATCAATAGTACCACCAATGGTACTACCAATAACTCTCTCAACCACTACCCAAAATGAACAAATTAGACACATTGGTCACTCAGTGGCTCGAAATTGATGCCGTAAGTTTTTGCTCCATAATCTCTCTCCTCCGTCTAACCACTAACAAACCTAGAACCCACAAACTAGGGCCCAAATCAAACAATTACAATCCTCAAACAATGCCGCAAAGCTCGAAGAGCTTCTAGGATCTCGTATTGTCTTCGGTACAGCCGGCCTTCGAGCCGAAATGGAGGCCGGCTTCACAAGAATGAACGACGTCACGGTAATGCAAGCATCACAAGGACTTGCTAAATACGTTCTTAAACAGAAATCAACTGCCTCTGCCTCGGAAGCTTCTGTAGTTATTGGACACGATCATAGACACAACTCAAGAAATTTTGCTGCTATTGCCGCCATTGTGTTCTTGATTGCCGGGTTTACCGTTTATTTGCTTGAAGAAGACGATGTTGCGTCCTCGAAATTGAGTGCAACTCCGTTTGTTCCCTTTGCAGTAGATCATTTCAAAGCCGATGCGGGAATCATGGTCACAGCAAGCCATAATCCCGCCAAAGATAACGGATACAAGGTGTACTGGAACAACGGATGTCAGATCATTCCTCCTAATGACTCGGGAATTGCTGCCGAAATTCTACAGAATCTTAAGCCATGGGACGTAAAGATTTGGGATATATATAGAAATTTTGTAGGCGAGAGTAGAGATTCGATACCACTTTATGACAAACTACAGTTTGTTAAGAACATAGTAGTGGATGAATATTATAAAAAACTAGTGAAAACTATCAGCTTTTCGTCCAATGACAGTTCTACTGTTACCCAAAACTTGAAGTTTATTTACACACCTATGCATGGGGTTGGATATGAGTTCACCAGCAAGATGTTTGAGAGATTCTTTAATAACCACCAGCCATTTGAGATTGTCAAGGAGCAAATCACTCCTGATCCAGACTTCTCTACAGTTAAATTCCCTAATCCAGAAGAACAAGGCGCACTTTCTCTTGCTATTAAAACAGCCAATGAAAAAGACATAGATCTCATTATTGCAAACGATCCTGATGCTGACAGATTCTCCGCTGCAGTCAGAATCGGATCCACTGATAAGTTCCATCAGTTGACTGGTAATGAGCTCGGGTTTTTGTTTGGTCGTTATGCTATTGAGACATTACCTAAAGGAACAGATCTTGAAAAGGTTTATCTTGTGAATTCTACAGTATCATCGCAAATGATCAAGTCAATGGCCGAGAAATTAGGAGCTAATTACATTGATACCCTTACTGGTTTCAAATGGATTGGAAACAAGGCAATTGATTTAAAAAACAAGGGCTTTTATGTTCCATTTGGATACGAAGAAGCCATTGGCTTCATGTTTCCAAACGTCCATGATAAAGACGGAATTGCTGCGATGTTGGTGTTCTTACAGATGTTCAACGACTGGCAATTGACGCAGGGTGTATCGATGCTTGAGAAATTAGAGCAAGGGTTCAAGGACTTTGGCTATTTTAAAGAGTTTAACGGATACTACAAATTTAAGGATCTTTCTATTACTGGTAAAATCTTCTCAGCCATTAGATCAGGATATAAAGGCCAGCCTGAATTTATTGGCGATGACTTAAAAGTGATTTACTGGCGTGATCTTACTTTAGGTTACGATTCCTCGACATCTGATAAAATTCCTTTATTGCCGGTGGATCCACACTCACACATGATCACAGCCGTGGTTGAATTAGCTGGTGAAGATGAGGGCCAGGTAAGATTCACGTGCCGTGGATCTGGTACCGAGCCTAAATTGAAAGTCTATATAGAAGGGAACTCTCCATTAGGAGAACAAAAAGCTGTTGAGATGGCTCGGAGGGTGTGGTTTTTGTTGCGAGAGGAATGGTTCAAACCGGACTTTTATGATCTAGAGGAGGTGCATCCATGAGGATGGTCGTCAAGTAGTGGAATATATTTGATGTTAGAAATATATGTTATTTATTGAATAGTATATTGGTAGTTGTAACATGAAAAAGAATAACGTAATTAAACACAGGTTGTTATCAATTATTGTCCCATCAATCAATATCTCCCACCAGTTGGTTCTGTTAATGGACTCGGTTCTCGATTAAAGGAAGAGAATTCATTGACATTGGTTAATTTCTTTAAAAGGCTATATCATCAATATTGTTGTAACTAATATCTAGATATTCAGGGTAAATTTGTTTCTCACGAGCACAGTTGGTGCCTAAAACAGTGATGAAAATGAGACAACGGTAAATGAGACATACATTGGATTTTTCTTGGCTTTAATTCGGCAATTAGCTGTAATTTGAGCGGATATAACTCATCTTGACAGTTCCAACACTCAGAATGAGAGATGCCTAACTCCAGAATTAGAATCACATAATAATGCTTTTGATAACCATGTATTTAGCTAATAATAGATGGATGAGCAGAGATAATTCAATTCAGAAAAGTGCAATATGCATGATTTTCAACATGTATATAAAAAAGTATACTTGCGATCCAGCCGGATTATAAATGTGATACTAAAGCATTAGTTAATACGGAACTGAATTTTAAATTAGTAATTTACTATATGTATTATACTAGATAGCCATATTAATTGTTATATTAATATTATATTAATAATTACCATATTAATTACCACTAATGCATGTTGGCTAGCCTCTGCTAGCCATATTTTTATTATTAATTAATTAATAAAAATAATTAAATATAAATTCTTACTAATGCATCTTAGATAGCCTTCGTTAGCCACATAATTGTTGATAGCTACATCATTAGTTACAAAACTCCTGTATTCATCTATCTAACAAACAATCTAATAACCCTCAATCACTGGTTCGCTTTTTGTCTTCTTTTCTTTCGCTCCTTTCTAGCAATCTCTCGGAGATCGTCCTCACTAGGCTCATAAATATGCCAGATCGTATAATGAGGTAATCCTCCAACTTTATAGCCCATCTTTCTGGCCATTTTACCAAACGCTTCGGTTTCCGCATGGTTCTCAAACGTGAATGCCGGGAAAGAGACCCCGTTTCTGAAAACACGTGCCTTTGTGAGGATCGAAACACCCCCAACACCATCCATATCTATCAACTGGCTTTGGTCCCCCTTTTCCTCCCGCAAATAGGCCAAATGGACTCGCCAAGTAGGGTATTCTGCATACCCTTCGACAATAACATCGTCTTCATCGAGTTTCTTAGCAAGCTCCAAAGCAGCATCGGATTCTATCCAGGTATTCAAGTCGTATGGCTGTTCTTTTCCAAGAAATTCAGGTAATGGTCGCCACACATTAGGCACTATCACATCATAATCAAATTTCATCAAGTCTTGAATGATGGAAGCTGGTGAGAATTCAATATCAGCATCACGCCAATACACCCACGAATGATAAGGCTTCAAGGTGGTGTTAATGAGCCAATTACGGGCACGGCCCATAAGCTTACGTCTTATTCCTTGGACTTTGACCGCATGACGGTCACTGAAGCCCTGACCAATAGATTGGCCGAAATTTTTTTCAAAAATCTGGATAGATCTGAAGGGCTTGAGGAACTCAGAATGATAGGGAGGATCAAACTGTTTAGAGATCTTCCCAAAATAATCCGGGTCCATATAACGTAAATACAAGTCATTCGTGCCCTTCAACAGCTTATCACTATCTATCTTCTGTCGTTCCTCTAGCACTTCAAGTAACGTGGAATTCTGTAGATGAATAGAGTAATTAAAAAGGGTGTCAAGTGTCTTGTCGTTAGGCGAGCAATCGCTGACAAGAAACGCTAAATCAATTAAACTGTGCTGATAATTCAAGTTCATTAAATGCTTGAACATCAATGGCAACACGTGCTCGGCATTTCTTAATGGAATTAAAAGAAGAACTACATCGCCATCACTATTACCGTGTTTGGAGCCCTGAAAATCATTGAGATCGTAGTATGAAACCGTCTTGAATATTTCTTCCTCTTGGGCTTTTATCACTGCAATCTCCTCGTCAGATAGCTTCTCCTTCACACCGGATGCCGTGACGGTATAATGGGCAAAATCGTCGCCAGAATCATTAGAATTGCTGCCACTGGCGCCCTTCGACCCGAAAAGCCCCTTTGAGTTCGGGAACTTCAACTCATATTGGTCCTGCTGCCAGTTGGTGATGTCGTGTTTTATAGAGCTAAAGAAGGATGACGCATACTCGTTCAAGTCTGATTTGTGCGACCTCTCCTTGTTGATAATCAATATTATGAGCACAATTATCGTTATTATATATCCCGCCTTCACCTTCAGGTTGTGAGCAGCATATCCTCTCTTCGAGGGTTTGAACTTTTCATCTGCAGCTGATCTGTGCCGGTGGTTGTTAGTAACTGTCTGATGTGCTTTCTATTTGTAGCCCTGGTTCTCAAAATACTTACACAGGAAGATCATATTTCTTGTGACTGCCGCCCCTGAACATAATACCCCGAGATGTTTAGTTAGCTTGCTGGAAGATGATGCAGATTGCAGCTTGTGGACGATGTTATACTATAGTTAGAGGAGTCAAGCATGGTATAGCTGAAAATGTTTTTGGCAGTGAAAAATCTTAACAAGTTTTCATAAGTGATAAGCCGAGTCACGTGGGTGGTTAGAAAGGGTTAAGTATGAGGATTAAGGATTAAGCCGAGAGGCTGTGGGGGCGGTGCTAACAAATAGTGTGATTGCGGGGCAGCCTGGTTAACTTCAATTGAGGGGATTACTGAGATTGTAGAGCGGATTATGACTGTTGGATGCATTTGGTATCCATGTTGTGAGTTGTGAGATAATGGTAGTGGTTAGGGGCCCTGTAATGGATCCAGAGTTAGGTTGCCTTGGCTGCCTAAGTCTTTATATTTGTGCAAGAGGTGTGCAAGAGGGTATATAATATATTTGTGCTATAGGATAGAGCGTATATTACTATCAAAAAGCATGGCACTTATCTATATCCATATTTATGTGCGCACAGATTGACTTCAGTGACATGTCAATCAATGCCCAGCAAAGACATAAATCCCGGCAACTATTCACGTGCTCAAAGAATGACCACCCCGGATTTCTGAAAAATTTTTCGCTCATCTCAGAATACAAAATAATATTTAAAAATTTTTTTACCACCATATACAGAGCAGATATAGTCCATGATAACCCATTCAAATATCAGACTAAATCAGCCAAAATCAGCCAAAATTACCAACCGTAGCAATGGCCGGCGACAAGAGAAAAAGGGCCAGTTTGGCGGCCGATTTGCGCATCAATTCGTGCGATACCGACAATTCCCTCGTAGTAGGCAGTTTCTTCAATGGGTTTGAGGCCCCACAAAACTCCAAATTCAACCTCTACAAAGACAAACACAATGCAAATAACTACGTATTGCACGGTGAAAACGACAGGCTTTGTTATGATGGGAAAACCGACGAAGAATACTCTACTGCGGACTATTATATTGCGGTCTATGATCCAAGAAATAAAGCAGTGGACTTGTACAAATCACCAGTGATTTCGTCCAAAGTTATTGCCAAATCAAAACTACGTTACAAGGGGCCAAAGGTCAGACAATCAGATGCCTTGATGTCGACAAAACGGAACAATTTGGGGCAGGAATTCGGTACAAAGAAGGCCAAAAAGGCCATCTCAAGTATTTCGCAAAACAGAATCGAAGCAGACAAATTACAACATAATGAAGCAGAAATCACCGACAGAGTCAAAATTACTACAGACAGCTTGCCTACCTCAAAAGAAATGGAACAATCGGTTACGAGTGAAAGACCTACGCCTCAATGTAATGTGGATGCGGTTTCTGTTGACGATATCTACCCAATAGCCAATATAATACCTAAGAAAGAGTGGAATTTCATCAGAATTGATCCTATTCTTAACGAAAAGGACTCTAAACGGAGACTCGAGATGTTACCCCACAGTTCTTCGCATTTTATCCAGTCACGCTTGCCTAAATTTACTCAGGCTACTCAGTTGAATAAACTCAAGCTTGTCTACTACGCTTCGCTCTTACTTGGAGTGTATGAAAATAAAAGAAAGGCCTACAACAAACTCGCATTGCTTGAGGTGTTGAAATCGCCATCCGAGATCTTGGTTGACGGGATTTTAGAACGATTCACTACTTCTAAAGCTTCTAGTTTCGGTAGATCCAAGGAAAGAAGCTTTGTGATTGATCCATATCATGAAGATCGTCTTCTTTGTTATTTGCTCGCTATAATCTTGCACATAGATAACTTTATCGTAGAGGTATCGCCATTGGCCTTGGAATTATCCATGAAGGCTTCTAGATTGGCCCAATTATTTAGAACGTTAGGATGCACTGTCAAGGGTGCAACGGTTGCTCAATGTGAGGCCTTCAATATACCTAGAAGCGAGGCTGATTCTCATAAGATTGCTTCGTTGAAGGTGCCTTTCAAGGAGCCAGTGATGGTGAGAAGAGGAAGAAGATGATCATTGATAGTAATTAATATACATGGATGCTATAATAATAATACTAAATGGATGTATGACCTATATTATAGGAATTCTTCTTCTGTAAACATACGGATATCATAGGACATAAATATGAATTCATCGTTTATTGTAGGTATTTTCTATATAACAATTCTAAGCATGTTGACACATCTGATTACTGTTAACACATCAGATCAGTAGTCAATGACGATGAAGAGGCTGAGGTCTTCACAGGTGCAATAAGCACTTTGTTGGTATCGTAATTGACATGATGATACACTTTATTCAAGAAGTTCGCACCGACGATAATGTTAGAGACGTATTCAAAAGCGCCTAGAGTGGTAAATAATCCCTGGCAAGTGCTACCATCACTCAGATCAGTGACAAACATATCGTACAAGTCGAATTTAAAATCCTTGCCTTTGAAACTATAGGTTATATACTGGTTACTGTTCTTGAGTTTGCTGCATTGAGCATAGATGAGATTGTTTTTGACTTTAGCGGAAGAATCAATATTCTGTATAATTTTGTGCAACTTTTTGAATACAGACTTTGGTAGCGATGTGTGCAGGGTCCCTGTATCTAGCATAACTCTTTTGTTACTATATAGAGTTTCTCCCCCTACTTCTAATTTATCTTGGTCCACCATGATGAAGTAATTGTTTTCTAACAAAGAATACTCTAATGGTAAGCACGCCTTTTTTGAAGAGTAAAACTTATTCACATCATTCCCTCCTAAAATCATTGTCGACAAGGTGGTACCTTCTGTGGAAGTTTGTGGATATAAAGAGAATGATTTTGGGGTATCTTGTTGGTTTGAAAATTGAGTTAAAAAGTCACTTATGCTTTCCTTCTTCAATAATTTGATCAAAGATCTTCCATAATCATAACGGGCTACCAAGCTGCTTGTCTTCAAAGGTATCGGTCTTCCAAGCCCTATAAGCCCATCTATATCCCACATTTTATCATTTTTCGTTGTCATAACTCCAATTAGAGTGTCATCTATCTTAGTTCCACCAAGCGTCATATTAGTTTTTGCGTAATATCCAGAGGCTTTTGAGCCGTCCATGTATGAAACCGCAGCCTTAAAAGCTTTTTTAGCGGACGATAAAAGTTTAGTATACGTGTTCGAAGATTCTGAAACTAGTCTTGTTGTTACCCAAGTAATCAGGGATCCTGTATCCACTATCACCTTATTTGACCATTTCCCATTTCCAAGATAGAATTCTGTTTCAAATTCCTCTCTAAAAATAACAGAGGTTTCTTCTGCGCTTCTCTTATTGATGGTACTACTAGCATCAGAAGTTGATGCTGATCCTTCTGTTGCTGTTGCTGTATAAGTTACTGTTTCACTGTAGGAGGTTGGTGTGACTGTAAACGCAACAGGACCTTTACTATGAGCTGTAGTTTTAGATGTCGATGAAGAGGAAGAGGAAGAGGAAGAGGAAGAGGAAGAGGAAGAGGAAGAGGAAGAGGAAGAGGAAGAGGAAGAGGAAGAGGAAGAGGAAGAGGAAGAGGAAGAGGAAGAGGAAGAGGATGTCGTAGTGGCTTTGGTTTCAGAAGAAGATTTCTTAGAATGTCTTTTGTGTAACTGAATATCACTGCCCAACTCACTATTTTCTAGAATGGGAAAACATTCTGCGAATGTCAGTAAGAATAGCAACGCTGCCGTAATTTGAGCAATGAGTCTCATTGTTAGATTGTTGTAAAAATTTATTGATTTGTAATTTGATTACAAGATAAAGTATCCTAAAAGTAAAGAAATAAAAAGCCCCGATTTCTGGAAACACTTCCATTTAAATATAGTCACTTCCTTGGTTGTCTCTGCATGCAGTCCCCATAAAAAATGCATGTTGAGATTCCACCGCATTTTTTTTTGCATGCGTTTCAGACTTTTTCTTTTAAAACTATGTCAAAGAATGCAGAGTTTCTTGAAACAGAATTACGTGTTGGGCTATCTGAGCTCATTAACCAATTTATGTTTTGATGTCTCTACCGTCTAAGGGGTGGTGATCAAGAAAAATGGAAATAAGATCTGCTAGAATGTGTGTAAGAGTGTAGCTGGCTCTGAAACGTACCGTGATAAATAGATATGGGTTAGCTGTGGAGGTTTGTATGATCGTCAGATCACCCATTCTGAGATACCCAGACCCGGAATACTTACACACTTACCTTTGGATCTTTTCTAGACATCCATAGTAGTTTGAATAAAGTAGATACAAGAGGTAACAGGAACTGATAAGCATGTGAAAAACTCGCATGACATATGCATCTGCATGCATATACTCGCGTAATTTGAAAATTATTTCGTCCAGCACATATCTGTCATAAGTCAATATGGCCAATGAACATGCCAATGAACATGCCAATGAATACGTCCTGCCATATTGGTACAAAAGATTTGCCGGTAAATCACGATTATGACTGTTGAGTGAGTAATTTGACCCATTGCCATAGTTGAAACAATTACTAACTTCATGCTACAGATCATCATTGGAAATCGGACTAAAAGGACTCAGTTCCTGTGAATCGGCCATTGACGAGGTTGACAGACTCACACAGATC
The DNA here is from genome assembly GCA_030490795.1 of Saccharomycopsis sp. yHQL182. Classification (NCBI taxonomy): domain Eukaryota; kingdom Fungi; phylum Ascomycota; class Saccharomycetes; order Ascoideales; family Saccharomycopsidaceae; genus Saccharomycopsis; species Saccharomycopsis sp. yHQL182. The sequence continues at coordinate 728,384 of JAKVQV010000002.1, read as the reverse complement.
TACAAACTCGAGAAGATAATTCCTGTGTATGAGAAAAGACGTGAATATATTCAGAAAATCGATAAGTTTTGGTTTATAGTGCTTAGTCAGCACTCATCGTTTGCGGACTATATTAAGCCTATGGAATTGAAATATTTCGAATATCTAGAGGATCTACATATATCATGGGACGACTTTGTAGGAGAAGAGAGTCATAAGCAGGGAAAGGAGAAAAACGTAGGAAATTTCACCATCATGTTCAGGTTCTCAGAATCTGATGACAAGCTTCTTAAACCGCAGGTGATTTGCAAGAAATTCAAAACGGTTACAGATGAAGAGACTGACCAACGAAAATTGGTTAGTGAGAGGGTAGAATCGTTTAAAATGCCTGAGTTGGTTAAGAACAAGAAGAGCTCTTTTTTTAGTTATTTTGACTGGACCAATGATGAATCGAAGGACGAGGAAACCAGCTTTGATTTTGAAGATATAACGAATCTTTTGCTTGAGGATATCTTCCCGTATTGTGCCAAGTATTATGCAGAGGCCCAGAAGGATGAGCTTGAAGAAGAGCTACTTAATCATGAAGAAAGCGAGCCGGAGCTCGATATTTCTGATGGGGAGTGATAATGATCTGAAAAATCACTAATATATTTATAACGTGTACAATATCTAGTAAGCCATTTTTAACACATAATATCTTACCAAGTACATCTAGGATCTAGTATATAGTACACATCTAGACCATAGAAGTAGTTCATATTCAACCTTTATGGAGAAATCACCCACATTATTATTATATCCCACCCTCTTCTTCTTTTTGACCCCGCCAAGGCTCGGTTGCTCGCTTCGCTCGTGGCTCAGTACTTGTATTACAGAGTATGCATGATAATGCGTTTCTGCAGAGATATCCTGTAATATCTACTACATCTACTAGTACATCAGCTACACCATAGACGAGACAAAAAAAAGTAGTAGTTCATCCTTATCTGCCTCTTCGTATAAAGTCTAATATATTACCCAAGTATATGTTGTGCATAAAATATTACCAAGTACATTAGTACATAATCTAGGCCATGGCACAGCCATACAGCAGCCGGCATAACCAGGTTTACATTCAGTACAGTTTGCAATGTATACGACTAGTACAGCCGGTACTATTAGTACAGTCTACAATCAAACAGCAACAATAAAACCTCGGCGATTACTGCTAATCTATTAACCCACGTCCCACAACCAACATACACTCTCTCTAAAACCTGGGGTTTGGGTTTCGCAAGTCCCCGGGATTTTTCTAAAAGAATATTTAACTGCGAAGGAAAATTGAGTCACTTTGAACAAAAAAAAAAAAAAGTAATTGACAGGAGATTTTGATTCTTCAAGGCATCTTGATATCGTTAGAAGACCACAGATAGAACCATATTGTTGAGGGACAACGATAACAATATCATCAGATCCAAGCAAAAATCACACAAATAAATCGTTTTAAAACAATATCCACCCACATTTTCACCAAACTATCGCCCAAACTTGGGTTTCCAATAATATTTTTCCAGATCGCCATTAATACCGGGCCGGTTTTGGATCATCGGACATAATGTCGAAGAAATCAAATATAATCATCGAGGAGAAGAACAGGCCCACAGGGGGTGTTTCAGGTACCTTGAACACCTTGAACAGCGTCAATAGCAAGGCAAAAGTCATCAGATCCGCTAGCGGGGTGGAAAGAGTCGCGCAAGCTTGTGATAGATGTCGTTCTAAGAAGACCAAATGTGACGGAAAAAGGCCACAATGTTCACAGTGTGCCCTGGTGGGCTTTGAGTGCAAGTTCAGTGATCGGTTATCTCGGAGGGCGTTTCCTCGGGGTTATACGGAGTCGTTAGAAGAACGGGTACGCGAACTAGAAGCGGAAAACCGTAAACTTCTTGCTTTACTCGCCTTAAAAGACGAGCAACTTGAACTATTGTCGAAATCAGAGACCGCCACCATAATACCCAATCGGTCGCTGTCAAATGTCGATGACTCCACCACTAATGGCAGCATAAGGACAGTCCCAAGCGAACAGATCGAACCGGAACATCCCAACACCACAAACCCGAACACCGCGGAACTGGGCAGCAAAGAGGCTCAAAATGGCCGCAAATCTGCTGAAATGCTGGATAACGACGCTAATGGCCGTTCTAAAGGTAGTTCGTTGCTGCCACGTCTAAATAACTCTCCTGGGGCCTCTGGCAGCAACGATAAGGCCAAGGAACTCAACTCTACAAACCTCTCGTTGTTGAACCAACTCACGAAAAACACCACTATTGATGCACACGAGCCACATGCTGACGGCTGTAACTGTGGATGCTCGAATTACCCGCATTCTGTTCACGAAAGACCGGTTTCTATTGCAGGATCCATCAATATTGGTCTTACAGATGACGATTTTGACGACGACAACCTCTCTCTTTTAAGTTTTGACAATAATAACAACGCAAATGGAGCCTCTCTTAGCAGGAGCAACTCTATATCGCTTCATAACAATGGTAATAGTCCGATTCTCGGCGCAAATAGTGCTGGTCTTTTGGTAAATAGTAACAATAGTTTTGGCATTCAAGCCCCAAGCAATTTCTTTGACGACAACAAGAAGAAGTTGGACATGCTTCGCAATTCCATGGATCATCAATCTTTTAACCATTACAACTTGTCGTTTGAACAGAACGAAGCTCCAGGAGCAGCAGCAGCTATGGCGATCGCCAACTCGGTCAAAAACGACAAAAACCACTATAAAAACCAGATTTCATATCTTGTAGCGATGTCCACGCCTCGTACGACGGAAGAGACCTTGTTCATCCCGTCATTGATTGCCAAAGTGGGGAAGGTGCATGGATTTACGTCTAAATCGGCCGTTTTAACTGCAAAATCGCTTGCATTACTTAAATTTCCGTTTGTAACGAAGAACCCTCACTATATGGTAAATGCCGACAACATGATCGTTGCCAACCTCAAAAACATCAATTTCACGAAGATATCGCCCTCTGAGTCGCACTTATTCTTCACAAACTTGAAATTACCCAACAGATTGAACTTGGACCAGCTTATTACGTTTTATTTCCAGGAATGGACGCCGATAATCCCGATCGTCGACCAGCAGGACTTCTTGAAGAGCTACATCCGTCTCAACAAGTCGTTTGAGAACAACTTTAGTGACAACGAGATGTACCAGGATGAGAAGTTTGGTGCCATCACCTTGTTGATCATCACGCTCGCATTGATTAGCAAACGTAAGAGCAACAAGTACAAGAAACACCGGCCTGAGGGCAACGGCACAGGACCGGGTGGACAGCTCGGTGAGAATACCTGGACCTTCTTTAACACTGGGGTGTCGCCAAATGGCACTAATTCTGCTAACGGCACGCCAGTTTTGACGTCGCCCTCGGTAGGTACCAATTCCGAGGGCGAAATCAACAGAGAACCGGACGAAATGGACATATACACGACGAAATTGCTCAATTATTACGACAACATCATCCATCAGTTGATATCGTCGAGTCTTGTGTCGAAATGCTCGATCCAATCGTTGCAGATTCTCTGTTTGTCTCTTCTTTACGCCTTGAACATCAGCGACGTAGAAACTGCATATATTCTTCGTGGGAAGGTTGTAAGTATGGCCCAGCAGCTCCGTTTACATAGATGTCCGTCTGCTGTTTTAAGCAACAACGGGTCACTTGTGTCGAAGTTCCAGCAATCAGAACGAAGAATTCTCTTCTGGTCAATATATATTTTAGATGTTTTTGGGTCGCTTCAACTCGGAGTTCCGCGCCTTCTTAAGGATTACGAAATCGAGTGTGCGTTGCCGTTTGCCAACGACGATATTGAGGACGACAACAACACCAACATCCTCATCTTCAACAACGCAAAGTTGTCGCTTGTAGGAAAGGTGTCGAATATCTCGCTTGCAATGATGCGCTTTTCGAAGATTTTCGGAAACATTCTCGACACCATCTTCAAAAGAGGCGGCATAACCACCGATTCCTTGAACAAATCGTGTATTATTCTCGAGGACTTGTTGGAAAATTGGCGCAAAGATTTACCTGCAAACTTGAAGTTCGATCTTGATGTCAACGGCCTTCTTCGCAACAACGAGTTCAAGTCGTACAATTTCAAGATTCTCACACTTATTATTCTCTACTATCAGGCTAAAATATTGATCTATTTGCCTGTATTGGCCACGGAACTCAACACCTCTAGAGGCTCGTCGTCATATATAACTATAAACCAGTCCTGTAACACCATTTTGTTGATCACCAACCATTTGGCCCAGAAGAACTACTGTATCCCGATCCCTAACAATGTCACGCGTTTGCGGGCCCGTTATGGGCTTCTTGTGGCCAAAGGGGCCCTTGATTACACACGTGGAGGCAATTTGTTCCAGGACTTGAAGCAAACCTTGACGGATTTGATCAGGGACTTGAAATTGGAGACCAATCTCGAGATATCGGGCTGTTTGTCGGTCAATTGTGTGAGAATCCTAGATGAGGCCATCCAGGCAATTCTTTCTCCGCCAAGAACCGGTCCTCTTAATGGAGTCTCAGGTGCAGCTAATCCAAGTGCCATAAACGTAAACGGTTCTATTATATTGAACCCAGCCTCGCTGCATAAAGGCTCGCGTAAGAAGAAGAACTCACTGCTTATAGCTAACTCCAGTAGCAATACCCGTAGTAGTCTCTCGATATCAACGACCAACAACATCACCAGTGGCACGAAGTTCATCAAAATGGAGCCTAATCTCTCCGGGGGCCAGTTCAAGAACGCCAAAGCTTCGTCAGCCAAAAAGAATAATAATTCTAGAGCTATTGATGCCAGTAATAATAATAATAATAATAATAATAATAATAATAATAATAATAATGAGGTGCTTATGGCTAATTCTAACAGCATGAACAGTCAATTATCGAGTTCTAGATCTCCTTCATTGACAAGTTCTTCAAACACCCCTACTCCTTTCAGTAATGCAAACATGAATGCCATTTCGAATGCTTTTAATGCCAGCGATTTCAGCAGTCCGTTGATCGCATTGAATAAGGGTAACAATAATAATGACATTAGTCACCATCAGAACGGAAATACAAGCACTGATTTTGCGTTTGGCTCACAAACAGCATTGCAGTTTCAACAGATGGCTCAGATGTCACAACTCAGCAGCAAAACAGCAGCTAATAATAACACCGAATCAGCAGGAAACAATGATCCTTTTGGTGGTTTTAATAATAATAGCGGTAATAATAAGAATAACAACAAAACATCGCCTCAAGATAGCGGATTATTAGATCTTGAGACGAGTAATATTATCTCTGATTTTGCTGCTGATGGGTCTTTAGGATTGGCTCAATTGTTGAATTTAGATATGAGTTCGCAGCATGATTTAAATGCAGTAAGCAATTTGCTAAATCAGCAGTTCCCACATTTTGACGTGTCTCAGATTATGGGGAACCCAACTAATGGTAATGGTGTTCGTCAGGATGCAAACAACTACGTGATGATTAATAATAATGATAACAATCCGATTCCAAACGAGTCGAATGGAGATGAAATGATGAGACTGAAGATGGAAGAGAGTTTATTTAATTGGCAGAAGTAGGCTAATAAGCTAGGAAATATATATGTATAGAGAGTGAAATTAGATTCTATATCGGCAGTTATATTGGCAGTTATGATCATATTGTAGTCACTAATACTGTAGTGTGTGTAGTTCAGTTATGGCCTCGAAAAGAGAAAGATGTTAACTCCTCGGCCTATTATTCGCTGTCTTACGTAGTGTGTTCGTACCAGTTTTTTTTCCTCCTCTACATCTTCACTAATATCAATACCCTCAACAATACTAGGAGCATCATCTCCACCAAAAGCAATATCATTTTCAATCGTGAACATCTTACAATAATTACCATACAGATACGAATCAAAAGACTCCAAAGTGTCCAAAACATAGCCTCCAGAAACCTCTCTCATGAGTTCAACTTGTGCCTTATCGAGGACCAAATGGATTTTCCATCCTGAAGGATCTGTCAATGGTATAATATATTTGTTTTTGACCGACCGGATATCATTCTCTACATGATAAGATTCCTCGGGCAATAACTTGTCTTTCTGTTGCTTCTGGTATTTTTTGTTAAGAATTGACATCGATTCAAGCTCCTCAAATGATTTGACAAAGAAAAGATCTTGGAAAGTCTGTTTGAATACTGTAAGAACTCTAGAGATATCATTGTTTGAAAGACGAAGATTGACGTTACGTTTCAACCGTATTAAGCTTCTTGAATTCTTTGATGTTGGTATCACTGTCTCAAAGAACTCTTCATTATGTCCTTTATTGGATATCAGAACAGTATCAAGGATTGCTTTTGTGTTGATGAAGATACGAATGGGCACCACCAGATGGTCAGCGATTTTGAGGAAGCGGGTTCTAAAAAAGGATGTCAGTGTTTGATTTGGGAGAGTTATCTTGTGAGGCAGAGATGCTTACGTTGGGGCCATTTTGGTTATGTATTGAAGATGGATAGACATATAGACAGACAGATAGCCGGATAATGTTATAAGAATATGGATTTTTAATTCAGAAAATTTTCGCCTGCCAAAATATTTTTCACTGATGCAGAATTTCAACATACAGAATAGGTTTACATGTCTAATGGGGTAGGGATTAGATAGTGAGAGGTAAAATAGGCAATACGTTGAAGATGTAGATAACTCGGTCAAAATATCATTCATAAGACAGCTATAATTTGTAGATATACTATTGTTATTTGGATATAAAATATAACTGAATATAAAATACTCAAAAAGGTGAATAAAATAAATAAAAGACAAAAAATATTTAAGTTAAAGACTAGCTACCTTCTCGCCAACAACCGATACCTCCCATTCATCATAACATGATTTTAACGCATTCAAACCATACTTGAAATCATCCAATTCCAAGTAGATTTGCGCACACCATCTACTATAAATAGCACCTCCATAAGGGAAGATTGCTGGGTTAGTGAAATACTCACTCTCAAGCTTCTTTGTGATGATTTCACTGGCACTGTTTTGTTGCTCGTTCGTCCATTTTTCAGACCCTGGAAGCTTGATATTGAACATAGAAGTAACAACCTCGTCATCAGGTCCAGCGATCAACAACTCAGAACCGGGCCAATTGGCAAGAATATATGCAGAAGCATCCTTGGCCAACTTCAAGTTATAATCGATGATGGCTTTCTCTCCACCACAGATGTTCTTTCTGAACTCGTAAGCATCAGTGATCACCATGAATGAGGTATAGTCCAAGGTACTGATGTACGAAAATTGGTCAGCAATTGGGGCATCGGTTCCATAATAGTAGCTGACTGGCAATGTGTGGATCGACTTGTGTTGGGAGGGATCAACATAAAGAAAAGCAGCAGAATTAGGAACAAAAAACCATTTGTGGAGGTTTGAGGCAAAGAAATCAGGCTTATCAACCCCGAAGTCAAGAGGAAGAATCCCAATATAATGAGCTGCATCAACGAAGGAAACAACATCAAATTTCTTACATTCCTTCACAAGACGTTTCCATGGGAAAAGCATTGCTGGACGCGAGGAAATCCCGTCAAAGAAACCGAGGATTTTAATATCAGGCAGCTTCTGGCGAATTGACCCTGCAATTTCGCTGAATTTGGCAACAATCTCATCATTTGAGAGAGGATAGGTGATCTTGATCTCCACAATCTCAATTCCTAAGAGATCACGAAGAAACTTCAAGGTGTTCCCACATGAAAGGAAAATGGTCGAGAAATAAATAACTGTGTCGCCCTTTTTGAATGGATACGACCGTAAAACCGTGTTTGCTGCAGTAGTGGCATTGGGAACAAGCACAAGATTCTCGACGTCGCAATTAACGATCTCGCTGACGATCTTTCTGGCCAGTTTTGACTTGCTGAATAAGGTCTCGTGAAAGAATTTGTCAGGGAAATCAAGGATTTCTTTTGAATAGCTACCCTTTTTGGCCAATAACTCTGGTGTGGTTGCTCCATAGGCCCCGTGGTTCAAGTTGACAAGTTTCTTGTTGAACCCATTAAAATATTTCTCGCGGAATTGGTGCCCGAAAGGGACGAGAGGAGAGCCGGACATTTGTTGATCAGTGAAATTTGATTGGTCCACGAAAAGGTCTCATAAAAATGTTTATGTCTACGAGATTTGAATCTTTATGACCACGCCTCCAGATCAAAAAGCTGGAGAACCACACAGCTTATTTATAGCCACACTCATTTCGATGACACATTCGGATTATTAATCAGATGACTCAATCTCTAGCTTTTTTATGGTTTTAGTCTAAACTGAAGTCAAAAAGGTTATCTTTTCTTATAACGGAAAATTTCACCGTTATTAAAGATTAAAGGGAGAGGCCTTTCTTCGAACTTAACAGTTGTCTCTGTTGGTGTGACTCTTTTATGGATTCGTTTACCGAGATAACCGATATCTCTGACCAACCATTGATCTCAAATATGCAGTTCCAAGACCACAATTATTCCCTCATCCCCCTGGCAATCACCTACTACGATCCGCTAATCAATAGGTACGAACAGTTGCTTTACGAACGGTATGGACATATTATAGGGAAGACTGCAGACATCAACTCACCCAACATTACTCAATTACTCGGCGACGATGAGGAGTTCGAAAAGCTTCGTGCCCTTGTCAACCAGGGCAAGAAGACCATCGATAAAAAATTTGCCTATTATTATAATAAGTTGAATGATTTCACCTTTAATTATGAGACCAATTTTTTTGTGGAGAACCACAGACCATGGCAACCAACCATCAACCTCGATTGGATCGACAGCAAACCTCTGATTGATATCGATAGAGACATCATTAACAGTCCATATTATGAGCATAATCTTGGGGAAAAAGGTATTGCCCTTGACATAATGAGTGACCGGATGAAGAAATTAAATATTGAGGCCTCTCCTACAGGATTTACAAATTATGCCTCGATTCCGGTTTTGTACGGAAAACTGGTGATTCCTGACTTGGTGTACCATTGTAGTGAGGCTGTGGGTAGTAATGTGATCATTCTTGGAGGGTTGGTCTCCATTCCTTCTTTAAGACAGGCATCAACTCTAGTTGGAAGCAAGGATCAGGATGGTTATGATTACAATGTGAGTGACGTTGCTAACCAGAAGATGACCGTTCGCTCTTACCAGGAATATCCTCCTCCTTTAACCCATTCTGTCATCAGCAATTCTACGATGAAAAATAACAACGTTATCTACAAGATTAATACCGATACGGATATAATTTACTGTCCGGAGCCCCAGGGCGATGTTCCGCCAGTATTATGCTGTGCAACGTTGACCAAGATCAGCAACCGTTATTTAGCGTATTTTGGGGGTTTTGAGGTGAGAACCACTCATGAGAGCATCAAAACTAATGACAACCAGCAGTATATAATGTCACGTGTAATTAAACCAAACAATAAGTTCTGGATTCTTGACACAATGACGTTTAAATTCCGAGAGATAAAGTTGGTGCCTGTTCCCTCAATTGAAAAACATGTAGACGTAGTTATCAGTCCTCGTTTTGGACACAGCACCGAATTATTATCTATAGAGGCCAAAGACAGCCACGGATCAGACGAGTTAGAACCCGAGAGGACGTCTGGATATCAGGACGGCCACAACGACAACAATAGTCGCAATTTTGTGTCACTTGTAGTGTTTGGAGGCTATGAGTTTGACAGCCGTAAAAACAAGTTCAATTTGGTCAACGATCTTTGGCAAATAGATATATTGGTCAAGGAATATGGGTCCTTGAATTACATGGTGTTTTCAAACCTGGCATTCAACACTCCATTAGTTACTGCTGGATCCTCAATACTGCCGTCTCCCCGGGCTTTCTTTGCCTCGGCTTTAGAACGGGGAGTGTCTGCAACATCGATGTTCCGTAATATTATTCATGGAGGAGATACGCGTGTTGGTGATGGATCCGAAGTCATCAAGACGAAAACCTTGAAGAAGTTCTTAATAATCCATGGGGGTTTTGTTGATGGTGGCGAGACATGTTCAGATGCATGGAAGTTTTTGTTTGACGAGCAGAAATGGATTAAGCTAACTATTAAGATCAACCCAACCAAACCTGCTGTATACAATCGAGGAAGTCATGTTGGTCTTTTGATTGGTAAATTGCTTGTTCTTGCAGGAGGTATTTCTGCGTTGAAAACCGGGAAAGATAATGACGGAGGAGAGGACGTTGTGAAGCTTCTTGCTGAGAGAACGCCTCGGGATAATTCCAATGGATTTATCGCTATCAATATGGAAGATAATACATGGACATTTAGTGGATTCCATCAACAGATTTTGAGCTCCCGAGACCTTGAATTAAAACTTCCTTGTGCTAAACAGCTTCAGACATTGAATAATATTTTGGAGAAGTCGCAGTATTTCGATCTTCTGGAGAAGTTTCTTCTTGATAATCTCAATGTTGACGAGGATATGAAACTCATAGTTTCTAAGGTTAAGGAGGTTAACGATGTGTTCCTCTTTGGGAATCATTATGTAGGAGGAGCAGTTAATTATCTTTCAGGGAGAATGATAAAAACTGGGGGTCTTTTATTTCCAGATGTTTCTGAAAAGAATATCGATGTTAATGTTGTATCGATTGAAAGGTTTGAGACATATAAGAAGACCAAGTTGTTCCAAGGGTTTGTTGATTTGAAATTGTCGATTGTGGATGATAGTGTAGATTCTATTATTGTTGAGCATCAAGATTTTTTGCGAGTATAGGCGACGAAGTCGGCTACTTTTAAGGCGTTAGCCATTACTAGCCAAAGAGGTCAGCTACCGTCTTTGGATGTTAGTCATTATGACGATTAAATAATTTCCATTAGTACAATATATCCATAGTCAAGACATTGAAGTAAACAAGAAAGATTATTTCATGGAATGGTGTAGGTAAACAATTTTGAATGGATAGTTGTAAACATGACTCTAATGTGATTCAGATGTTTCTACAGACGGTTATAGTGAGGACAGATATATAATGATGAGCCATGGGACATATATATTGGGCATACTTATAAGACATATTTGTTGGACATAGGACGTATTCATTAGTGGGGCATATTAACTACTATAAAGAACAGTTCGATTAACAAGGAATTAAGTACCTAAAACAATCAAGGCAGTCATATATGTAGACCCTTCGACTATGCTATACAACATCAGTATCACATTTCTAATACAAACACCTCACCTACACTTGCAATACAACCAATTGTGTCACACTCCTACTGCAGAACTTCTCCTACAGCAGCTCCACTAGGGTAGCGGCACACGGCGCCCGTCACCCGCCCATCACATGACCCTCTTGAAAATTCTCAACACTTTTGGTCTCTTTTGGTTCTTCCATTTTTCTAACAAAAATAATACGTCTCGGCTTTGTACAACCACTCTCCAATTAAACACGCACGAATACATCCACAACCACGCTGATCTCCCCCTTCAACCACGCTGGACTACCTGGATCCTCGCAGCCTGCTAACCGGACTTTTTGATAAACTCTGGCTGTATTCTGTAACTGTGTATCCAGTATTCACTTCATACGTGTACAATTCATATCCCCCATTAATCACATCTTCCATATAGCAATTGTAACAGCAACAACATCATTCAATTCTTCTCGGCTCCTTTCTTGTTCATTTCTTGTTCATTTCTTGCTACTTGGCGCATTTAATCTACCTGTTACTACAATCATATCGATTAGCAATCATGTCCTTTAACGATTACGCCTCCCAGACAAGAAATAACGTTCAGCAGTTGACGCAGAATCTCAATTTTCTCTCGCAGGATCTTGCTGCTGCCGGAGGCTCGAACACGGCTTCAGTTGCCGCGTCGTCTGACCGTAGCAACCAGCCAAGTTTAAACATGGCCCGTAAAAATCGCCCGGCCCACCTAAACCTCCACACAAAGTCGTCCCTGGTGTCGTTTCTTGATTACCAGGGCCCGAAATCTGCAGTTCCTGTTGCTAGTGCGCGTCTGGCCGCAAATATAGCCCATAGCAACAGTAACACCGGCGGGGCTTTTATCAAGTCACAGGGTATTTCAGGCAGTCCTTCGACCGCTATGGCAATTCTTTCTCCTCCTGCGTCACGGTATGCATTTGACAAGTCATTACTTGACAGCATGCCAAGCAACTTGCCACCTAACTTGCCGACAAATACAGGTAATCTCGGCGCCAATTTAGGCGCTTCAAATGGAGGTCCTAATTACAATAACCTTGGTAATGATTGGGCGCTTAATTTAAACTTTTCGCTTACAAACAACAAATCAAATCCCGAGTTGTTGAAAACCGCCAATTCCGGACCCCCGGGTCTCAGCCACCGCTCGCACAGTTCGACAAACTTGCTGCAGGCTTTGGCTGACCAAAACGCCCCCGGTAATGCCCAAAAACCCGACCTTAGTGGCGCAAGTGCTGGCACTGCTGCTACTCCGGCCAAAACCGGGTCTGAGGAGGAGTCCGAAGACGACTTCGGGACAAACCTCAAATTTGTCAAGGACTGGCTTGATAGCGCCACTGTTTCGAAGAAACACGCGTTTATTGACGAATTGATTGATTATTTCTTGTTTACGCCAAACGATTCGTCTGATTTGCTTAATTATTTAAAGTTAAAGGTCGATCGTATCAGTTTCAGTGATGATCTAGATAGCCCTAACGAAAATAAGTCGATGCTTACAATGGCAAGCACCCCTATGACTCCTATGGGACATCATGCAGGCGGCATGTCCTTGCATAGCAATAATCTCGACTCGATTTTGGCCCACCATAATATTGGGCAAAATCCCGGTCATTTTGGCCATAAATCTCAAAATAGCAATCACATGACCCAAAATATGGCTCAAAACGCTTCTATAAGACCGAAAAGCACCGATTTTAGAAACATTTCCGCTACATTCTCACATAATAAGGCTGCCTCCATCAACACCGCCCTGGATCCTTCGCAGAATGCCGACAACGGTGCTCCTAACATCCAGCAAACTATTTTAACCGCGCCGTCTGCAACCGGCCAGGAAACACAGGTATTTTCGCCACTTTTGACCGAGTCAGGGTTCCTCCAGAACCAGGCGCTTCGTTACGCGACAAACAGCAACAATCAGGGCGGTTCCGGTGCTAACAACACCAAACACGGCCATTCTAAGTCCGCCTCGGTGATTGCCAGTGAGATGATGCTCATGTCGCCAAATAACAATAACAATAGCGGCAACGTGGGCAATGAAAACCCGAACGAGATCCAGAACAACGGGTCTCGACCAGGGCTCACAATCAACACCCTGCAGATCCAAAATGGTGCGCATCACGTGTCGGTGTCGGCGCTTAACACACCCCAAAGCGCCAACCCGCCTTCGGGAATAACCTCGCCTACGTCGCCAATGGCGTTCAATTTAGACAATTTGGATCCACAGACCCGGTTGAAACTCCAGGCGTTGTCTACTATCAATTCTAGATCGAAATTAGACGCTCTTAAAAAAACCGCGTATAATTCCGACCAGTACAGCGGTTCTAATTCGAGTTCCGGAGGTATTAACGGCGGTTCTGGCGCAAATGGCGCCAGAGGGGCGGGCCAAAACGGTTCCAGTGGCAAAAATTATAAGGTTTTAGCCACTCCTACAACGCCTACATCAAACTCTGTTCTTGGTGGTGGGGCTAGCAATTCCAGTAATAGCAACAGCGGCAGTAACAGCAGTAAAAAGAAGCATGTTAGCAAAGCTAGCAGCATCAATGGTGACGACTCATTGCTTAAATATGTAAGTGTCAGTAATGCTTCTAGAAAATTTGACGATTATAGCGATGTTAGTACCCCTACATCAAACATTTCGTCGAATTCTCAAAGCGTGCCTTCTACAGGTAACGGCAACGGAAAAAACTTGACGCTGGCTTTGAAATCTTTGCAACAGCCTCAGCAACAGCAGCAGCAAATCCAGGCTCAACAGCTCACTCCAGGGCTTGCGGCAACGCCTTCGAAACAATTGTCGAACTCAACGTTATCGCTATTGTCGCCTAAGTCACCCGGGTTAAACTCGCTTGACTTGGTGGAGTTGAAGAACTTGAACGACTTGCCTGTGTGGTTGAAAAACCTTAGATTACACAAATACACAAAGAATTTGGAGTCGTTTGAGTGGAAGAGCTTGATATATTTAGACGACGATGCTCTTGAAAAGGCTGGGGTCAGCGCTTTAGGCGCCAGAAGAAAGCTTTTGAAGGCTTTTGATATTGTGAAGGTAGCGTATGAAAATGGGGACATAATCGGCTTGGATGAGGCTAAAAGTTGAAGTTGATATCTACTAGTAGTTATTTAAACAATAAAAAAATGTGATTATTCAGAACAATGGGTTCATGTTGAGAAAGTAGTGCATAGAAAGGTTATATTACAGACTGTAAGTAAGTAAGGAAGTAAGGTACGTAGCTATGTTCATAGTGTAAGTATAAGAATAAGCGGCTTCAATAGTCAAGCTCCTGTGCGAGCGAACACACTCCTATTCTGGCCCGGATAAACTCGTTATGGACCCGCCCCCATGCGTTATAATCATCGCAACTGTCAACCAAATAGACGCTGTTGCCGCGCTCCTTGTTCATTTTCTGCACCTCCTTTGGGCACGTGACCTGGATGTCGCTTTGGACCCACGGTTTTGGTAGCGGGAAGTCGGAGAAGTGGATGATCTTGGTTGTCTGCACCAACTGGTTGAACTCATTGCTGTCCACATGGCACCAGTACTTAGGTGTGCCGAAAGAGAACCACGACTTGCAGGCACCCAAGTATCTGTCGTTGAGGAACTGTAAGTCCATTGGGTTGGCAATTTGGAAATGGCGGTTTCTTTTGGTAAGAAAAATGTCTCCTGTGATCATGAAGTATTCCTTTTGCGGCAACGAAACAACGTTGATCTGGGGAACGATTTTGTTGATAATATCCATATCATAGTCGTTTTTAGTGCGGGTTTTCATCTGGCGGCTGATTAACTTGGAGAGTTTCTTCCCACTACGAGTATTTATCACCATCAACGCGGTTGACCATCGCAAGTTGTCTAGAGGTACAGTCAGTTTCTTTGCCGGTTGGACACGGAAATACTCGTAGAGGCCGCTGTCGCTGCTGGAGGGCGTTACGTGCGTCGGAATATCGTTTTCATCGGAAAATCTCCGGCGGTTATTCTTGGCAGGATCTATAAGCCAATAGGCGATGGGCATAGCAAGGTCGATTTCCGCGGGAATTGCCGACAATTCATCGAGATTATCGTTCAAATAGATGTCGGAGTCCATATAGATCAATTTGTCGTATTTAGAGTAGATCGAGGTCTTGTATGTTTTAAAGTCGAAAATCTCAAGTTTATTGAAGCTTTCCTCGAAATTCTGGTCGTTGACCTCGTATTGGAGTCTTGTGTTTTGGCTGACAACGACCTGGACACCCAACTTGTCGATTATTTTCTGGTAGTTCTGTTCAAATTCCGCGAAATCATCTCTAAGCGGCTCGTCGGTTGCTTCCGGGCTGTAAAAGAGGATCAAATCGCCCTTGGTTTTGAGCTCGCGCAATCTGGAGAAAACCATAAGAGAGGCACAGAGATAGTTGAGGTCGGTGGCATATAACACATAAGCGAACGAGGGTTTGTCGCTCGAACGCGAATAAAGCTCGTTTATCTTTGCGAAACTGATCGATTTGATGGTGTTAAGGGCGATGTTGGGTGGGGGTTGGAGGGCTTCATACGGATACCGTTGGTAATATACTGCACGGAAGATTATGTAGAGGAAAATCAAGCCAAAGACTATCTGAACCAGGAACATGTTTCTACGGAGGAAAAGTCTCAATTTATGGAAATATCTGTTTCGACGTTTCTTCTGCTCGTCCAGCTCGAAAAGAGCATTGTCGAGTGCTGTGGAAGAGCTGTTGGTAGCATAGTCGTCGTCGTTGTCGTCTATAAGTTCTGGATCGATTATAGCACTCCTAAGGATGTCTGCCATATTGTATTGGGAGGTGAAATGCGAGGGGGTGAGTGCGATAGATTTGGGTTGGGGGTATGGTTGGTTGGCTCTACCTATTAACACTAATACACCCCTTAGAATAAAATCTACAGATGTTATGGGCATTATGTTATAATGTACAGATTTGTATTGCCTTGAAAAATATCCCAATTATGCACACTCATGACACGCACGTCATCGCACTCACTTCAGCATACTCTCACATCATCCCGCATAATTACACGCGAACCTGCAATTTCACCTTTTTCACTCTAATTTAAATTCAATTAACAATGAAAATTAGAAGGAGTCAAAATCACAACGAAAACAAATCATATTAAACAAAACACCATACGATGAGTTTGGCATTCCATAGATAAAATAAATAATAATAAATAAAATACACATACAAAGATATTGCACGCAGGTATATATACATCCATCGTCGTAAAACGCACTATTTATTCTCCCCTTATTGCTCATCTGTCAGGCACTCAAATCACCACCCTTTCAGTAACAAACAACCGGCCAAAATGGCCCCTAAAAACATGTATGCCCTCATGGGCCTGTTCCACAACCAGTTGGACTACCGTAACAGTCCTGTGGTCACATTCAAGCCCCACGATGGCCCCTCTGCGAGCGAAGACACGCAGGGAAACGAGGCCATTCTTGCCTGCGATCTTCCTAACCTCATCATATATCTCACCGATCCAAACAAAATCAACTACCAGTTCATCACAGACTTCTTGTTGACGTACCGTATATATGTGGACGCCAAGACAGTGTTGCACCTTCTCCTCACGCGGTTGGACAACTGCTTCAACAGCGTGGTCTTTGACGAGGGGGACACCCTCCAAATTGACGACCAAACCCTGTTCGAGGCCATGTTTAATACCTGTAAAAAGGTGTTGGTCCGCACGTTCGTGATTATCCGTCACTGGATTCTCCATTACTTTGAGGACGACTGGCTCAGCGATGTCGAGCTTCGCGAGACCTTTGTCAACTATATAAACCAGTTATCTGGACGCTTTGCTGCGTTTAACAAACGCAACATGATCGACACGTTTCTTGTCAACGTGTTGTGCGAGTTGAAGAAGACCTGGATGTCTGTCTGCACACATTATTGGAGTTATCCTGCGCTTGTGGAGCTTAGAACGGTTGCTGGTTTCGACCTTATAGGCTTTCAGTTGCTGTATGGCGAGGACAACAACACCGTCAATGCCCTCAGCACCGAGATCTTCAAACTTATTGATCCCAAGGTCAGAAACAGCAATCTTCTCCAGCATTCCACCGACAAGAATGCCATTAATAACAACAGCAGCAGCAGCAACCATTGTCTTTCATCCACAACAACCAAGGCCACCACTGTGTCCAGCGACGTTGCCGTTGTCGCAGCCCCAAAAGGCGGGGCCCAGCCGCAGCTCAGAAGCGTCAGCTCGTTGGCGTCGCTCAAACTCTCGCTCAGAACAGCCAATTCGGGCAAATCGTTGCTTGCCAAGACCAAGTTGCTTTCCAACATTGCGTCTGCAGACGTTGCTGTGCTGCTGCATGACGACGCTGCGTCCGCTGCGGCTGCCTTGCCGCTTACCGTCGCCAATACGACTGTAATCGCCGACACTTGCCAGGTCAAGCTACTCAACTTCAATCTCATTGACATCCCTGACCAGGGCAAGATCATCAAGGGCGAGGTCGAAATACCCACCGATGCGCGGGTGGCAATAAGCAGCCAGAGGCCGCAGAAACACGTGGCTGTTGCCGAACCGGCAGCCACTGCTGTGAAAGACACGCCGGCCGTGCATCAGGACAGCACGCGCCCGAAAATAAAGCATCTTATCAAGAAATGGAAGCGTTCGGTGACCGATGCGGGCAGTTCGCGTGACGATTCGGCTGCTCGTGTGGCTGAAACGTTGGCCAAAGAGAGCAGAATCAGTGCGGCTAGCCCTGAAAAAGACGCTGAGCAGCCAAAAGAGCCGCTTGAAGAGCTTGAGCCGATCGAAAGATACGATGTGTTGTCTGCGAAGATCATTGAAGAATTAGGAAGTATTATGAACAAGCAGCAGGAGCTGCAGAAGCTGCAGCAGCAGCAAGAAGAAGACACGATCGAAACGTCGTCAAATCTCGAGCCTCTTCTGGTCGATCTCGGGCCAATTGGCCCGCTTGGGGCCGAGGCCAGCGTTGTGGAGAAACTTGTAGAACAACTGGAAGCCAGTGTTGCAGAGAAGCTCGTAGAGAAACTCGTAGAAAGCGACTCCGTGAGATCAGACTGCAGTTCTGACGAATGGGTTGATGAGAGCGACGAGGACGAAGAGCAACCTGAAGAGGCTCCTAGCCAGAAGCAGGGCTCTCAGACTGCCGACTGCAAATTCGTTGGCGACGTGACCAAGCTCAACCGGTTCTCGCGGATGAGTTTGTTGTCGAAACACTCCTATATAAGCTACGACTCACAGCTATCGAGCGATGACGAGCATGACGACGGGCAGGACGACTCCAAAGGGTTCGCGATGGTTGGACCGAACGACAGCATCACGTCGTCGATCATTCTACAGGGCCTAAAGAGCCAGAACAAGAACATCAAGCCGAAAGTGTTGGCCAGAGTAAAGAACTTTGAGAAATTAAGACTACACAACGAAAGAGACGGCAGTAGAAGAGTGTTGGCCAGCAAGAAGTCGTTCACGAATCTTAAGGACCTCATGGTGCCCCACAGTAGCAGTAACAGCAACAGCAACAGCACAGCCAGAAAGGCCAGCTATAGCAGTCGTAGAACGTTTACTCCTAACGAATCCATATCCACGTTTGACAGTAATACGATTAACACGCGCTCGATATTCACTGCACGAAAGGCGTCGTCCAACTTGCAGAACTTCGAGGTCGAGACGCTTGACACAGTGATTTCCAGCGAGCCAGCAGAGACCAGCAAGAAGTTCATCAACACGATCGCCGAAGACGTGACTGTGTCTGTGGACGCCTCAAACGTGACAAAGAAGCGCTCATTGGCTTCGATTGACTCGGATGAGTTGATTAGCGAAGTTTTGCGGTCGAAAACCGCCGATTCGTTGGCCCATCTCGCCGTCAACAGCAGCTTCAAGACCTCCAACGGGTACTCGCCGTTGAAGATCAAGAAGAAGCAGTCGGATCCCGGGGACATTTCGACCCTCAAAATAGGGGGGTTACGCAAAGACAAGTCTGAAATCAGCATGCTTTCCGTAGCCTCGTATTTGCTTCCGGGGTTGAACTCGGAGATCGTCCGGGGCCTTGCAGCCATTCCCGACGAGTCGTTCCGGGGGCAAAACCCTGTGACAGCGGCGTTGTCCAAGCTAGAGGGCAAGCCTGTTCTCAATAAGAAGGAGAAATGGTTGCTTTCTGCCCACAACACCGTCAATGACGACTGCTTTGAGGAGGAGGACGAAGTGGACGCGTTCCAGGGATCGCTTTTGTCTACGACTTCCTCTGCCGGCAACAACGAAGCGGACGTGTTTTCCACCGACAGTTTGGAGGAACAGGTCCGTGAGTTGAATATCAACGAGACGTTATCGCCAGATCTTTCGGATCAGAACGGAATGTGGCAGTCGAGCTTCTTTGACTTGATCAATGCCGACGAAGACGGCGCAGGAAGTGTCTTGTTCAATCACACGCCGACTGTGATCAAGAAGCTTGCCGAGGAGGCCCATCAAGGCAATGGCGCCGTAGATTCCGTTGCCCTAGCCAACGGAGGCCTCAGTTTGGACTACAAAAACTTGATTGAAGAGGTGATGGCCCAAAAAAACCATGCCTCGTTTATTCTTGAGTATCATAGCGAGCAGATTGCCGAGCAGATGACGTTGATTGAACGTGACAGTCTTCTCGAAATCGACTGGAACGAGTTGGTGTACTCAAAAAACACGGCTCCTTCTGCCTCAGGCGACAGCCATAAGTCCTGGCTCACGATCTTGATGGACAAAAGACTCAATGGGGTGGAAGTTGCTATGGCACGGTTCAATTTGACCATCAATTGGGTCATTTCCGAGATCCTACTTACAAATGACGTAGAGATTCGAAGCAGAACTATCGTTAAATTCATTCATATCGCCAAGAAATGTCTACAGCTACAAAACTACTCGACCATGATGCAGATCATGTTGGGTTTGACCTCTGAAAGAATATCCAATCTTCCTAACAGTTGGGAGAAAATCAACGTCAGCACGATCGAAGAGTTCAAGATCATGGAGGAGTTTGTCAATCCAATGAACGACTTCAATGTGATCCGCCAGTTGAACGATTCAGGCATCAATTCAAAGGGAACCTTACCTTTTATTGGCCTCTATTTAGACGACTTGAAGAAATTCTACCAAGAGCCAACGTTTATTTCCAGCTCTTCCTCTGCCTCTTCAAACGGCGAGGAGAAAACCGTGCTTATCAACTGGAACAAGTTCTATCAGATATCAAAGATCATACGGAAACTAATCAATAAGATCCAATACTCTAAGTTCTACGAAATATCCACTGATAATCAAATCCTCTCGAAGTGCTTGTACATCACGTCGTTGAACAACGAGGAAATGGACTATTGTAATAAGAAGCTAATTACGCCGTGATCTGCCTATTGCCTTGTTACTTACTTCTTATCTATATACTGACTATTTATTAGTTATGTGCCCTTTATTACCTTCTCTCATTTGTTATACCCTTTTATGATCCTTCTTTTGTTGGTGTCACGTCTTTTCTTCATTATGTGTCTATGTTCTCTAAGATTGTCAGTCAATCTTCTATATTATATCTAAAGTGTCTATTTGTCTATCTACAATTCGTATGCTTATCTACATCTTCCTGTATTCGTACTTTTATCTCCCTTCTCAATCTGATTTGCAATCTCCATATAGCCGTTATATTACTGAGTAATCGCTCTCCGTTTTTACACAATCATCATTTAAAGTTCACAATGACGTTTAGTGCGAACATTTTTAAAACTCGTCAATAATGGACTCACTAAAAAGAACTGTGTGTTTACTTTCAAACCCTCAAGATATCAAACACCAGGTACTAAACAGATGGGCTAATACAGGCTTGTTGTAAATCTGTAAGTGATATGATTCAAATGACAATCGCAAACGACACATACGTGTCACTCACTGTATAGAAAGTGATTCGGTACAAATGTTATTATCAGGTAAAAAATTTAAAGTTTGCTTAATTATGAGGTTTCTGTTCTCTGATTTTGTGGATGGTCTGCCTGTTCAGGTTAGCTTACAAGCTAGCCTCTAAATTCACGATTAATTGTTGGATTCTGATGATGATGCCAGTACTGTTTGAGTTTAAGCTAGTTCCAGTTAAATGAGTCCAAATCAGGCGAAAACGGAAAGTTGGTTTCAATATATTACATTAATGTTGTATATATCGAGGAGTGTGGATCTGAGACACGTTGACTGCAGTGTAGTAAACAGATACGGTGCTAAGAATTGGAGCTAGTCAATGAGGAGAAGCACAAATGGCATGGCCAGAGGTTATACGTAGTCTATAGAGTGTAGCCAATATGTAGTCTTATAGAATGTTTCTAATACGTAGTGTGTAGTCTTAGGAACGTAGCGATAATGAATGTATATTATATCCTGTCAATGACAGACCAGAGATTATCCCTGGAAATGAAAAGAATAGCGAGAAGGAAAGTGAATGTAGAGAGCAGCAGACAGCAAATTAAGGGCGTAAATAAGATATGAATAGGAGTATGACTAGTAGCAGCTGTAACTGTAGAAATAGCACTCAAATAAGTACTAACCGCTTGAAAGAGACATCGTCATCATCATCGTCTCTGAAAGCGAAATCATCATCCTCAAAGCGGGAACCGAAACTGTAGTGAGCTGAGCTGAGCTTCTGATCTTCCAACTTTTTCGAAGCGGTCATCAAATCATGGTTTCGGTTTGTAGTAACATTGACCTCGGCACTGCTTATAGAATCATGATCGTTATAATTGAATTTTGATGACGATTTGGTAGCCTCACTTTCGGAAGACATGATGGTTTCTCTGTATTTCCTGTTGTGAGATTGAGTGGTCACTGGAACAAATATAGGCAAGGAAGACGAGGATGATGATGATGATAACGGAGATCCAGTGAATTCATCGTCTTTCGGAAGCGGCTTAGGAGGTTGTTGGTCAATGACACTGAAGTTGAGTCTGTTGTAAGATTTTTGACTCTGCATGGTATGTGGTTTATTGGTTTGATTATTGACTTGCTTGGAGTAGTTACTGTACAGATTGTATACTGGATACTGGCTGTGTTTTGTCTGGTTGTTAGTCAAAGTGTAATCATTGGTTTGAGTATAATTACTTGTTTGGGTGTAATTACTGTATTTATCTGGATTTAGTTTGGACGAAGTTTGAACGCTCTGTGGGGATTTGTACGAAACCGAAGAGGTCTTCTTTGATAAAAGAATTGACGATATCAACGACCGTTTTGGCTTGTGATCTTTCTTTTCGCCGCTGCTGACTGTGGTCGATGGGCTGTAGAGATATCCATTACTACTATTGGTTGTTGAAATGGTGCCCGACCGGTGGAGAGAGGAGCGACGAGAAGACGATGTGTGCATTGAAATAGCCGTCATCTCAGACGCATTGTCGGCAAGCATCTGAGTGCTACAACTGGTGTTGCTGTCAAGCCGGCTGAGCTTTCTGGAGTGAGAACGTGATTGTTTCTTTGGACTGGACCGATAGAACGGAGAAATTGGATTATTACGAGAAAGAAGCGAGTATGATGGGTCCTCGTCTCGACAATGCTGTGCATGCGGACTGTTTGTGGTTGTGTTACTTGTGAATATGGATCCATTATCATCTCCATGGCCGGAGTGTCTCGTAAACATACGTGATATTTTGGACAGATCATTGCTTAGACTTCCAAATGATGCAGTATCACTGGTGGTTGTGAACACAGACTTAGGCGAGGAAACCGTGCCAGTGCTACCACCTGCAAGCGGCATCGGAGACGAGATATTTGCGAACTTCTTCACCGCTTTCTGGGGTGGTGTGAAGTCAACCTTGTTGCTCTTCTTGCGTGTTATGGAGAACCGCGACATGTTCAGAGGCTTACGGTCGTGCGTATAGTATATACTGGGCAGTAAATCAGATTACAGTGTTGGGCGATCCAGATTGAAATACTGGCAGATCTACTAGTTATATATCGATATAATATCTTCTACGCAAAAATATCACCTAAAACCTGTTACAATTTGCAAGCTATAGGCAATAAGACATACCATGCTATCTTTCCTTGCAAACAGCAAAAAAAACATCGATTTCGCCAATATTCGGTTTAATTTGGCACTAATGCAACATCGATGCACACATTCAAAAAAAAGGTTTACTAAAAGAAGCCTATTTCATCGTGAGGTTCAATTTTGAAACAACACTGACTAAGAAAAGTAACAAGAGTTGTCAGAGCTGCCATACCCTATACAATAGTAAATACCTGAATGTTCTGATTTATTGGTGCTGGTCAATTGATATAACGTATGTAATATTTATTGCCAAGCCGTGCGTTTACGAATATTCGTAAGCTTAACTTGCGCTGGTTGTTGGGGATATTATAGGTCATTTTCATGGATTCAATTTAGATTTAGAATCGCATTAATAACTTAGGATATTGAAATAGAATAGTGCTGGGAGGAGTGGTAGCCATGGTTCACTACAGTGTAGAAATGAGGAAGTATAGTACCAAACAAATACGGCAATCCTTTTGCAGTTTAGTACTGGCTTTGACGTGTTTATGGTTTTTGGCTTATTAATTCATGATTATGTAGTTTGGTTTGCGTAATTGGTTTATTAACTAGTCTGGTTGTTATTCCATCGAGACGTATTTCATCCTCGACGCAAACTCAAACCGGTGTGCATCGATAGGATCCCGATATACTACATTACTATTGTGAGCAGGGCTTCAATTGAATATCTTTTTTCTGCATGCATATCTCTACAGAGCAGTAGTAGGAGTATGGCCAAGGATCGAACCTGTCTCTTGTATAGTGGTCAACTTTGGTACCTTTATGGTATTTCAGTACAACATTGAGATTTTTTTGATGGTTTCGGTAATCTGATTGGAGGTTCCTGTAAAGAATTATTTTTCATTTTGCTATTCTTTGGTTGTGCTTTCCATCGGCCTCTAACTAAAGTGCGAAGAGTCTTATTATCACGAGTATTTGTATTGGTATATTAATGTGATTGGTAGAAGAATTGTAATAGTATAACAAGTATAATTACTATAAAAAGTATAATTAGCATAAAGTATTATTAAATATATGAATAGCCTGTCAATAGCCCTGTCGCTACCAACATCTATAATAGAATGTTTTATAGTATAATATAACAATTATCCCTGTACCCCTCAATCGGCAACAAAAATCTCGTGCAATATGGTGGGTTCCTCAAATTGTCTGTACCGTTCGTCCTTACAAACGACCTCAAACGTCAAAGTATCCATATCAGGATTCTCGTATTCCTCACAGATCTCAACATTCTCAAGACTGGCTGTAGTCCCAGGACCTGTCCCAGGACTCGAACCATTGCTCCTACTTTCAGTTATATAATAATAATCGCAGCCTCGTATCACCTTGCGTTCGTCCTGCAATGCATCACGCACAATATTGCGACACTCCTTATATATCTGCATTTTCATCGACTGCGGGATATGCGTATCTAAAACTGGAGATTTAGGGTCACTGAATCGATGAGCATCTATGTTTTCATGCGCAAATATCCCCTCATTTTCTATATCGCTACTGTAATCATTTACAAATATTCCTGAGCTGCCGAGCATAGGACTACCTAGTTTAGGACTACCTAGTTTGGATGATAAGGGGGATACAGTAGTGGCGGTATCAACAAAAGTAGAGGATCCAAAAGTAGAGGATGCTGGAGATTGTAGTACTAAAGGCGATGATATAGCTCTTCTATCGCTAAGCGCCTTAAGATTGTAATAGCAGTTATCTAATTGCCGGATCTTATAAGTAGAGGAATTTATCAATCTTTGATTCAAGATGTTATCGCGAAGCGTTTCACTTGA
Organism: Saccharomycopsis sp. yHQL182; assembly: GCA_030490795.1. Taxonomy (NCBI): domain Eukaryota; kingdom Fungi; phylum Ascomycota; class Saccharomycetes; order Ascoideales; family Saccharomycopsidaceae; genus Saccharomycopsis; species Saccharomycopsis sp. yHQL182. Next base: position 703,383 of record JAKVQV010000002.1, on the reverse strand, counting down.
ATCTTTCTTTTTGATGTACAACTTGCCGGAAATAAGGTCGAATTTAGAGAAGCGCTTATCAAGATGCTTCATCGTGCTGTAATGTTCGGTTGCATGGCTCATACTTTTGCGTTTGTTGTAGTTTTTCACTAGATGGTAATTCTGCTGTTTGTTTTTGCTTTTGGTGGTTTTAGAGTTTGCAGATGGAGTAATGGTATGCACCAGATTATTTAGCTGACTATTCGTCTGGTTATTTATCTGGTTATTACTTGAATTTGATAGCTCATCGCCATTACTGGTAGCAGTAGTTGTAGTTGTAGTTGTTGTGGTATTTGTCAACGTTGTGGTTAATGTTGTATTTGAAAAGCTTGCTTTTGAATCCATGATGCTTGCATAACACTCGCTATTTATCGATGACGTTTTCCGATGTCCATAGAACAGTCCAAGCAGATGTCTTTTCGAGCTGTTATTTTTCGCCCGCGAAGGAACCCTGGGCTTCACAAACACACTGTCGTCCTTTTTGACTCTGTTTTCTCGCTTCTCGGCGCTTCTGTTACCTGCATTCTGGATATTTGTGTTGATTTTGAGCGCTTTTGAATTAGCCGCCGGCTCGGAAAGCTCCATGCGTGTGCGTGAAAGACTGACCTTGAATATGCGGTCTACCTGTACATGATAGGCCAACTTGTTCAAGTAATTGACGATGATTTTAGCGCGGTCATTTTTGTTGAAAACCGTGCGGTTTTTTGTGCGTTTTATGTATGAGAGCTGCTGCTGATAACTTTCCTTCACAAGAAGCTCTTTAATGAAGCTGGAAATGTTGTGTTCTTCATAAATGTGTGATCTGCGTGTGAGTACGTCTATATATTCGTCAATTGGTGCCTCTGTTGATAGTACCACAAACTCAAATTTACTGCAGGGAGTGCCAGCCCTCAAAGGGACATTAAGTTTTGGAATCTCAGGTAATTCCTTTGGATGCTCCGACAAGATGCAGAGAGAACGGAACTTGTTTTTTGTCCAATCAATCAATATTCTGTGTTCATCATCACTCAATATTTTTATGAATTCGTGGATATTGTAGATGAGATCAAGTTTTTTTATCTTTGTGGTTGTGTGGATGCCAGATCCGCTCAACGAGTCGTCTGAATCAGAGCCCGAATCATATTCGATGTCGTCTGAATGGTCGACCCCATGGTCCGCCAATGGGACCCTGTAGATGCCATTTTCGTCCGAAAGAAACGGACTGAAGTTGTATATTTGGAGTCGTTTGAACACATACAACAACGACTGTATCTGGAGATCTACATCATCCTGGGACTCGCCCTGGAAGTACAAGGGAATGTTAATAGTTTTATATGAGGAGCTGGGCCAGAAGGTCGCAAGGAGTTTGTTCATCGTTGTTTGTCGCAGTGTTTCTGGAAGAGCATGGCATTGGCCTTGGAGACTGGAGATGGAAGGGAAGGCGAAAAATCTGAGTCTTATTATTATTATTATTATAATCTAATTATTATAGGCTGAAACTTTTTGTAAACAAGATGTTTTTTTCTTTTAGTGCTATCTTTCTTTTCGTTGTCAATCTTGCTTAGTGTTTTCTGCTTTGAGTAAATTGAAAATAGTAAACAAAAAGGTCAAAAACGCATTTGTCAAGAAAAACCTCAACTTGGCGGACGTAAAGGTACCAAAACCGCGCACAGCTAGAGGCTGGGAACCAACGAGTATATATATTATATAGGATATGTATATTTAGAATACATAATTGATATCCCGATGTGTGGAGACATGTATCAGCGAGCGTCCCAAAAACGACCATTTGTTATGGGATGACCTATGACCCAATAAATGAATAAATATGATTTTTTATATAGATGCAGGCAGCCAACCACAGAGACGGAAAAATGATCTGATCTGTGTATGTGGCCGGGGGATGCGGCCTGAGGCCTGACAGCCCATAAAGTGAAACAGCGCAAATTAGGGCTTCTGGAAGTGGCTATTTTTATATTGGGGTTCCTCGGTAAGCGAATAGATATTTTGCTGGGGGTGGGATGCATAGCTTATTTGGGAGGGGCAGTAGCTTGAATAGGATGGATATATACGTATAAGGTTGTATAAGGTTGTGGAAGGTTTTAGAAGATGTATTGATCATCGGTAATGAAATGAGATGAAGTCCGATGGCTCAGGGTCAGATGGAACCTGATGGGGCCGGAAGAAGTCAAACTTAGCCAAATCTAGGGATGATAGATCTTACTACCGAGGCGTTATTGAGTGGTTTTCGGGGCCAGTAGTCCGAAGCCACTGTGAGTGTGTGTATACGATGCAGTCATATTTGGAGAGCAATTTTTTTTAGAATAGGCTTCTTCCTCAAGTGATAATTTCTGCAAACCATGGGATATAGTAATGTCTATACAACCGTTGTAGAGGAAAAAGGATATTGGTATTGACATTAAGTGAGGTAGGCAGACATGTAGTAAACTATGATTCGTATTTAAATTAAAGATCGATGTAGAGAATATCATTGTCAGAGATCTTCGTATTCATTCCGACATTCCATCCAAATATAACTAGTATCCCTGTAATAGCGAATTGATCGACATCCGTAGTGACAGCCCACGGAATCTTCTCTAAACCCTTTTCAATGTCTATATATTATTAAGCTTGCCCATCTTATAATTGAATGGTAAAAGGTCTGCTGTTGAAACAACAGTAGTCACAGTAAATTGAAGGGTACTTCGCCTATTGATTGTGCATTCCATTATCCGAAGATCATTGGAAGTTTTAACGGCCCAGCATGCATCAATGGTTGTCGATACATGGAAAATATCACTGAAGTCATCAGGGATTATCTTTAGTAGATAGTTTAGTTACTAGCTTCATATAGGTGCTTACTTGCGTTCACAGTGAGTCGTTTTGTCAGGACATCCAGATTTGTGACACTCGTACATGTATTTACTTAGATATTTCTTTTGTATACCTCTTCTTAATTAAATAACAGTATATAAAACCTATCTAACCTTTTTGTATCCTTCGTATCTTATTGGGTCTCCTAAGTTCTCCTCTTTAAGTTCTCGTTACGTCCTCTTTAAGCCTCTTCTTTAAATCTCCTTTTTCCAGTCCTTGCAACCACTATGGACTGCATCCGTTCTATGGTTTCCCGCTTCCTTAAGATCATCTTGGTATTCCAAAAACTTAAACAAGATATCGCATACATCCTGCATGACCTCCAAGCTCTTCGCTCAGAATACCAAGCAAATGCCATAAATGTGCGTAACGAACTCGAATATCTTCACGCAAAGCAAACGGAAAACGAGAATAATCTGCAAGCTCTTCGATTAGAATTGCGAATAAATGTCGAAAATATCAATGCCAGAACTCGAAACTCCCGAGTTGTTTCTGAGTATTCACCCCTATCTCCCGTCACAAACAGTGAAGGTAACCAATACGAAAAAGAAATGGAGTGGCTGTCTGTGGAACAGATCTGCAACGAGTTTAGCGACGAGGATGTTGATCAATTACTGGATTTCTACATGATAGAAGCAACCGAGTCTAAAAAAAGAGAAGAACTTTTGGAGCATTTAGGTGTTGGCCGCGACCTTTTCGAACAGATCAAAATCTTTCAGAAGCACATGATGGTAGCGAAATGCTAAAAGAGGCTACAGTTTCGCCAACTTATAATAGATTTATGAAATAATTATATGTTAATATTAAATACAGTCCATGTGTCATATCTTCTCTTTCCCTTTCCGAACCTCTTCCTGCTGTTGACGATGCTGTTCTTTATCATCAGGTGACATTGGTGGAGATAATTGCCCGTACAATCGCTGCGGTTCGTAGTTTCTATTTACCTGTACTTTCTGATGTTGCTGCTTCATCAAATTTAAACTATTATTATGCATCTGCGAGAGTAGCGACAGTACCGTACTTCCTGTAGCACCTTCCTGTTGACTTGACGCACCCGCATTTTTGACTATCTTGTTTTCTGCAACATTATTACGCAACTTTCCTCTTCTTGAGGGCCTCTTCAACTTTTTGCACTCCTCTTTCTTTTCTTTATTAGTACCGACTCGGTTAATTCTGCCGCTGCTACTACTACTATTACTACTGCTAGCGCCACTACTAGCGCCACTATTAGCGCCGTTACCAACACTATTAGGAGCCTCTTTGCGAAACTTCTCAAATTCTTTCCATGCTTTCATGGCTTCTTCCTCTTCCTCTTCTCCCACATGATCCCCACCAGCCCTTGAGCTAGCATCTTCAAGGCTTCTGGGACTCTCATGGGAACTTATAGGCGAGTTCCTCGTAAGTCTTTCGTATGTGGCGTCTGTTCTTCGCACGTGACGATTTCTTCGAGTATGTGGACCAGGTGTTGGGGTGAATCCGGACCTTCTACGTCTGGCATCGGCTCTTATTCTCGACATCAAGGTGCCCCTACTTTCATTTAATGTGTCGCACATAGGACAGTTCCAGGGACCCAGAAACGTGTCGGAGATTCCCAAACAATGGGGATGGAATGCACTTGAGCAGGTGGAACACACCGTAATTGTGTTTGTGGACAGACAATCTGTTTGGCATAAAGCGCAACCAAGCGCAAATGGAAGCCGTGAAGCAGTTGCAGCCTCTCTGGTTGCAGGGTCCTCATCAAATTCGTCGTCTGCATACTGCAGGAACGCATCAGAAAGTGCAGGCGGGCCAAGATAGTCAGGGTCAATAGGCATCACCTTATCTTCCACCTTATAACTGTATATCACCTGGCCATCGGTGGCACCAATAAGTTCGACAAGATTGAAGCGTGTACGACAGGTTGGACAGGAATTTGCCTGTTCCGACCACGATCGGATGCACATGTCGTGATACATATGCTTGCAGGGGGTGACCCGCGCAATCAGTTCGTTGATTTCTTTGTTAACGAGCGCTTCGATGCATATTGAGCATTCATCGTCCTCGGTTATTTCCAACATTTTTGGCGTGGTGTCTATTTATTTGGCTGTTAAGCTGGGTTATGATAAGGTTGATGTGGGTATCTGTGCCTGTAATTAACTGGCCTGTAGTTAGGACTGGACTTATACTTTTTGTCAAAAAAATTTGTGGTTGGGACAGATGGTTTCATATATTAGGGTTTGGCAAAGCTCGTGGAGTTATAATGGTGTTAAGTCTTTAAGGATACTTTTACATTACGATTATGCCACATCAAGCAACAGCAAGAAGAAGAAATCTACAGCTAGAAAAATTACAAAAAAAAAATATGTGGGAAGGGTGGAGCGATGATGGCAAAAGGCGAAAAACCGAAGCGGAACAAAAATCTATGATTAGTCTTTCTATTCTATAGGAATATCATTTAAGCGCTATTAATTTACGCATCAAAATCAATATTCTCTACTACACCTATAAGAACCATAGTAAAGATGTCTGCACATCAAGCTGATTTGGAAAGTTGTTCCAAGCAACCAGGCACCACTGTCGGAAAGTTATGCGAGAAATGCGATGGACGTTGCCCCACATGTGACTCCTACGTGCGTCTCGCTGAGAAAGTGCGCATCTGCGACGAGTGTGCATTTGGGAATTCTGCCGGAAAGTGCATTCTTTGCGGCAATAATGGGGTATCAGATGCACGTTACTGCTACGAATGCGTCATGACCGAGAAAAACCGTGATGGATGTCCGCGGATTATTACGATAGGCTCTAGTAAGAGCGACTATTTCCACGATAGAAAGAACAGAACCCAGCGGCTTAAAGCATCATAACTTTTGCAATATTAATGTTATGATAATAAGGCGAGACTACATGGGAAGATATGTAATGATAAGTTGTATTAATAGTGTATATAGACAAGAATGAGCTAGATTTATTTACGCATGATGCATGGATGCATTAGATTTTGTGTCTCTGGCTTGCATCAACATGGAATGGCGACCATATGCCTCTGATAGAATCATGGTTACTTTCAACCGCCTGTTTGTAATTACTCATTTTCTCACCCGAGGAATCCTTCAACAAGGACATCTTCTGGCTGATCTGCTCCAAGCTCATATTTTTCACGCATATTGGCTTGTCACGTCCATTTGTGTAGAACCCTTTGAGCACCGGATGTCCCGACTTCTCAATCAATCGTATTTCTATCTGTGCATTTGCAGCAGCGAAACTTTTAAATTTTTTCGACATGATGTAGTCTCTGATCCCTTGCGACGAGCCGCCCCAGTTGCAGTACTGCAAGGTGATCTTCTTGCATGGAAGCACAAAACTCTTGAACCCGTTGACAATTGGGGCAACTTTGCTTGCAACTCTCACGACCATTCTTGTTGTATGTTGTTCTATATATTGGTTTTTGACGTGTTTAGTTATCAGTATCACTCTAGCGTAGGCTTCTGTCCCCATCTTGTTATCATCAACATGATAATTTTTCATATAGAAAGCAGTAAAAGTGAAAAATTTTTGGGACTACATTTGCGGGTAATTGTAGAAATTTATACCATTCGTATGGGTGCATGAATCAACCACAAGCCCAAATCTGTCGTCTTCAACATGAGAGCTGTACAGAGACAACGATGCCTTTGTGATTCTAATTGTGTTTTTGATTCTATTGTACTGTCTTTTGTGTATCTAAACTTGTTTCTGTTGATTTTTTATGAGCCATCTCTGTGGGTATTATTCCAAACACAAAATTCTGGCTTATTTGCAGATAATATTGAGATACAATACACTTAATTAAATACGTTATCTTTTACTCATGTCCTCTATCACCTTCTATGACAGTAATAACAGCTTGAGTAGAAAATGGCCAGACCCAAGATTCTAATCAGTAAGCATTCGCTCCTTTCACTCACTTACTTTGACTTCAAAATACTAATTCTTTTACCAGTAAACGACAACTCTGCAAATCTGTTTCTTGCCTGGAGGCTGTCCTTAATCGACATTGAACTAACACTTTACTCTACGGAAGTGTACAAGACTTTCTATTGGAGGTAAGCATTCAGGTGCTATTCTTTTTTTTTTTTATTTGTTATACTATAATCGTTTATTATAGTTAATTATGCACGAAATACTAATATGAAAGCTGTCCAAACCGTGCTACCGATAATTATGTTCCTAAAAATCTGCAGAAAAATTTCAATGATATTAGAAACGAGAAATATGACATTATAGTGACTAGTGATATTGAATATAACAGTTCATTGGACTTGTTGGCCTCAATAGTTACTAAAGAAGGACTAATTCTACTTAACTCGGAGTATACGCTTTGGAGAAACGAGCCTCAAAATGATTTGGTGATTCCGTTTGTTAGTAACTGTAATATTCGACAATTGCACGATAACTGCTACAAGGCAATGAACAATGGAAAGATTATCTTTGACTTCGAACTTGATAACTCTATCAGGAAAAGTGCAACAGTCGATGTGTTAACAAGGCTTTTCTGGGACATTGATATTGAAATCAGCAATGATTACAAGAACAGAGTATCTCAGAAGATTCTAAGTCTTTTCCAAAACGATGTGTTCTATTTGATATTTGAAAGTCAACCTCAAATATATGGTCTCAAGAACGATGTTATTAATGAAATCTTACCTATTCTGTTCTTGGAGGATGCAAAGATTCAGCAGCCGGAAACCAGCGATGCCATTTGTCAACCCTATGAAACGGAATTCATATTCAACTGCGAGAGAGATCCTAAAGCACGTCTAAGGATACATAAGTTGTTTGACACAATAATTGAATTAGCCCAGATACAGGCGATAGAGGTGCCCCTTTTCAATTTTCTTTCCTATGTCTTCAAGTTTCAGAAATTGCCAGTTACTGGGAATAAATCCTCTACAAAAAAGGAACCTGTGAACAACTCTGACAGTGAGAACGATGACGCAGAAGCAGATACCATCAACAAATCTCGTCTCAATGGTGCACATTCTGGTAATTTGTCTGCATCCACCGCGTTCACTATTGATAGTGGATTGACAAGTTTAATATATTTCCCCAAATCTGCAAAGTCGGCTGCAGAACAGGATAACCTTAATGGAGACTCCAAACAGCCGCTACCAACAGTGTCTACGGACTTCAGAAAGAATCAGGTTAATCAGCGCAGAAATATGCAGGGGTTGAAACAAAATCTCGGGAACTATGAATTTGACGTCAAGAAACATTTCATGAGATTCCAGCACCAACATGAAAACGGAAAGGCAAGGGCCGAAGCCGATGCAAGGGCCAAGGATGACCAAACATTCCGAAGACTACAAATGATTAAGCCTCGATCTTCACAAGATCTTATGATGCAACAGGACTACATTCTCAAAAAATATAGATTACACGAGATGACGTTCATTGATGGCAGATATAGGTTTGTGGATTCATTCACAGAAAGTCAAAGGAGACTGTAAGAAAGCCGAAGGAGATAGCATAGAGTAAAGTAGTTAATTAGTTAATTGATTGATTAGAAGAAAGTTTAATATAATGTAGAAACCGACCCAGTTTATAAAGAAAGCAGAAAAGATAAAAATAACCCAAATTGAAAGAGGAGAAATGAGGTAAAAGAATCGCACAGGATATTTGCAGCGGCATAATGCGGCATAATATATATGTATCATAAATCTAAAATAGTAGACAATCATCTGAATTTGAGAAGCCATTCCCAATTGTTCTGGCCATCAGAGAGCTCATTTGCGCCGGAACCAGGACCAGCATTACCAGCACTAGGAACCGTAGCAGCAGACAACCCCTTATCAGCCACTAAGTCAGTCAACTCAAACGATGAGGCGCTGTGGGACAAAAGATTGGCATTGTTATTGCCCATCATACTAACACCACTAAGACTACTATTGTTTCTCATTGACGCATTATTGCTCATGAGATCTTTAGAGTTTAATTTCTTCAAGTTTTTGTTAAGCGCCTCTAAATTCGTAGTTGAACTGGATTTCGTATTTTTAGCACTGTCCTTTTTAACTTTTGATACCTTGGAGACACTTTTGCCTCCACTGGTTACCGAAACAGGAGTGTTTCCATCTTCGCTCTCGTTGCTACTGCTTGTGTTGTTGTTACCATCGCCTTTTTTTGAGTTGCTTCCCGCCTTGTTACCTTGGTTTCCACGTTGTCTCTTTTTAATGACGTCAGTTTTCAACGATAGCGGACGCACTATGCCATGCAACTTTAAAAATAGTCCACATGCATTACACAACGGCTGACCTTCAGGGTTTCTTCTCCATAATGGAGTCGTTTGAGTGTGGCAATTAGTACATCTGGTTGGCTGCGAGCCTGATGCAGACATGCTATTAGCTCTTGAATGTCCGTTATTGTTTCCAAGCGGTTCGCCATTCGTTGGCGTGGTAACGGTTGATGAAGAGCCTGACGTGCTCATGTTATTCATACTGAACTCCGAGTCGTTGTTTTTCTTACTAGAGTTCTTCTTTTTAGACAGCGTTGACGAGTTTTTCTTCTTCCGCTCAGTACTGTTAGTTCCAGAAGAATTGCCTTTACCGTTCGCTTTGGAGCCTATATTATTACCCATTGGTCCTGTAGATATGACTGAGGAGTCTGTAACCACTGAATTAGGCACACTGTTTTTAAGCATGGAGGACGTGGACGTCACTGAACTATTCACGCTGGCCAGGGTCTGGCTGATAGGAGTCGCATTCTTAGGCGTCAAGGTTATTGGTGTACTGGTGGCAGATGTACTGTTATTCCCTGCATTAACCACCGCATCGTTACCGCTGAACGAGAAGATGTTCTTGATGCTGTCAATCTGTTTCTGGCTAATACTGGTGCCATTGAGCATCAAATTGTCTCCAGGATCCTCTATAACTGGCGCCCAGTTGAATATCGACTTGTCTGGAATAATGTGGCGCTGCGTGGAGTTCAAGTACGAAGTTGGGGCAGAAGAAGCACCATTTCCATGGATCGGAAACCCGGGGCCGTTACTAGTGTCTGGGTGTATCAGAAACGCGGACATTTCTGAGTCCATGATACTACTGTTTCCACGGGACTTGCGCTGGTTTATCTGTATGCTGTTAGGCATGTTCTGAAAGCTGCCGCTCAACACGCCGCTGGGGGTTGATATTGAGGGTGATGGGCCCGCTGCAGGGGCCGAAGTGCTGAATATAGAGCGCAAATCCTCGATGTACTCAGGCTTTCCCATCAAGGCCTGGTAATTATGGTTTGCCGCATGTCCGGAAGGCGCTTCCACCGCCAAGGGGTCGAGCGAGAACTGGAACGAGCTGTTGCTGCTGTTGTTCTGGAGCAGTATCTGGATGGGAGCGCTAGGCGCCAGTGTGGCGGAGCCTGAAGTAGGGGGTGGCGAGTTCTTGCGTCTTCTTCTGTCTGATTTCTTGGAGCTGTTAGTAGTTTTGGGAGGTTCTTCGAACAACAGCACCCCAAAATCGTGGGTGAACTGGTCGTTGTTTCCGTTACTATTATTGTTACCATTGTTATTGTTGTGACTGTTTAGGAGGAAGTTGTGCGTACTCAAAGATGCATCTATGCTGTTTAAGGCAAAGTCGCCTGCTTTCTTCGGTTTACTAGACTCCTCCTGCGTGAGTCGCTTGATGTTCGAGATGTAGTCAAAATCTGCGAGTTTAGGATTAAGGTTATTTTTTGTGGTGGTGTTGGTTGTGGCGGTGGTAGTGGTTGTGGCGGTGGTGGCTGCGGACGGATTAGACAATTTGTTGAACGGTGAGTACGAGCCGGGATCTATATCCATGCCATTAAGGATGGGTGTCTTGATGAAAGACGCAAACATTGCATCGTCATTCTTAAAGGCACCCAATGTGTTGTTATGGTGATTATTTGCAGCCATAAACTTGAAATGGTCGTCGTCAAACTGATCCACGTCCCACATCTGCACGTCGATCAGATCTGAGAGCCCCGGGTTGTTATTGGTAACCGTCTGGGGAAGCGAGTTGCGCAAGCTAATTCCCATCATGCGCCACGAGAGGTTCTCTATGCGCTCTTTGTATGGCAAGGAGGCCTTTGCATGGTGGTACATGCGCCAGAGAGACTCCGCAGACTCAAACGACTCCTTTTTGAAGTCAGGGGCCTGCGACGGCACTGCCAGGCCGGGGACAAACAGAGTCTTGGAAAACCCCATAAATTCTGGAATGTCGTTCATATTCATCGTTGCCAATGGTGATGGCTCTGGTTGCCAATGGCAATAAAAAATGTTCTAGGCTCGGTATGTACGAGCAATTTATTGGGACAAAAAATCTGCAGGATACGCTTTTTCGCTGCACAATACACTTTCTTCGTTGAACGATACGCTCTGCTCGCTGAACGGGATGCTCTTTCGCTGATAAACCAACGTTGGTGATATTGGTGATACCGGTGATACTATCACTACTACAAGAGTGAGAGAAACAAAACACTGCGATTAGAAAGCAAATTCCAGTTTTTAGAATCGAAAACTGTAAATCCTAGCTCTCTGTATAGGGCAGAAAAAGACAAAGCACAAAGAGTATCTTGGGAGCACTGCCAAGCGGAGCTCTGCTCAGCAAAAAGGGATAAAGGCTAAAAAGTCTGGTTTATATAGGGAAACACAACGCAGCGCACAAAGCAAAAAATGGTTAGACAATTCATAGACAAACCATATTTCCGCCGGAGTGTTTGCATTAACCAAACCTTACGTCTACTTTTGCTAGGTAAGGTTTGTGGTCGAAGACCACTCTTTGAAAGCAAAAACATTGGGATAACATCCTGATTCCATCGGTATAGCTTTAGCGAAGCCATTCTATATCACCGAGATACTTACATTCCTTCTCTTTCAGTTTCTTCTTTTGTTCTCTGTACAAAATCCATATTAAGACGGATCGCAGAGATATCCACCCAGGAAAATGGACAACTGGAATAGCGCTCTGTGATTGGCTGCAGATATAAACACTACTTGCAGGGCCTGCATGTAGCGGCGGGAGATTTACCCGGCAGAAGTGTGTTTGACGATAAGGGCCATGCACTGTGTACATGTGCATTGCATGGACAGGAAGAAAGGTATTTCGCATATTCTGCTATGAATACCGGTGATTACAGAAACATGCATGCCATAGCTCCCCAAAGCTTTAGCTGGAATACATAAATTCGAATTCGATGTCTATATGGATTTAACGATGTGACACTTAATAACATCATCATTTCATATCAATTGAAAGATGCTGTTATGATCGGCCTATCGATACATCTGTATTTATATACATACTAGCTTAGTAGAGGAAAAGCATAATAAAAACTGAAGCCAGGGAAAATTCTCACACATGTCGATACCAATTAAACTATTTGAACTGAATTCATTTTAAACGGATTGACTCATTTGGGGAATAAGCGTCTTTATTTGATGTGGATTTGTGTTCAAGCATTGTCTGATTATGTGGATCAATTCGATTTGACTGAATTATTCATAATCCATTTCAAATCATCTTGAACATCAAATTCCATCCATTCAAATAATTGATTATTGTACGATCATTTGTGCATGTCTGTGATTATTATAGAATATGTCTCTGATTGTCGCACAACTTGTGTAGCAATGATATTTGTCTCACACTGATGTTACCTGTCTCTTCGCTGCTCCTCTCCACCAATAGATTACTCCTAGACCAGTTATTCGTATAACAAATAGAGTAATGAAACGGTAGATCAATCTTACTGAAAACTCTGCAAACCCACTAATACGCCAACCAAAAATTGATCCCTATTGACAATCAATATCGAGTTAATAATATGGTTACTCGTGTGACTGACTATGAACTTAACTTATGACTGTCATTTTGGATTTCGTCTGCCATTTTCTATTTTCTATTCTATTTTCTATACATAATCAGGATTTTTGTCCCATACTCTACGTTTATCAAATTGGTTAGTGCAATACTCGAATTTTATTATCCCCTTTATATAACAATAGCTGATCAACTCTAATCCAATTAGTCAACTTAAATATTATCATTGTGCAATAGTTACTAAATAACACACATTGACCACATGAACCTCCATGAATATGTAATCACTAATACAATAACAGTTACCCCAGATATATGTGGTTTCTGTTCAACTTTCTCTTCCGCAAGGTCTTGATTTTAAGCGCGTTCTGGAACTGTAAAGAAGGTTTGATTGCATTTAGCTGCTCATCGCTGAGATTGTTTTCCGTCTGGTACTTTTTCAACAACTCCTCTCTTTGTCTATCAATTGATACTTTATCTTTAACCGAAGGCATGTAATTAAATGGCCATGCTGTGGCTTTTTCCTCAATCAATTCCGTATCTGAGTCTTCGTCACAATCAACCTCCACAATATTCATGTCATCGATCAACTCTATAGGCTGTTTGGTTCCCTTTGGAATCACGTAGTAATCAAACAACTCACCCTTTTCGATCGTAGGCTTGTACTTAACATGCTCTTCTGTGTCGTCTTTTTTCTCCTCTTCAAGAGCGTCTTTATTCTCATCTTTCTTTTCCTCGTTTTGGGCGTCTATTTTTTCAGATTTTTTGATGCCGCCGACATCTATGGTAGTTGCTTGAGGGGTTCTCAATATCTTTTGTTTCAAGTTCCGCTTCACAGACTCGTATCCCCCGCTTCTCTCAAACCAGTAATATTTCCACTGGGCAGATCTGAGCTTATTGAACTTTGCGACATTTTGGTTCACAGAAACGATGTTATGTTCGTATTCTAAAGATCGTACTCTTTTGAGGGGTCTTGGCTCTCCAATTACCTCGAAACTCCGCTCGTTCTTCTTGGGGTCAACGGTCTCCACTACGGTTTCCGCCTTAGGAAGATCCACTTTTTCCCCCTCTTTTGCAGGGGCTATTAATTCACCATTAATTTTTTGTAGATCAATAAGATTGTTCACCACAAAATTGACATTATAATAGGGCAATCCAATGCTGCTTTTTTTGTTCAAAAGCGCGTCTGAGTTGCTCAAAGGCAAGTTAGATAATGATTCTTCAAGCTTTGACTTGTCTGTCTGGTTGTTTTCGTTCATGGCTATTTTGTAGTTCGGATTAACCAAGTTTTTGGTCAAATTAACTTTCCCTGAAATGCCCAGACATGAAATACAGTTCACATAGTAAATATTGTCTCCACCCGTGCTTATAAGCGCGTCATTATTTAATAAACTTGACGTGACTGACTGTGGAACCGATCCTCCAGGTGAGGTTATAGCGCTTGGAGGTGGATCAATCAATGGAGCATTAGGACCATTAAACTTTTTCATAGGTTTAGTTAAGGTTGCACTTGACATAACGCCGGAAGAAAGCAAATAATTCTGCTTGACTTCAAGCGACGGCTCTGCAAGTACTAACCCTCTAAGATACTGTCTTTGGTTGTAGTTTAAGTGAAAGTGGGGCTCTTCATAGGGTCTGAACTTCTGACTCGTGACATATGGATGCGATTCCAGGATCACAGGAACAGGTGTGTGTATAGATCTCTGTGGCAACGCGAACATTCCACTGTTTTCCCCAAGCGCTCCTGCAGCTCCCGCAGTGCCCGCTCCTATACCTGCAGCTGCACCAACCACCCCATTTACAGCCCCTAATGCACCACCCGCAGTACCTGCCATCAAAGCATTTTTTCCATGGCCAAGCAAGCGCTTATTAAGCGCCTTGAGGTCCATCTTGTTGTTGAAACTAAAGTCATTTAACATCCCAGACCCGTTTCGGGACCCTGCTCCGCTGCCTATGCCGCTCCCTGGCCCTCCAGATCCTCCAGCGCCTCCTGCTGCACCAGCTGCGCCTCCTGCACCTCCAGAACTATCAGTAGCGCCGCCTACAGCGTTTGGGTCAACTATGGCGTTACCCCGCGCATCTATTACCGGGTTATTAAATACAGGATCATCCTCGGCGAAGCTCTGCTGTCTACCGAGCGTCTCCCAGTAGTCATCCTTTAGTCTTACTCCGCCTGTAATCATACGCGCTCCGTAGATCACATACAATGACCGGAACGTGACCACACCAATAGATCTCGATTTAAACACCAGCGGAAGTATTCCATGTTTAATCAAAAACAGCTTGTCTGAGTCATTGGTGATATATTTAATCAAGGATTTGTTCTTGTGGATAAACAAGTATGAGTCTCTGTACTGGAGCTCCTTGGAAATATCGGTTGCCATGACATAAAGCTTTTTTCCTCTACCTGGCAACGTGAAGGTCGAAACAACAATCCTCTTCTGACGATCATTATCGAAAAATATCCCGTTCTGTGATATTTTCTTTTCCCCAAGAGGATCGAACTTGATCTGCAAATATTCGTCACGCACTCCGGTCCCGCTATCGAAAGGCAGCGGCATGTTTTTGGTGAAATCCACAAACTTTTCTGCAGGAATAGGTCCTGTTGGGAGATTCACCGGCACAGAGTGACTCACTGATGCGGCTGTGTGGCTCAGCTTGCTACTCACATTGGGATTGTTCACTATAAACGCGGTTGCATTTGGATTGGCCGGCGTGTTTTCAGGCAATTGAGCTTCAAACTCTGGTATCTCCGTTGTTAGTTCAGTCATGCCGAATGTAGCAATATTGAGAAGTGGTAAAGCTACGCGTCGGTTTCGAACACAGGCTGTTTGTATGCATGCAGGTTGAGAAAATGCTGCATCGCTACATAGTTGGATGCTTTATGTGTGTTTTTTGTTTCTGTTTTTCTGTCTTGAGTTAAAAATGCTGGAAGATGGATATACGTGTATTTAGTTATTTTTGGGCGGTCGTACATAACCTCTGAATGCCATGCCTATTAAGCATCGCTAGAGCCCGCTGCTTTATTATATCAACTGGAAGTAAATATTGACGTACGAAAGTTGTAAAACCTTCGACCTTTTACTGGCCCCACCCCTAATTCTACATATATCCTCCTCGACAAGACGGACTTTTAATAGCCACTCCTGCTAATGCAGATGTTACGTGCCCTGTTTCCAGCAATTTTTCCTGGTCAAAAAATTTGCGTCTGCCAGCATCATAGCCAAGGCAACAACCATGAGCGGGTTGCATTGAATACAGCAACACAAACCAACCAGAATCAGAATATGATAAGGGGTATATCAAATTTAAAGGTCGCAGCAAAGAGCATAAATCAGCTTACTCTTTCCAGACAATTCGGAAGTGGCTTGGTGCTGAGATCCGAAGTCCCAAAAGATGCTGCACAGATGTTGTCGCAGCTAGACATGTTAGGGATGTCCAACCAGCCTACTAATAATATCGAGTCGGTGATGAAAGACGGGATACAGTTGTCGAATGGAATTGTTATCAAGTCCCCGCTTACCGAGGCGAAGATTAAGGGAGCCGTTCTTTTAGGGAATGAAGCATTTGAGTTAAATCTCAATAACATCGAAAAAAGTAACGAACCGGGAGATCTTGTTCAAATCATTAACAACTTCATGGTAAAATTTTCTGCGGATGCCTTAAAAATCTTCACTATCTCATACCCTAAGCCAGAGCTTGTAGTTGTAGGTTTAGGCAAGAAATCGAGAATATTGCACGAATCAAACCGTAAATACTTCAACGAACTTGGGATTCAGGTTGAAATCAGTGACACCAACAATGCATGCCAGAACTATGACTTGTTGGCTACCGAAAGACCTGGCCAAATTGCAGCTCTCTTGTTACCTCCAAATATATAGGAGCTTCCATACATATTCTCTTTGTACATACCATCGCTGTCGATATCAATATATTCTACGTCACTTCATTATAAAAGATAATTGCTTATAATTATGAATAGATAAGGTTACTTCCATACATACCCACGCTTTGACAAAACCGATAAATCATGCTGAATCATCCGTCGCTGCACTGTCAATGTGAAGATCTTACATAGAGACAGCAAGGCGTGCATAACTACCAGGCATACATACTCACCATCAAGAAAAATAATAATCGTTCCTACGCACCGCACTGTAATATAAGAAAATTTATACTAATAATATATAGTAGATATATGATACACACGAAAAGGAGGTGACACCATGAGAGACCCTCAAACAAAGAAATATATAAGAACAGTTGAAGAAACACTAATTGGACCCGACAGCACCTCTGATGATATCACTACCACCAGAGACAACACGCTTGCTTCTGTCGGCAGCATGTGACTTTATGTAGCTGTATTCTGGGGAATTGTAGACATAGTCGTTGGTTTTGAGCTTGTAAGCCTTGCTAGGGGAGTTGGTCTTTTCGGTCAATTTAGGTCCTATAGTTGGAATATTGTCGTTCAATTTGTTAGCATATCTTGACAACGAAATCAATCCCGTGCATACTTGTGTAGGGTCTTTTTTCTCAAACAAGTCTGTGGTCACAAACATCTCGTTATCCGGGACACCGACCTTTTGAGCTTGTTTCAAGAACTTCTCGATGGTTTCCATTTGCATGAAAGGCATCTTGGTGTTTTTCTTGTACTTGATCTGTTGATCTGGTAAGATTTTGTTGGCCAATTCACATAATATAGAGCCATCTTTTAAAATATCCAACAAATCACCTTCTGGAGCTGGCTCACCTAAAACATGGAATATCCAGTCTTTGATCTCTTGGATTTGCTCGTTGTCGTACTTGTTGTTTCTTTTGATAGCCATTTTGAAGGGGATAGATATATAGGTATTGATATAAGCTGATATTAGATAAATATATAGATACCTTTAAATGAAAAATAGAGTGCGGTGACTAAGAAAACAAATGGTTTTGAAAGGAATTGTCTTGTATTTATATCACTCAAAGGATTTTCCTATTATCTAACTGCCAGCTGTGACGAGAAGACAAAAATGAATGTTTAGCAAGGAAACAAAACAACGGAACGAAAAATTGTAAGACAAATTGAGACCTGTTACAACGCGACATTTGTATACAGGAAGCTACAGATAGGCGTGAAAGGTAAATAAAAATAGAAAAGCGATGAGCTACCGGCCCTGAGGATCATCTCGTTTTAGTATACTTATTATCATTATCGAATGCCTCTTCTGCCTGCTCTGCATCTTCTGCGACCTTCTGCCGATTTAGAACCAACTTTGATGATTTTCTTAAGGCTTAATTATAGACTGTTTTGTTAAGGTGTTATCCTTTTGTAGTAGTCAGTAAAGTCAATTATAAGAGATCAAGTAAGTAAAGGCCATGACATATTTCACAGCATACGTGTTCCTATGAGAAATTTAAGACAATTTAGGACAGTACAGATTTTGGTAGATGGCAAAGCACCGCATTGCATCTGTCGTCCCTGAATCACCCTGCACTAACTCGTTTTTTGGTACATGGCATCATTACTACTGCCACTAAACATAAACTCAAAAACTATGAATGCAACAAATTAGTGCAAAACAAAGAAAGACATAAAGGAAAACGATGACTTTCCTCGAAAACTGCAAAAATATTAACAGGTTAGATATAATTAGATGACTACTTATTTCTGGTAAGTCCTTACATAAACAAATCAAAAAAAAAAAAAAATTAAAGCTAACAGATTCTATGTCACACTTCGGGCTGGTATCTGCGAAATATTACCATAATTAATTAGATGTACATTCAATCAATGCTGGCTATTGACTCTGCTATCTATATTGTGTGCAACTTACTAGTAGTTCCACAAAACATTAATTGTCATTAACTAATATTTCAGCTAAGAAATCACAAGATAAGCCGATGTTAGTTAATCAGTGGATCCTTTCCAGCTGCTTGGCTTTCAATAGATGCTTAAAATCCGATGTAACTAGAAATTTCTTCGATATTAGAAATGCGGTTACTGAAAAGCACTATGCGGCTGTTGCGTGCTTTGCGGGTACATTCGAGGTTCTGCTGAGAATGCTGCCAAAACGCAGTTTTCTGCGCTTGCCTGTAATTGTACAAGAGTACACACTTTTTGTAACAACATCGGAGTCTTTTTCCAAGTTAAAGGCAATATTCAGATAATAATCGGTACCATTCGTGGCTATCATTATGTTATCTGAGGAATATAGTAGCACACGTGCAATATGCAACAATTTTTCAAGGCTTTTTTTTTCGGTAAAGGTCAACAATAACCTGTGGTGAAATTGGCAAAGAAAATCCGGTTCTTGCCAATGTCCATGTGATGTTCCAGAATCCGCCCTATAATGCTGTAATTACACAATTGAAAGACATGTAAAGTCTTTTAGGCTTCCGAAATTCATAGTTACGGATCAATTACTTGCCCATTGAGGATAAACACAGCATATTTTCCGCTGAATTGTTCCACTAATATCTTATTGTTACTCGGATTAACTATTACTTACAGCATAAGCCTGAATGTCATATAAGCTATGGAATCACCATTAAAAACGGAAACAGACTTCCTAAAGGTGCAATAACTATCGAGTTAAACATGTCATCACATAATATGCTTAATTAATTGTTAAAATAAGTGTGGATCAAAGCACTATTATGGATAGGTGATAAAAGAAGTACAAATAGTCGAGATATTCCAGTAAACTGTTAATAAAAATGGTAAAGATGATCCGATAATCAATAATCAGTTGTTAATCAAATACCATCACCTATAGCTACTATATCTGGCAGGAAGAAATGACAAGCTATAATCATCCAAGCAAATTTGCTCGTTTCTATAGGGCCACTCTATTCCAGGCAGTAATTATTGGGTTTTTATCCTTTACGCAGCCTGGTGTCTGGAGTGCTATGTCTGGTTTGGGTGCTGGTGGACTTGCTAGTGTGAAAACCAATAATACTGCTAACTCGGTTCTTTTTGGGATCATGTTTGTGTTCTCGCCAATATTTGCAGTCTTGATCAATAAATGGAGCTTGAAGTATGTTATATCTATCGGAACAATTGGATACGTGTTTTGGTCTGCTGGGTTGTATAAGAACTCAAAGGACGGCTCACAGGCCCTAATCATTGCAGGGGCATGTTTATGTGGAATATCTGCTGCTGCATTTTGGACTGGTGAAGCAACTGTCGCTATTCTCTATCCCCAACAAAACCAAAGAGGGTTATTCATTGGAATCTGGCAGCTGATAAATAAGATTGGAGGAGTTATTGCTGGTAGTATTAATCTTGCACTTAATAAAAACGTAGATCATCCTGGTAGTGTTAGTTTGAACACCTACATCGTGTTGATAGCTATTCAATGTCTTGGGTTCCCTGCTTCCTTTTTACTCTCGCCACCGGAAAAGGTGATTAGATCAGATGGAACTTCAATCCGTTCGAATGTCACTAACAAGACTTTGAAACAAGAATTACTGACGTTTCTCAAAGTATTGAAAAGAATCGAAATAGTTGGCCTTGCTCCATTGTTTCTAGCAGTTGTTTGGTTCAACACATGGCAATCAAATTATGTCACACATCATTTCACTGTTAGAACCAGAGCGTTGAGTTCTTTGCTTGCTGCACTCATACCTGCATTCACGGACATTGTTTCTGGATATTTGCTTGATCTCAAAACACTCAAAAATACCACCAAGGCTAGATATTTCTGGACAGTTTCTTCGGTTACCATGACCGGATTTTTCATTTATTCTTTGATCATTCAGAAGCAATTTGATAACAATTCGGTTGACGATTTGGACTATGGCACCGATTCTGCAAGATTCGCAAGGGCCTTTATTCCATTTCAACTCTTCCGGATCGGCTGTGAATTAATCTTTAACTTTAACTACTGGATCATAGGTACTTTCCAGTTCTCCTCGGAGGAAATTGCTTACTGCTCGGCAATCATCAGATCTTTAGAATCGCTCGGACAATGCATGGCGTTCGTTGTTGGTACTGTCAATTCAAATGACATGACAAATTTGGCTGTATCGACGGGAGTGTTCTTCATAGCCATCATTCCAGCTACCTACGTTGTGAGCAGAGTCACTAATGAGAAAATTAAAGGTGTTACAATCGACAAAGATGACACCGAAAGCTCTGGCTCGGTTGAACATGAGAAAGAGAAGGAACTAAGTAAAGAGAACGTTATTGACGTTTGATTTGGTATTCTTTTTTTTGCTTTTTTATCTACTTTTCACTAAATATGTCTCAGAAATATCTGTTAACTATGGATCACAACTACTTTGCAAAATCATTTGATTCGTAGACCTAGGAATGCTGAGCATGGTGCTATCAAGCTGCGGTAGATGGAGTTGAAAAATTTGCTTAAAATTTTTGTATGGTTTTCATGTATGAGGAAAAATACCATTAAAAGTTTTTCCTGTAACTATACACCGAGGTTTTCACAGATATGTTGTGGCCTGGCTAGCTCAGTCGGTAGAGCGTTTGGCTCTTAACAAAGAGCTTCACTTTGTGAGTGTCACCAAACGGTCAGGGGTTCGAGCCCCCTGTCGGGCTACCTCTTTTTTTTGCTCTTGCAACCATGTATGAACAGAGAGAGAATTTTTTTAATTATACTTTCTTTGTGAATATACTTTTAGATGCAGCCAAAAGCGGTCTGACAACTGTATGCTCTTTAAAGATAACAACTTTCTTTCTTTTTTCTGACAGTTATCACGATATACACTGATCAAACATTTGATCCTTTGGCAAACTTGATGTGATGATTGAGCTACGGATAGACGACAATAAGCGATTCGATCATGCGATGCGATGACTTTATGCAAGAAAGTTTAATATCGAAATTTTTTTGGTAAAAGAAAATTTTTTTCTTCTGGAGGCACGCAATATCACCACAGGCATAGATTTGGACCCGCTAACAGTAGTCCTTGGGGAATATCCTGGCACCCTCATATGTTCCGATATTAGTTTAAACATAAATGATGAATTTGCGCCGATTGATTATTCTCTAGTTGTGATAAGTTCATTCCTCTATTCATAAGCACCAAACAACCATTCTTTGCGTGGGGGTATTTTGGTGTTCGGGTGTATGCATGGATGTTCATAACCCACGATAATATAACCGAGGGCACGTGAAGTAAACGACAAATATACGACAAGACCGAGGAAACGAAGCGATACGAGCTAAAGTACCCAGGGCTTCGCATGCGCGACGATAGCGAAAAACTAAAAGCTCTAGTGAGCATTCTCGCCTTATATAAAAATCAACTGATTTTTCCAGCAAATAGAAAAAAATATTGGGGCAGCCGATTTTGTAATCCCGTGGACATTATTATTCATATAGCTGGACGAACAGGACAGGCTATAATATAGTTTCTTTCATATTCAACAACAGATCCTCCGGCCAGAAGTCTCATAATGTCAAGGTATGCCTTTATCTGTCAATTTTACGAAGATCTACCGTTAAAACTCATTGTTTTCCTAAACTCTGATCTGTATACTAACTAACATCTCCAGTCAAGTGTTTTTGAACACCACCTACAGTGGTTTATCCGACAGCACCTTCCTTGGGACGTTCCACAACTTGCAGCATGCAAAAGATTTAAACTTAGTGGAGAAGTTGTGGGCCTCCTACTACAGTTACATTGGCAACGATATCTTCGCAACCGGTCTTCTTTTCTTTTTGTTGCATGAATTCATGTACTTCGGACGTTGTCTCCCATGGTTGATAATTGACAACTTGTCTTTTTTCAGAAAATGGAAAATTCAGGATACCAAAATGCCATCGAATAAAGAACAATGGGAATGTGCCAAATCGGTGTTGATCTCGCACTTTCTTGTTGAGGCATTCCCTATCTGGCTCTTCCATCCTTTATGCACAAGAATCGGAATAAGTTTTTCTGTACCTTTCCCATCATGGAAAACCATTGGGTTCCAGGTTGGTCTTTTCTTTGTTTTGGAAGATGCATGGCATTACTGGTTCCACAGAGGACTTCATTACGGTGCTTTCTACAAATACATCCACAAACAACACCATCGTTACGCTGCTCCTTTTGGATTTGCTGCTGAATACGCACATCCTATCGAGGTTGCTTTGCTTGGGTTCGGAACTGTAGGAATTCCAATCATCTTTGTGTACTTTACCAGAAACTTGCATCTTTTCACAGTGTGCATCTGGATCACGCTTCGTTTGTTCCAGGCGGTTGATGCTCACTCAGGATACGAATTCCCATTTTCCTTGCACCACGTATTGCCTATCTGGGCTGGAGCCGACCACCATGACGAACATCACAACCACTTTATTGGAAACTATGCTTCTTCTTTCAGATGGTGGGACTTTGTTCTTGACACTGAGGCTGGATTAACCGCTAAGCAGTCACGTGAGAGAAAGATGAAGAAATCTGTGAACCTCAAGAAGCAAAAATAAAAGTCAGAAGAGCAGATGACTTCAACTCAGTTAATATTCTATCTCTATACTATCTCTACATATACACAGCCATATACATATTCGTGCTAACTGCACTTAATACAGCTAATAATATTGATTATTCCTAATAGTCCTAATAGTTCTACATCTATTGCTATGTAATCTCCCAAATCCACTTCACGCACCCCGGAAAAAAATTTCTCGATTTTTTTTCTGTCTAGTTTTAAGATGACTTCTCGAGACATCTCTTCATAACCTTTGAGTAACCTTTCAAAAGGTAGCCCTTTACTCACTCTAACCAATGAACCGCAGCCCAAAATGAAGGTTCAGTCGCCAAATGCCATCAAAATCATTGCAGGCAACTCGCATTCGAGTCTTGCCAACAGTATTGCCCAGATATTGAATCTCAAAGTGAGCCGTATTTTGGTACATAGATCCTCCAACGATGAGTCAATCATTACCATGGGTGAAACCGTTAGAGACGAGGACGTCTATATCATCCAAACTGGATGCGGAGAAACAGAGATTAACAACTATCTTATGGAGCTTTTGATGATCATCAGAGCATGCAAGAATGCGTCTGCCAGAAAAATTACTGCAGTGATGCCTAACTTTCCATATGCAAGACAGGATAGAAAAGACAAATCCAGAGCATGTATCACTGCCAAGCTTGTGGCCAACTTGTTGCAGACTGCAGGTGCTGACCATTTGATCACTATGGATCTCCATGCCTCTCAAATACAAGGCTTTTTCAGAATTCCTGTGGACAATCTTTATGCTGAACCAAGTGTAATCAACTACATTAAAACCGAGGTGTTTGATTCAGAGGAGGAAGAAAATGACAAAGTCAAAACCGACCCAGATACCATCATAATTTCTCCTGATGCTGGTGGAGCCAAAAGAGCTGCCGCTTTGGCAGATAAGTTAGATTTAAACTTTGCTTTGATCCATAAGGAACGTCAAAAAGCTAACGAGGTTAGTAGAATGGTGCTTGTTGGTAACGTCAAAGATAAAACATGTATTATTGTTGATGACATGGCTGACACGTGTGGAACCTTGGCTAAAGCTGCAGACACGCTTTTGACACATGGCGCTAAGAAAGTGTTAGCTATTGTTACTCACGGAATTTTGTCAGGTAATGCTATCGCTAACATCAATAACAGTAAACTTGACAGGGTGGTATGCACGAACACTGTGCCTTTTGAGGATAAGATACAGGATTGCAGCAAGCTTGCCACGATTGATATCAGTCCTACATTGGCCGAATCCATACGACGTCTACATAATGGTGAGAGTGTTTCGTATCTTTTCAACCACCAGCCATCGACTTAGTTATAAAAAACATGAATAGAAATAATATATGATATAATAATTAACACGATAGCAGGATATTAAGTAACATGAAACTACATACAGATGTCTAGGCGCGCAATAGCTGCGGAACCACACATGCGTAAGCGCTAAGCATGCAGAAAATTACGATATCACTTTGCCGACAATGATAGCGAACACCATGAGAAGTCCACCCATGAGTAAATATTCGTTAGAAAGACCTCCTTTGCTGTTCAAACCCGAGCTGTTATCGTTCTTTTTAAGGGCATCAGCTGCAGCCTTGAAAGCCTGGGCTCGCAACAAGTCTTCCTTACTGAGAATTTTATTAAGATCGGCAGCAGGTTCGGAATTACCATTCTTCAACCTGCTGTTGTCGCGACGTAGCACTCCATCGACGCTATTAACTTCCTGTGTGTTTCTCAAATTGATAGCCTCTCTTTTTTGATACTCCTCTTTATTTTCTGACCAAAGCTTAGGGAAATGCTTCTTAAAACGTTCGTTATTTTCGTAGTTCCAACGCACTGATTCATCGGCTAATCTTTGCCGTACAGAGCTTGTGGCATTGATAGATCCGGTGGTTGATTCTTCGCTCGTCATAAAAGACAAAAGACCGGTTAATATCGTAGAAACGGACCAGGCGGGATTCCATGTATCAGGGTGGAAATCAGACATCGAAAGACAGAGTCTTTTGTCGGTTTGAAAACGGCCACTAGGAGTAATCATACGGATCGAAGGAGGCTTAAAAGGATACTCCCGAGGAAACACCAATGTGCCATGGTATTGTCCGTCCGCATAATCGGTCTGTGGAGGCCCTGTGATCACATAATGCCATTCTAATATATTGTTCTCATTGGGTTTCGCAATGATATAAGGAGGAGGATTCTTTTGAAGGTTTTTATATTCCTTTGTTAAACGCTTACTGGCCTGGATGGAGGACATGTTGTTTATTATATATGATTGCGCGCGGTTTACAATAGGTGTGGTTGTATTTTTGTCAGCATCGGTGTGCCTCTTGCGTGGAGAGAAATGTGACTTGGTTACATTTTATTTTTATTTTTTGCCGATTCATCGAGATATAAGGAACCGGGGCACGTAACCTGTGTTGTAATGTAGATGAGATGATTTCTGGATGTATTTATTACAGAGTTTAGAGAGTTTAGAGAGTTGAGTAGGGATAATGGGTTTGTTATGCATGGTGGGAAGTATACATACTGGTGCGTACGGTATGCGCTATGGGTTCAGAAATTGATGTAAAAAGGGGGGTTATGCATTATATGGGTGGTCTGCACGATATGCAAGCCGATGACTGCTGTAATTATACCATACATACGGATGCATACCGAATATCAATATACGGTCTCAGATAGTCGCTTAGCGATGGCACAGAATTCCATATGGATCCTATATTTAGATAAGATCACGCATTAGGTGAACCGGGTCTTCTAAGGAAGTAACCTTCTCGAACATTTGTAAGATTTGTGACAGGCCCATGATCTCAGCCATACCTCATTCTAGAAGATCCATTTGGTGGCATAAACTGTTATGTGACGAAAGCAACGCAAATGGCAACCATGTCACACCCAGGCAGCTCAGCCAGGATAATGTCCAATGCCTGTGGGTTGCTTCGCCCCGCCTACGGGCCCCACCTGTGGCCCGTGGCTATGGGAGTCAAAACGCTAATTTCACCACCCACTTCACCTAACAGTTTACGCTATCCGTTTTCTGTAGGCTGCTGCAAAGGGGGGAAAAAATCAGGCCGCCCACCAGACTCCGGTGGGCGGCCACTCTCTGGCTACACAATAGTATCGTCTATCGAAGATCTACAAAAGAGGGAGGTCAATGCCTTAATGAATGGAACTGGAATTGGAAATGCAAGTAACTCCCCCCGAAAGAGCCTAGGTTTCGGTATCCATACAGAAAATATCCAGACAAATGCGACTTCTAAATGTGATGAATCACAAGCCTCATGACTCGGTATTTTACCAGTGTTTGTACCCACAGATCTACGTCCTGATTCCAGCCCAGTCTTTGCTTAGACCTGTACCAAGCCTAGATCCTGTTCTGCCTGCCTACACTATCCGCAGCGATAGCTATCGGTAACCATACAGGCTTCCTACGCACCCCCATGCACCCGCACGCACCTGCAGAGCAGAAAACGGAAGAAAAAATTTTGTTTTGGTTTTTGGAAATTTTCTTTTTTTTTTTTATGAAATCGCATTTTTAATGGATATTTCTGGTTCTGAATCTAATATTTTACTTGGTCCGTCACTATTCGATCCTCTTTCAACACTCTTTTGAATCTTTTGCGCCTGTTTTGGACTGCATTGCTTTCTTACCCATCACATTACCAGATACACTCTGGATATCCCTGCTACACTCTCAGCATATATAGATACCTGCGCTATCATCTGGTCCGTTTTCTACGCCAGATCTACACTTTTGCTTAATTTGCTCCTCGCTTTCCTCCGAATAGAACCTGGTGGACACCTTTCTTGATACGAACACCGCTTGGACATTTGGTTGGTTGTCCTATTAGCCATGGACTTTTGCCATTTGGACCCAGATAAGAACTTCAATCTCAAGTTTTCCAAGATGAAGACCCCTGAGGGAGATAAGAAGACGGTCACACATAATAACACAGATATGATCGACAAGAAGATCGTCAACGAAAAGAATGATGGTCGCACAAACGTGGCTGCTTTCCTGACCACCAATCACACTCCAGTTATCCACGAGAAGTATGCCAATGAAAAGGCCCATCACAGAAACATCGATACTAAAAGAACCGCTAGATTGTCGAGATTCTCCAGGTTCATAATCTCCTCACTCTTCATAATATTGCTGTTCCTTTTGTTCTCATCGTTTCTCGACTCCTCGTACACAGAACTCTCGGGCCTCTTTGAAAAGAAGACCCTGAGCACAGAAAACAACCCCTTTGGAGTACGTATTCCTCGTCTTCTTATGCACTCGTGCCATTACAGTCACGAGGAGGAATATGCCGAAGACTTTGCTGAACAGAGCATCAATAGCGGCGAAGAAACCCATGTGCCAGAAGATAACGTTATTGCCGGAAGTCTTATGCAACTTCTCAGCATCCTTTCTAATCCTGTTCTGAGTTCCGTAGTACCTCTTCCTCCTGCAAATGCTATTGATGATGTAGAGAAATCTAAGGCATATGTGACGCTTGTCGTTCGTGCAGAAGGAGACATAAATAACACTTCTGTAACCCCCTCTACTTCTGCCAGTGCTTCGAGTTCTGCTGCAGGCGCAAGCAGTAACAGCGCAACGCTTTCTAGTTCCATTATTACGTCTTCTCTGTTACTTTCGCTGTCTGCTTCCTCCTCTTTTGCCGTTACTTCGTCCTCAGAAGCTTCTTCTTCTGTCCAATCCTCCTCTTCTAATCCTGTTACCTCGGCCTCTTCGTCTGCTGCTTCCTCTTCAGACAGCTCAGGCGCATCCTCCAGCATCCCTTCATCCACAGCTGCACCTAGCAGCTCGTATAGTGCCAGTAGCAGCAGTGACACCGCTAGTAGTGAAAGTAGTCGTAGTAGTGGAAGCTCAGCTTCTTCTAGTACTTCTGTAACATCTAGTTCTGACTCTTCTACCTCTTCATCACCTTCATCCACATCCTCCTCCTTTTCTTTGACCTCTCAGTCAACCTCCACCAACTCCGACGGTCGTACGGTTATTGTCAACCAGATAACCACCGAAACCCTTGGTGCTCTGTCGCTTAGAACACTTACAGCCACTTCTTCAGCCACAGTTGTGCCATCCCTAGCCACCAGTGCCGAAACTAACAACAACAAGAGCGGATTGTCTTCTAAAAACAAGAAGATCGTTATTGGTTGTGTGGTTGGTATTGTAGGTGGCTTACTCTTTGTAGCAGCAGCTCTTTACGCGTACTTCCGCTACTTTAATAAGCAACGTCAGGAAAGATACGTGAATTCTGAGGGTCTTTGGGTCACCAAAAACGGTAATCCTGACGATAAGCTCAATGGAAGTAACAACAATTTCAGTAGCTCCAATTTGGTCGACGACTCAAAGCGAGGCTCTTCAACTTCCTCGTGGAAGTTTTGGAAAAAAGACGACGGGTTCAGGCCTGCAAGCACCTCTGCAGGTGTGGGGGCCTTGGCAGCATTAGACGTCAACTCGTTGAGAGATGAAGATGAATTCAATTTCAACGAGAACGGGTCTGCCGGACACCATTTGAACACCGCTTATAATGCGACAACCCGATATTCTCAAGCCGATGCTTTTTAATTGCTAAGGCCACCGCGTCTTAGATAACCCCTTCCTTAACGATGATCGCTGCCTAGAGCATTTAATGGTCATCGTTTGCCGCTGCATTCATTTTTCTTTACTATACTTCTTCGTCTTCTTTCTTTTGTTCTTTTTACTTTCGATGCCGCAACATGATATCTACAGTTGAGGTTGAGTCTAATCTTTATATGGCTATATATTTAATAATACTGCATTACAGGCTGTTATGGTCTTTATAGGTAATTGTGATATTTTTTAGGTCCATCTGGATTTTGACTATTCTACGGGCAGCTGGCCAATCTGTGTTCGTGTTTGTATGGTAAATATTTTTTGCTCAGCTATTTTCGACATGCATAAACGCTGCAGGGCCATCTGCATGGTCATCTGCAGAGCAACCTAGCTTAAAACAAGCATATATTATATAAAAAATTAACTAACAATTAACAATGACAATTAACAATCAATAAATGAACTAGCTAACAGCTAACAACTAACAATCAACAAACCTCAATCAACTAACCCCCAACATGAGTATCAAACCTCACCCTCCGTATTCGTATTTATTTTATTCAATACCGAATTAAGAAGTAAACTTCCAGTTCCTGGAATCCCCACCAACTCGCTATTACTGTTGTTGAACTCGGTGATTCGCGACCAGCTTTTGTGTCGCTTATGAAGTTTTCTTCTTTCTTTACGTCTTCCCTTTTCGGTTCCTAAGTTACCCAGCTCCTTTTTTCTTACACCTAGCGGATTATCAACAAGAACAGTCTTACTAGCATGACTTCGAAGCTTATTGGGCAACGATTGGCTGCAATCGCCTCCGTTTCTATCAGAGGTCGACGAAGTAGGAATCATTGTAGAAATACTAGGTGCATATTCGTTTATTGAGGTGCTTCTCAGTAAAAACTCTTCACTTGGATGCTGTACAAAGAACAACGATTCGTTACTGATGTTATTGTTGTTGAAATTGCGGTCAGATTCGTTGTTCGCCGTAATATAATGGTCCTCAATAACTTCATCGCTCAAAACACTGAATTTGCTTGTCAGTTTATGGAGATGAGGATGGATTGAGTAATGCTCCATGGGTGTTTCAGAGACCGAAAAAAACTTGGTATCATGATGATGGCCAGAGTTTTCAAGGTCATGATAATAATCGAAGTTCAGAGAATCTACAATGTCATCAGAGGCTCTTACGTCGTTGGTCACTACTATTTGAGGAACAACAGATGACGATTCTACGATATCGGTGCTTAATGCCGTTTCCAGGGCATCATTTAGCGTGGTGATCGAGGTATCATGGTCATGCAGAGGTCCAGCAATGAGAAACACACTAATAAAGGTCAAACAGCATCCAAATAAAAACAAAATCATCTGCCATGCCTGTTTGTCTTTGTAGTCTTCAAAGACGACAGAAGAACAGATCAAAACAGAGATGGTGAAGAACACAAAATGAATAGGAATAACCCGTGTCGATGACTCTACTCTTAAGGTGTTATTTAGAAACTTTATCTGGAAAACAGCAGTGATCACTAACAAGATAAGAAGATAATAGGTTTGATATTCTCCAAAACACTCCCAAACAGACTTACTAAACTCAAGAATCGTAGATAGAGATTTGGTTGCAATGGCTGTATGTGCGCCAAACGTAGCTACAACTATAAGGTTTCCCACTCCGTAGAGCGTTTTTATGCGTCCGTTATGCAGCTTGTCATCAATAGTGGCTGTCAACTGCTTACGTAAGTCCTGAAGCCTGATAGAAAGCAAAATGACAACCATTAATGACATCAACGTGCAGTAAAAATACCGTCTTGAGCTCAACACCTCGTATATGTATTCGGAAGGATCGGTGATGGATATTGGGTTTTTTGACGGAGGCTTTTCTCCGCTAAGATTCAAAGAGGATAGGATAACCAACAACACACCAATAGAAGCGAACCCCGTTCCTACAAACTCACGCATCTTAAACGGTTCATGGAACACTAACGGTGCTATGGTGCAATTTGAAATGATCGTCACGATGCCTAGTGGTGAAACTATTGATACTGGTGCAAATCCATAAGCTATAAAATTGCCTGTCTCTCCAACAGTCATTAAACACGCTCCTAACCACCACCAGGGGCTAGCAAGATAATTGGCATCCCTCTTGGCCAGGAGGTCGTCCTGCGAGTCCTCTTCGGCCCGGGTTCCGGCTAGCAATGCCGTGGTCTCGTCTCTCCTCTGGGGAAGGTTCGAAACAGATTCCTGGAGCTTTTTGTGAGCGTATTTCTGTATGTTCAATGCAAATGAAATGAGGATGTTGCCTGCGACCGAGCAGACGATCCCCACATACGTATAGTTGATGCTGACCGTCATCGTCAATAAAGCGGGGTCGCCGTTGCAAGGTATCAGAACGTGGCCTTAAAGATTTTTGGGCGGCCAAAAAGACAACACGCTATTGGCGGCCAAAACGCAGATGCTTAAAAAAGGGTGTGACCAACAGCTTCCAATATCACTTTTCAGACAGAAAAAGTGGTTCTTTTCTTTGTTTCAGGGCCGTAATCTCGTTCTGTGTAGATGCCCATCGGTGGTTGTGTATTCTTCTTGAAACATTCCAGTTTGTAGGTGAGTCTGGAGATGTGTATTTCATGCTAGAGGCACTAAAAAAAAGAGATGAGTGTTTGTGCCCATTATCTGCTAATTGCACCATAAAAGAGATGAGGCATCATAGCCTTATGAAAAACGCACCCATCATCTATGATTAGGCATCACATAACGCACTGCCTAGAACACCGCCTGCAACGTTCAATCACAAACGTATAAATACAGATAGATTTCTTGAGGTCAATATCAAATAAACTTGGCATAATCTACTGGGCTTATTATTACATACTATATATCTCACCAAGCCCCAATATCGTCTCTCATACTAGTTGTTTGGTGTTCATTCTTCAAGTTGTTCTCGTCCAATCAATCTCTCTTTTTTCTCTTTGCCATCCTCATTTCGTTTGCAGAGCTAGCAATGGCTGAAAATACCTCAGAGCAGACGTCTACCACTACCACTGTTTCCCCGCAGGAGGAACACCATGTGAGTCTTGTGTTTCCTAATGGTAAGAGCATTCCTATTGACAAATTCAGACATCCCCATGCACGTATTCCGGGGGTGACTGTGCCTAAAAATCCGGAAGACTCTGAACAGTTTTTCAAAGACCAAGCTGCCAATGATAAGGATCTCCAGCACCAGCGTCAACAACAGGCACAGCAGCTTCCCCAGGGGGTGTCAGGAAAAAATTCCAGTGGGCTACTCCATAATGGAGGGCACAGACCTTCGGTTAACTGATGAATCGCTGGTATTATAATTACATAGCTATTAATAATTTAATCAAATACATGAACATAATGATGGTGATGAAATAATGTAGGTCTTTGCTATATTAGAACACCACTTACAACCACGTTCTATAGTAATGCTTGCTATATTAATTAAATAAAATATTTTAGTAAATGATAATGACGATGATAAGTAAAAAAATCTATTAACTGTAGGCCCTTATAAATCCCCGGACTTGAACGTCACTAACCGTCTTAACCAGTCCTCTGAGAGAATCTGGAGGACCTCCAAGATAATATATTTGCAGAAGTCCGACAAGCATTGGATCGCAATCGGAAGCTCTAAGTAAAGCATCTCCTCTGCCTTGGAGGTTGTTTGTAAAGTCTTAATAATATCGTTTCTATAAAAGGCTTGGCTTTTCATACTGATCACAACGATAGAGTCGCTGTATTTCTCGCTGGTTTCTGGCTCTTCGTTTCCCCCATAGACTGATGAGGTTGTAGAGTAACTGGATCCGTTGGATCCTGAGTAGTGTAATGAGGCACCTTGTGGTGATGACGGAGATGATCCCATGGCTGCGGCAGCCATAGCTGAGCCAGCACCAGAAGACATTATAGAGGACGAAGATAGCATGTTCCGTTGATGATGTGGAGCAGGAGCTCCGTATGGTGAAGAAGTTGATGAAGATCTGAAAAAGCTCTTAAGCTTCTTGAACTTTCCTGGTGATGTTTGGCTTCTTGCGGTTTCTTCTTTGACAAACTTCAAGAAATACATCCGATTATCACGATCATGGTTGATAATCTCTCTGATTTGATTACAGTATCCAATAGACACATCTAATTTATTCAAGACGTTTTCCTGTAGTAACAGAATCGCCATTTGTAGTTGTTGTCTTTGTTGGTCGCTCAATTGAGGAACTGGATTATTCTGAGACTGGTAGCTTGACTGATAACCTTGGGCTACCTCGGTTTCTGCCAATAAGACCTCGTGCAACATCGTGGTACAATTTCCAATGGTATTGCGAAGTCTTAAGGTATGTTCATAATGGTGTTTGAAATCAAGGATCATGTTAATAAGTTTTATTCTCTGTGGAGGTAAGTTTTTGTAATATTCCTTGCTGATAGGATAATTACCTAGCTTCTCTACTGGAGGTTGCTGTTGCTGAAGCTGAAGCTGCTCACTGCTGCTCAGGTTGATTGGTAGTTTCCCGAAACCAGTGCTATGGTTGTTGATACTATTAGTCGCATTGAACTGCGAGCTCTCATTTGATACAATACTGCTGTTCACTGTCTCGCTACTCATATTGGCATTATTTCCGTAGATAGATATTCTTTCAGGTGGAGAAATGTCGCTGGCCTCGCTCAACGAAGAATTGCTGACCTTGTTGCTGAGTGGAGACTCTTGAAAGTATTGGAGTTGTTGAGGTGTCATATGAACTTTTGTAACAGGGGTATTTGTGATTGAATGATTACCTTCCATGATCGATTTACTAGTGGTTGGGGTGCCTTTGCTAGTAGGTGGACTGGCCATCGATACAGTGATCAATTGGTTGAATTTCAACGTCATCTTTGTAGCTAATTGTACTGTCATGTCTAACTCTTCGATCATCCTCAATTCAATCTTCTGCCATTCTTGTTCGCTCTTGCATTGTATCTCGTAATCATTATTGGCTGCAGTAATCAAGCTGTCAATCTCTGGAACAAGTTGGTTGAATCTTGTAACCGGCAAGGCAAACAATTGCTCCAACGAAAAGAAGCTTCTATCCGAAACCTTGTTGATAGCGTCCAAGCATTCTTGAGACCACCTCACAAATTCATATTGTTCTTTGCTGAGATTACTATTATTTATGTTCAAGTTAGAGCTGCTGTTAGTTGCAGTGATAGATGTGGTATCCAATTTTGATCTGAGAAGTGATATTTGAGCGTTGTATCCACGATGGAATTTGAAGTATCTTGGGAAGAACTGTAATCTTGGGTTGACAAAGTACTTATTCAATGTGACACTGATATTGATGAAATGTTTGTTGGTTGCTTTCAATATCACGCTTATTGCTTTGATATACTCCGCAACCTCTTGTGGCTTCAAAGTTGTTCCATTACAAGCTTGAATAATGCTGATTTCATTACGATAGAAACTGGTATCAAAAGATGTAGGTAGGGAGCTCAAGATTTGGTTCTTCATATTGGTCACGAAGTCATCGATGAACAAATCAGTCATCTCGTACAATTCCTCAAAATTACTCAACAAGATCTCCTTATCTTTATCACTGAGACCATCCTTATACTGACAATTCTTGACAAAGATGGCATTAAATACCCTCAAATCATCACGGAATTCAACCTCAGATCTTATCAACTCACTAACGCTCTTTTCAAATCCTTGAATCTCTGCCTGCTGAATCTCAGTCTGCTTATTCATGCTATCAGTGAAATATGTGGTCATTCTTCCGTTCACACTGGTATATATGGACGATGCTTCTGAAACCAGGGTTGTAGGACTCATAGGACCAGAGGAAGAGGTAGCTCCAGGAGGAGTTAGAGTATTCATTGATGATCTGTGGAACTCTCTTGCTAATGGAGATTGAGGTTTGTTCATAAGACCTCTTTCAAATTTAGATGCTGGAGCTTTGAATGTCTTGCTAGGATCAGATGATAGAGTACTTCTTGCATTACTGGCTTTACGACTGTGATGATTGTTGCCAGACATTGCGTTCTGTCTAGGACTTACAACTGCTGCAGGAGCCAATTTCGGTGTCTTCTTCTTATTCTCTTTCACTTTGGTCTTCTTGATACTAAGAGGTGCAATACTAGGTTGTTCTTTTGGAGATTCTACGATTGCATTGAGATTGGTCTGACTGTTCTTTTCGTTGATCTGTTTCAATATAAAGCTCTTCACACTACTTCTTTTACTGCTTTCTTTGTCAGAGATAGGGTCGCTGAAGTAAGGGTTTTGAGAACTCAACAGAGTGTAGTAACCTTCAGGTATAGCATCATCATTCTTATTTTTACCAATTGCAGTGACGTTCTGCAACGTATTACTTTTAGCCTGAGAGCTGATAGACATTCTAGGCCCTTTGAGAGAGTCTGTTAATCCGCTCTGAATACCTGCAAACTTCTGTTGATAATAAGGAATGACATTTGCGTCATCCACATCAACATCTCTAACATTTTCGAGTTTGCTCAATGGAGCAACAATGGTTGTGAGTATTCTTCCATTAGATTGCTGTTTCAGATCAGCAACCATTGCTGGTTCTATGGATGTATTTGAGAGCAAGTCTATGCATAGCTGAGCCAAAGCGTGGTTAGAATGCTCAAGCTTCAACAGTGTTAGGTGGCGCTTACCCTTGCTTATACGTGTCTTAACACTTTTTGATACTATGTTTTCAATGACGTAGTTCAGAGATTTTAGCGGTCTTTGTTGTTTGCTTTTTATGTTCCCTTGTGACAATTGTTCTTCGCTGACAAGCTCTTTGAAATTACTGTACTTGTTGTCCCTCAACCATGTTGGACAGAAGAGATCATCTTTGTCTATGTACTGGCTTTGAGTGCCTGCCCCTGCAGGGACCGGTGTTGTGGATGTGCTTGTGTTATGTAATGTGCTGCTGGAGCCAGTGAAATATTTCTGGTCATTATACACAGAGAAGCTCTGATTACTGGTATTATTATTTGTGTAGTTGCTATCTTTGTAGTAATATTGATCTTCGCCATCGTCCTCTTCGGCAAAGTAGTAGTTGTTATAGTAATGTGAATCTTTAAAATTTCCACTGGATGTGCTCTGACTAGGACTATTAATGTAAGTTGAATATTCGGATTCGCGATATTGTTCTCTATTGGCTGCAAAAGGTGGGTTTTGGTATCCCATATTCGCAAACGAAGCACTACTCATGATGGTTGATTTCTTAATTCCCTTCAGCTCTATCTTCCTGGTTGAATATGTTAATTTTTTAAGGAGTATATTACACAGTATATGTTTAAGCTTACAGATAGAGAGGACAAAACAGGTACCCCTTTTTCAAGAAACCGCTAGGTATATATGTGTTCCTACTGATATTGGTAACGGAGTTCCCATACAAAATGTGACAAGTAATAATAGACATAAACACTAACAAAACAGGCAACAGAAAATAGGCCAGGCCTCATGGTAAAACCTCTGGACTTTCCTGGGGCTCCACATACAATTCGGTAACTATGTGTTCAATACACTAACTATAAAGGCAATTGGCTTGGAATCCATGGAAAAGGCCATATTACAAGCTGTGGCTGTATAAATCTGGTACACGGTAATGAGGATTTATGTTTTTCAATGGGTGCATGTTAGAAAGAGACACATCCTGCATACAAAATGTTTCATCCGTTTTAGGTTTGTAGGGAGAAAACAAAGCGGGCTGTCTCACTTAGAGAACAGCGGGAAGGCACTTGGAGGACCTTGGGGGCCTT